>JAYKKT010000049.1:9230000-9567500 GCA_036023115.1 Brasenia schreberi
TCTGCCGTTCTAGAATATCTCGCTGCCGAGGTTCTTGAGTTGGCCGGGAATGCGGCCAGGGACAACAAGAAGACTCGGATTGTCCCGAGACATATCCAGTTGGCGGTTCGGAATGATGAGGAACTGAGTCGGCTCTTGGGCTCCGTCACGATCGCTAATGGTGGCGTTCTTCCTAACATCCACAATATCCTCTTGCCCAAGAAGACTGCCGCAACCAAGAACGAAGAGTAGTTTTTTCTCTTGCTGTTCCTTGTTTGTTTGTTGCTTGAGATTTGGGATTGAAATTGTTACTTGAAAGTCTGAAAGTTGTACAGATTTTCTCCTCAATGAATCCTAAACTTTCACTTGTCTGAATATCCATCTTTTATTTCCCAATATTGTTCACTGTGTGTCTTGGGTCAACTGATTTGTTTTACGGCATGGACTCGTTATTATTTTGTGTTTACATGCTTTTTTAACATCTAAAAGCTTTTGGGTTATGTTCTAGGCTGTAGCCAGCAGTACAGGCGGCTATGATAAGACCGAAATAAATCAAACTTATGGTGCCGAAGTTATATCCTTAGGATAAAGCATTCATTAATGAAACAATTCTTCAGATACTGATCTACATATATCATGCTTATTCATTTCTTAGGAAATTCTTCGGGTTGGTCCTGAAGTTCTTAAAATGAATACATTCAAATGATTTGCAGATTCAACTTCGACTTCTACCCTCGTCACAAATGATCTGTATATACTACAAACGGTTAAAAGGTAAATGTTGCCTTCGCTTTATTTTGCTTTAGTTCTTTGGTAGCTTGAGCTCATCTTCCCTTGTCATGAATTTGGGCCCGCATGTAATATCCTTCTTAATTGTGCATTTTAGGCATGATTTCCTTAGATCTTCTGACAGGCTTGCGATCGTGATCGCGCTTTTGTTTTTTCAAAATGCAATTGCCTCCATACTTCTTTACTAACAAAAACAATATGTTTTCCGATAGGCATCATAGCAACCACTGGCCAGTGCATGATAGCAACATTGAGGGTAATTGATCTCATGATCTTAAAATTGAGCTGTAAGACTAGAATAATTTCCGCACGGATTTTAGTTCCTACAATTTCTTATTCAACAAAGGCATCATTTCTACTCACGGATCTTGCAATTTACTTAGGGTGAGGTAAATACCCACTATTAAACATGGACTATTACTTCTTTCAGCGAAGTTCCTTATGGGATGAGACATGACCGATTGAAAAAATAGACCATGGTTTAAACTGTTGACTATTGTTACAACCAACTGCACAATCGAACTTCGTCTTCATCCTTCATCAGCCGCGAGTTCAATGGAGCAACCATAATGTTCTACAGAAATCGAGGGTTGCTAATTAATTCCGCAAACAAAAAAAATAAAAAAAATCAAGGATTGCTTCCGGGCGGGATTTGGATGGTAGATGGCTAGCCATCAGATCCTAATTTATCCATTTTGTCAACCCTTGACTCCTTGTACACATTTCAGTGAGCCAATTATGAAGCATTCACGTAAGAAAAAGTCTATTACGTTACCGGTTACCCAATTTCTTGACTACCATACACGGTTTTATACATCCAGGAAGTCAAAATCAACAAATGATCAGTCCCTAACCTGAAGCAACTCGCTTGTTATTTACTCTGACTTCCATTGTAGCACACTGTAAATGTTTTACGCGTACATGCAAGCTTCATGACTATAAATACCAACCGGAGGGTCCAGTGATTGATATACCCTTCATCAAGTTCCTTCTCTCTGCTCTCTTGATATATCAGAGATTTTAGTGTTCGTTAGCTACTGAATTGTTTAGCCATGGGTCGCTTTCTTCCTCTCCTCTTCGTTGTAACGATCGCAATGGCGATGGTGGCGATTGCTGAGTCTTCTAGTTGGGTTACCATCCCCAATGTGGAGAAAAACAGGCACACACAATCCTTGGCTGAATTTGCAGTGAAAAGGCACAACGAGCAGAACCATGCCTCCCTCCAATTCTTACAAGTCGTCTACGGGGAACAACTGGATCGCGGCACCCAACACTATACCTTCAGGCTGCTCGTTGTGGTTCTCGAGCGCTCACAAACCAATTATTACTGGATTGAAGTGTACCAAGATTTATCGGCACCCGGCCAACCCCCTGTGCTCAACTTGGGCTTCTTCATCGCCCTGTCTCCTTCCTCACCCTCTTGGGTTCAGGTCGCTAGCGTCGCCAATGACGCCCATGTTCAGAGCTTGGGTGGTTTCGCCGTGAAACGCTATGATGCACAGAACAAGGCTTCGCTCAAATTCTTGAAGGTGGTGAGTGCACATGTCCTAGATCGCGGCACTGATCATTATACCTATCACATGATCGTAAGAGTTAAGGATGGTTATGTGGTGAAGTACTACAAGGTGGAAGTCTACCAAGACCTGTCCGCACCCGGGCAGCCTCCGGTTCTCAACTTGGGCTACTTCAACGCAGTTTAGATCCGCTAGCTGAACTAATGTGATCATAGTTTTATCTATATTTGTCATCTTAAATAAAATGCTAGAATAATGTATCCAGTTGGATATATATGATCACTTGATTGTTTGATAAAAGCTAAAATAAGCGTGCTGATCCATTTGTATTGTAGCGAAATGAATCCAATTTCTTCTTAGAAGTTATCTTATCTTGAAAGTTCATTCTTCCTGATCCACACCACTTTTTTTATACAATTGGGAGGCTGAATCTAGGTATGCATGTCACTGGTTTCGAAGTCATGACCATTATCTCGTGAGTCGTGTGCGCTGCCAGAGTGCTTTGAATGTACCACTTCAATTTGGGGCACCTTCCAAATAGAACCCTGGTTTTGGAGCCATCTCTAAATTCTTCCCTTTCGATAATCACGAAACAGCTACAGTCTGAAAACCGGTATAGGAATATGATTAAATTGAAATTTTGGCCGACTTTTTTGAGGGAAGAATTATGGCATATTGTTGGGCATGGGGCACTAAATAAGATTTAATTTTTTAAGATACTAAAATTCAGTTTGTAATAAAGATTTATTGAGGCTTGAAATATGTAATTATGTTTTACCATCCTGTCTTTTCCTTTCCTATTACACTCGGAAGAGGCTGAAGCGGTACGCATGCTCCCAGTATTGATTGAACTCATGACCTTCAACTTGTGAGACAACCCTTAAAGGTGTATTGATATGCTTCCCAATCAAGCATAAATTCCGCCTGTACGATTAACATATGAAAAACATTCCCAAACGTCCCTAAGAAATTTAAGAATATGATGACAAATTCAATGGATCTATATGTAAAGGGAGTAGAAATGCCTCTTGACATTATGTTTGAATGTCGACTTACCTTATTGAAATGCAATGTAAATGGTACAGGTGCTTTAGGGGGTGTTTGATTACGAGGCCTGGTTCCGCTACAACTCAAAATCAAACACTTGCCACAATGCACAACGCGGCCCTGCTTTTTACCTGATTACAAGGCTCACCAGCTGGCCGTTGGAACTGGAAACCCCCTGCCTCATTATCAGAGGCCGCTTTAGGGGTATGCAATGAGGGGATGGATTAAAAAATGTCTTAAAAGGAAGTGGTGGAACTGGAAAAGTTCTGATCAACTTTACAGGGAGTATAAAAAGTTGAGTTTTGGATTAATTCTTGTTTCTTTTCTTGCTACCACCTGAAAATCTCATAGAGCCAAAGTTGAGTCTTGGATTAATTCATATTAGTGGATTACGCTTGGATAATAAAGTGCTAAATCTATTCTTTCAAATATATTATCGCCTGCACTGAGAGCGTTAGTTCAACGGCAGGGCGTTCTAGTGCTGTTGCTATTGGTGGGGAGTTCGATTCCCAAAGGGTGCATGTGTGGTGTGTGCAATTGCCCCCCTTAACAAAAGTCTCGAGTTCAACCCAACCCTTGTGAATGGGGGTAGGGTATCAAACCACTTTAACCCTGGATGGGTGTAGGGTCCGGGAGTAGGACTATCCTCAATTGAGCGAATTTTCGATGCTTGATTTGATTTGAATTTCATGGTTTTTGCAAATTTGATATTTTTGCAAACATTTTTGGGTTTGGTTCCCAATGTTTCATTTATATTTGAAGAAAATTATTTGAAACCATCATTTCTTTAGATGAAATCATTTGAATAGGCAGAATGCTGTCAATTTGGGCTTAAGGGCAAATCAATCATTTTTTTGACTCATTGTCAAAATTTGGTTTTTCTGAGAGAGGTACAATCTACCTTTATTTTAAGGTTGCCATGAAATTTTAGTGCGAAAATGAGTTCGTTTAAGGTGTCTTTATTTGAAAACCCTTAAAAAACCCAAAACCGCGATTTTTTCTTAAGAAGGTGAAATTTGTAAAAGATCAAATTATTTTGAGAAAATTTTTGGGTGTTTACAATAAGTTATCAACTTTAAGTTCATATGTATTTTTATTGGTCATTCATGAGTTTACAAAACATATTCAAGATGAAATACCTTTGTGTATGTTATTTGTAGATGATATTGTATCAGTAGATGAGTCTAAAGAAAAAGTTAATAGGAAATTATAACTATAGAGAGAAACATTAGAAAGTAAAAGCTTTCAACTTAGTAGAACAAAGACATATTATATGGAATGTAAGTTTGATCATTTGGGTACTTTAGAGGACATAAAAAAATAAGATTGACGGACATTGCATCCCTCATAAGAAAAGTTTTAAATACCTAAGTTAATTTGTGAGAGTCATAGAAAAATTGATGGAGATGTTACGCATAAAACTAATGTCAGTCGTTTAAAGTAGAAAGGGCATCAGGTATTCTATATGATAAGAAGATACCATTAAAGTTGAAAAGTAAATATTATGAAGCAATAATTAAACTTGCTATGTTTTATAATTATGAGTATTGGGTAATTAATGATCAATATATACAAAAGATGTTTGTAACAAAAATGAAGATGTTGAGATGGATGAGTGGTCACACAAGAAAAGACCGTATACATAATGAGGTTATTAAAAACAAATTAGGAGTAACACAAATATGAGAAAAAATCGTTTAAGATCGTTTGGAGACGTAGAAAGATAGATCAAAAGTCGCTACCACAAGAAGATATGAAAAAATAGATCGTGAAAATATTAAAAGAGAAAGAGGACAACCTCAAAAGTGTTAGAAAGAAATAATAAAAAATGATTTAGTTTATATTGAGTTAACTTCTGGCATGATACGTGATAGGGCTATATGAAAACAAATAATTGATGTAGTCCACCCCATCTATTGTGAGAAAAGGCTTAGTTGTTGTTATATAAAATTTACTCTATAGCATTCCATATAATTGAAAATAGACTGACGTTACAAATATTTTATGACTGTTAAAATATATACCTAATCTATCTATATATCATTATACACTTTAATTTTTATATAAACATACACAGAGTGAACGCTGTCCTAACCCGCCCCACTGCCGGTTTTCTTTGTCTCGCGACCCCACAGCGGGGCAGGTTGTTTCCCTTGAAAACCCGCTCCATGTAGGGTGGTTAGGGTAGAGATTGTCATCCCTACCAAAACCAGGAAGGAATTTTGGAAAATGCTTCAAACTAAATGTAGATAAAGATAAGACAAAGTTGCTCATGCAGTTAAGAATTACAAGCAATCACGATGATGCAACTTCTAAGAAGAAATTGAATTCATTTTATAACAACACAGATGCGTGTGCACGCTTATTGTAGCTTGGTCTTACAATTCGGTACCCAATTGTATACGATTTATTATACCACTTTACTTAAGATAACAAATATAGAGAGCAGTCTAACTAAATTAGACCAGCAAGCGGATCTGATTAAACTGCATTGAAGTAGCCCAAGTTGAGAACTGGAGACTGCCCGGGTGCGGACAGGTCTTGGTAGACTTCCACCTTGTAGTACTTCACCGCATAATCATCCTTAACTCTTACGATCATGTGATAGGTATAATGATCAGTGCCGCGATCTAGGACATGTGCACTCACCACCTTCAAGAATTTGAGCGAAGCCTTGTTCTGTGCATCATAGCGTTTCACGGCGAAACTACCCAAGCTCTGAACATGGGCGTCATTGGCGACGCTGGCGACCTGAACCCAAGAGGGTGAGGAAGGAGACAGGGCGATGAAGAAGCCCAAGTTGAGCACAGGGGGTTGGCCGGGTGCCGATAAATCTTGGTACACTTCAATCCAGTAATAATTGGTTTGTGAGCGCTCGAGAACCACAACGAGCAGCCTGAAGGTATAGTGTTGGGTGCCGCGATCCAGTTGTTCCCCGTAGACGACTTGTAAGAATTGGAGGGAGGCATGGTTCTGCTCGTTGTGCCTTTTCACTGCAAATTCAGCCAAGGATTGTGTGTGCCTGTTTTTCTCCACGTTGGGGATGGTAACCCAACTAGAAGACTCAGCAATGGCCGCCATGGCCATTGCGGTCGCTACAACGAGGAGGAGAGGAAGGAAACGACCCATGCCTAGACAATTTCAGTGCTTAAGGAACACTAAGATCTCTTATATATCAAGAGAACAGAGAGAAGAAGGAACTTGATGAAGGGTATATCAATCACTGGACCCTCCGGTTGGTATTTATAGTCATGAAGCTTGCATGTACGCGTAAAACATTTACAGTGTGCTACAATGGAAGTCAGAGTAAATAACAAGCGAGTTGCTTTAGGTTAGGGACTGATCATTTGTTGATTTTGACTTATTATTTTCTCTAAGGAAAACGTAAGAAGTCATAAATATAATTTTAATTTTAAATGGTGGTTGTTGATGAAGAAGCCAATTGGAATTATACTTGTCAATGCCGCTGGTAAAAGAATAAGCCGCTGGTATAATGAAATCGGTTTGCAGTATAACACGAAGTCAATAGAAAGAAAGGAAAGAAAAAAGGATAGAAGTTTTAACATGGTTCAACCCGAAATGCCTACTAGCCATGGGCAAGATAACAAGAAAATTTATGACTGATAAAAAGCACAACCAATATTATCTCACGCTTAACCACCAAACTGTATCGGCCCATCTACAGTTCGTGTCAAGTTCAGATTACAGTGAGTCAAACCCTAACACATACACCCCCATCCATACATGAGCCAAACTCCCCACCACCACCAACAGCGCTAGAGCAACCTACTATTGAGCTAGCACTCTGGGTGCAGCCAGCCTACTACAATACTCGATGTCATTCTTTCTCACAAGAATTTCTCGTCTTGGCAGGGCTGATGTTAGGCAGAACCTTATTAGGTATGCATGATAATATTGAACTGATCATGACCCTTAACTCCATGGTTCTTTTGAGTCGACTCTTCATTTACTTAGATAAACAGGCACCCTTAGCTGTGTGAGCTTGATTCCAAATGTGAACGTGGGGTTAGGTTTTGAGAGACAACTGGTTTCGAACTGCAACCACCAGCGGCTTATTCTTTTACCAGCGGCATTGACAAGTATTATTCTAATTGGCTTCTTCATCTCCAACTACCATTTAAAATTAAATTTATATTTATGACTTCTTACGTTTTTATTGGAGAAAATAATATGTTTTTATATTCTCGGAAATCCAGTATCTTCAAGCCCCAATTAAGAAGAAAAGCTTTTCTACATTTTCTACTACCAAACGTAGAGCGGAAGTGCTTGGAATTATTGGTTCAAGTGGTTCGGCCCTTGTTTCCCTTAATGTTCTAGAGTTCGAATCTTGTGAATGGAGAAAACCAACGATAGGGATAGACATGGCTGGTTGTTTAGTTCCACACTACCAGTTCCCGATATTTATGGAACTAGGAACCAAAACCGAACCTGGACCGAGCCGGCTCTGGTTCTGATTTGAGTCTTGAACCTGTCCAAAACGGAAAAAAAGCATTATAAGGTTTGAAACTTTAAAACAAAGATGGAACTGCCAGTTCCAATTTGGAGGAACCGGAACCACCAGTTTAAGTTCGTGAAACGAGAACCAAGCCAAGTGGTCTCCACTTTCAAGTCCAGTTTTGGATCTGGTTTTGGCCAATTCCTAACTCGGGCTGGTTCCGTTCCGGCCATGTCTAGTTGAGAGAGTTTTTTTGAGCCATCTATACAGTGGCAGACCCACTTTAGAATCCTGTGTCCACCAGTATATAGAGAGAGAGATACATGCTTTGTAGGCATAAAATACAAGTGTGCCTCATCTCAAAAAATTCGGTGAGCCATACATATAGTGACGGACCTACTTTAGGGCAACGTGAAATCTGAAAAATTCTTGTGTCCAAATACATGTACTTTATAAATATGAAATACAAGTGTACCTCACCCGAAAAACATCCTGCTTCCGCCATTACAACTACGGTTTAACCAGATTAAGTAGGCTCCTTGTGAGCTTCCGGATACCTATGGTTTAGACCAACAAAGAGTGGCAGCTGCACAAAGATCCACAGCTAGGAGACTGAGTCGTCACTGAAGAAAACAACGACGGCAATCGGCACAAAGATGCTCCTTTTTTCTAAGGCCGGATTTTGTTCTCCCTCTACTTATTCGAGTTACTTATGTTAGATGAGATTAAGATCATCTTTACGTTGGACTTGACATAATTCTAATACCAACTCTTTTAACGAGTGAGGGGTGTGATCCATCCATATTTAGCTTTTGAGAAAGAATTTCTCTCTTAAGGATGAAACTTTGCTTATTGTTTTTTTTTTATAGGATCTAGCACAATCAAACGACAACGAAAGTACATTCAATCAAGTTTGATGAATCGAAGAGGCTTTAGAACAGCTCAACCCAATTACAACCCGATCTTTTAGCAAATTCAATGTGGTTCTCAACCCAAAGAGGACTTGGTTTTCTTGCATCACTTGTGATACTCCAGGGCTTTGCCTAGACGCTTGTATTGCTCTCCCACAACTCCATTTTCACGGTTTAGGCTGCTCCCATTTCGCTCGTCGCTACTATGGGAATCACTTTTGCTTGAGTTCGCCAGGTTGTCTCTTGTTTGCCCATGGATTCAACAGTAGTTCGAAAGGTTTGACCTATTCGGAAATTTCCGGATCTATGCTTATTTTCAACTCTCCGAAGCATTACTTTCTGGGTCATCTTTTTGTCAGGTTTTCGTGTGGCATCGGAAATTGTTAGGCCTACACGAAGTTGACTTGAACTTGGACTTAGATGGACCCAGACCCAGATCTGACCCGTTGACACAGTGAACTCAAATAATTCCCTTCTTAGCAGATCTTCAGTTTGACGAAACCTACATATCCTCGTATCTCCGTTTTCTTAATTAATTTATTGCGGAATGTTTGTTCGAAAATTAACGGCTGAGATCCTCCGATCTTCATCCCACGAGATCTCGGATCCCGCGTCAAGCGTTCTCAAAAAGTCGTTGAAATGATGGAGGGAAACCAGAAATCCGGGCTCTCTCTCTCTCTCGATTCGTTCATGGAGATTTGGTTGCAGAAGGCGAGGGGTTTAGAGGAAGAGGCGGCGAAGAGGTCGCAAGATCTGACCAAAGAGGCCACCCGTCTGTCTTGGGAAATCTCGCCGGAGACGGCGAGGCGTTCCTGGGAGTTTTTCGTCGTTGAGGCCACCAAGGCTGCTGATCAGATCAATGCCGAGGCCGTCAAGCGTGCCGATCAGATCAAGAGCCTTGCTGAAGACAGCATCCCCTCTCTCTCCGAAACTTCGCCGCCGGCTCTGGCCGACCTCGAAAAGTACGGCGTCACCGATGATCTCCGCGAGTTCTCCAAGAGCCTTTCCTCTGATACCTTCCTCAACTTTCCTATCGACGATGGTGAGCCCTTCGACCTCGGCATCTCATCTCTAGGGTTTATGGTTGATTATGAGAGGCTTTAGGCGCGGATCGTCATCGATTGGATATCTCGGTTGTGAATTCCGTTTCATTTCTTTCATCGTGGATTGGGCTTCTTGCTGTGTATGTTTCTTCGAATGCAATCTTGCGATCTGACTATGTCTCAATTCGCAAACTCTGAGCACTTTGACATCAAGAATGTAATCAAGATGGTTGCCAGTCTCCGACTACGAAATCGACCATTCTAATGACTTGTTTTTCTCATTGAAAACACGTGACTTCGTTTGGAGAGAAGAACTTAAGGACGGCTTTTCTATAGCATTTTTTGAGGTAAAATATGACTAACTTATAATTTGCAATTCGCAGACCGGTAGAACGGGTGTGAAGGTTGAAAATTCCTTATTTTCCTGTTTTTAGGGTTTTGTATCGTTTGATGTATAAAAAATGTCCAGGGTTGGTCTTGAGTAGATCTGATCTCATTCTCATTGAATTCATCCGACCAGGGCATGTTTCTCATTGCTCGTTTGGTATAAATCCAGTGTCGTTTGTACCATATCGTATCATGTATAGTTTTTCTCCATGATACATGTGTATGTGTATCTGTATCGTAAATTGTATAATTTTTCTTCACAACACAGATGTATCATATCCCACCGTATCGTATCGTAGGCATGAATATCTTTTCCTTATAGTTTGGCTAAGGATATACGGTATCGCAGGCATGAATATCTTTTCGTTATAATTTTGCTAAGGATATACTGCTGAAGTGCTTTATATATTGAAAATTGAATGGCAACTTATGAATTATGTGAATGGTTTAGAATTATCATGATTTTTCTTGAATTTTATGAATTTTTATATTTTTTAATTTTTAGTATTAAAAAGCGATATGGTGCTATACGATATCGTATCGTGGACAAAAAGATTCACGTTACAAGATGAACAACACTGATCGGTGTTGTCAGTTATCACTGTTGGAGTGGTGGCATTGGAGACCCTTAAAACCGTTGGAGATGCCTCACCCTAGGTCGAAGTCGCATTGGAGCAAGAAGCCATAAACGTGGTGGAAAAATGGGGTTGTGTTCGGCTAGCCTTTTATAAAGGCTTAAAGCGTATTACTCATATCGTACGATACGGGCGATATACCTTGTATCGTCAAATACATGCTTAATCGCATGATACACAACGATAAGTAATTTAATACGATACACTATGGTCTATTATATCGTGGAGTCCTACGATACATATTACACCTTATCATATGATAAGGTGCGATACAAATACCACTGCTATTGACTCCTCGCTTTTACATCATGCTCACATTATTTTGATGGGAATCAACATTTATCTTCAACATTAGGAAGAAATAGTTACAATACTAAAAATATATGTACTTATCGTTACTTAGTACGTTATTTTAAAAAGTTTTTCATGTGCTTTGCATGCAAAAGTGTATATAATTTGACACCATATTTGGTAGCAAGTCCTTGGATATGGTGTTGGTCAATCATTATAAATTATATAATTATGTTAATTTTTGACATTTAAAAAAAAGATGTATCACACGTATCATACGATACGTACGATATGGTCCCATATCATGTAATACGGTCTCATATCATGTGATACAGGATAATACACTGTAAGTAGTGTATCACATTGTGATTACTCATGATTCAATACGGGGCGATATGCATAACACTGTATAAATCAAAATAAGTAGGGTAAATAATGACATTGTATAAAAAAAATAGCATATAATTTATCTAAATTATTTAATGAGATAGTAAGTACCTACATAGACTACATTAAGTTGTCATTAACTATTAATACTTAATAGACATAAATTCATAATATAAACAAATAAACAAACTAATTAATAATGAAAAATGATCAAACAATCGGTCCAGTCTATTATCAAATCAAAATAAAGGAAAGCAAAGGTTTATATATATATATGCCTAGATGAGTGTAAAATAAAAGAAAACAATGATTCATATAAGAAATCCCAATACTGGTTTAATGTGCAATCCTAGTTTTTCCGTTGGTTGCCAGTTGTTACAGGCTCTGTCGAAATACTTAATTCGTTTGATCCCTTCATGGTTCCCGTGTTTTTCCTGCAACTTTTGTGCTGTCCAGGTAATGTTTCCTGGACTGACTTATTACACTGTTTGCAGATGAACCAAAAGCATCAGATGTGCGCACTGTTTCAAACGTTAGACAGGACTTGACAGAATGGCAAGCAAAGGATGCTACTCTTGTGTTGCCCTCTGTCAAGGTGTTTGCTCTCTCTCTCTCTCTCTCCTGCTTTTGAACGGTTTTACTTTTCTTCTTGAGGAACATGTATGTAAACTTGATGGATAGGCGAGTAAAGAAATCTCACTAATGGTTTACATTAGTTGTGTGTCTCTCTCTCTATATGTATGTATATTTTGGTTTTCACTTGTATCTCAAATGGAGTATGGAGTTTCTATGGTATTTTTAAGTGATGGTGATTCAGATAAATGAAGGCATTGACATTAGTTATAAGTTTGTAACCATTGTCTAGCAATAACATTACCGCACCACCAACTCTCTTGGGCTTGTACCTTATATTCCTTTCTTAAAATTTCTATTGATGGCTACAGGAAATTTCTCGTCTGAGATATGAGCTGTGTCCACGCCATATGAGAGAGAGACGGTTTTGGAGAATACTCGTGAAAAGTCATATAGCTCAGTGTCTTTCGATTTCTCAGCAGTTAGATATCGAAACTCTGTTGGAATTGTGTAACAGTAACACTGCTTAGGGTATGAAATTTGGACGGACTTATTAGGGTCTTAATCAGATTCAAGTCATGAACCAGAGACTTTGATCTCTGTTTTGTCAATGGGGGAATTTTTTGAATGTGAGGAAATGATTCAGATGCTAGCCAGATCATTGGCATTAGGTTTCACAAGGGAGCACGTTACATACTATGCTTAAATGAAATTAGGTCTAATCTGACTAGAAGCCTCTCTTAGCAAGTATGACTAAATGGATCAGCAAGTTTGTGTGGTCCTTAGAGAGTGATCTTTGCCTACCAGTAAATTTTACTTGAATATATGCATTTGTGTGAACTTATTTTGGCTTGAATACGCCACTTCTATGTCAACTTCCAGGCATCCACAGTGCATCTTGTCAGATGGTTAGGCTTATATCATAAACTTCAACTGTACTCAATGTCAAGATATGAAGGGTCTGTATCTTATTCTTAAGTGCCTCAACAGACATTGTAATGTAATTTACCAGGACCTTAGAGGTACTCATTGAGTTTGAGTGCCATTATTTCTTTTGGTGATGCACTCAAAGATTGATTACAGGCATTTGTCTAGAGACTGAGCTAGGGTTTAGAGATTAGATCCACATTTTGTATGGATGTAGCTTCAGTGATTAGGTTGAGTTACTTTTTTTCCTTGATGCATTGTTCCTCGTATATGTAAGTGGTGTTAAATGTAATAGGAAATAGGACGGGCCACTAGGGCCCATGTTTGGGTACTGGATAGCCATGGCCATCAGGGCCCTAGCCCATCCCAATTAGCTGTTGGGGACTAGGGCTGCCCAACAGCTAGTTAATATAGCTAGATGTTGGGGAGACCCTGGTCCCCAATGACTGGATGCTTTTCTCTCTCTTCACTCTTGATGTAAAATGTTGTATATTTTTGTTGTATAAAAAGAGCCTCTTACCTCTTAATAAAGTACGCTATTTTGCAACACCTTGGCACTTGTTTAACTCTTGATTGTTTTGATATTTGACTTGGATTGAACATTGAAATTTGAAACACCAAGCTTTTGGTGAATCAGTTTTGTGGCTATTCTCGGTTTGTTCAATTGATAATTGGTTGGGATTCCTCGAGCAACTTCAAGGATTATTTTCTTACATGGTATCTTACTTGCAAGAATATTATTGGACATGGCTATATTGGGAAACGTGCTCGACTTAAGCAAGTTTTGTCTTCTTACCTTTGCTATTTTAATTTTTAAGGTTGAGGTAATTCTCAAAAACTTGTTTTTATTGAAAAATAAAAGGAAACAATGAAGTGTTTCGGTGTTTACTCGACTCAAATTGCTATAAAAGTTAGGCAAGAATAATAAAAAAAATATTTTTAATAATAAAAAAATATTTTTGTCTAAAGACTATTAGGATTATGTTGATGGTAGTATTCAAGAACCTAATTTGATTATTGATGGGCTTGATAAAAATGATATCATCAAAGCCCAAGAAAAATATAAACAAGATTTAAAAACATGAGAAAAATGAATGCGAAGGTCACTTTGATCATTTGCCAAAATGTATATGATAAGCTTAAAAATAGAATTAACATCTTTGAAAATGCTTTTGAAAAAGAAATTTATTCTCAAGATGATTTTGTTTTCTAAATTGATTTAATAGAAAGCATAATAATGCTCAAGCAAGGCAACTTGAGCATTAGAGATTACCACAATGAATTTTTTGAATTGTGGAATCAACTTTAAAGTTTTGATAAATTTATAAAACTTAAAAAATAGATGAGTTTTAAGAATATTTGAATAATCAATAATTTTTCTTATTCATGCGAGGTCTTAGAGATGATTTGAAAAATATAAGATTTACCTGAATACATAGAAAGCCAAGTCCAAAGGGAGATGGGTTTTTTGTCAATCTAGTTATGGAAGAAACTAGATTAAAAACTTTAAAATTTAAATACTTCCAAAGAGGTCGTTCTTACCGCATGAAGACTAAGGACGAATCTAAAGATATACAAGCCTTGTTACATCAAAGACATTGAAGGACAAAAGAATATTGAAGGACAAATCAAAAAGCCCATACGTCCATGACCAAACAAAAACACCATTTGCCACTATTGTAAAGAAAGTGGATATATCAAAACCACTTGTCCTATCTTATGAAAAAATTCAGGAACATGGGCACTATGGAGGATAAAGAGGGAGAAGCTCTACCTTCCAATATTAAGGCATATATAGAAGAGATGTTCAAAGAAAAGTCTAGTATCTTTGGCAATATGTTATCAACAAATTCTCAAGATGTGTCTTAGTTCTTAGATTCGAGTGCTTTATTTCACATGACACATAAAAGAAATATTTTGAAAAACTCTTGCCAAAAGATTTCAAATAAACATATTTTTATGGCCGATGGTACAAGACTTAAGTGGATGAAATTGAAGTTTTAAAAATAAAGATTTTAAGGTACCCAATGCCAAAACTTAATTTAAATTTTCTTTCCGTTGCAAAAATTTGTGACAATGGTTGTATTAGTCACTTTTTCATCCAAAAATTATGTGGTGCAGGATCACCTATCGAAGAACGTGATTGAACAAGGCCATATAGAAAGTAGATTATATAAAATGGACAATTTGGTAGTGCCAAATTGTGACAAATATGGTATAGTTCATGACATCACTTTTTGACATAAAAGATTAGGACATATAGACATGAACAAGTTATGTAATCATCCTTTGCTGAAAAATAATAAAGTTAAAGATTTTGTTTGTAAAGAATGTATTCTTAGAAAATTGCATCATACACCATTTGGTGAAAGAAGCTTTATTATGAATAAACCTTTTAAGGTGGTATGTTTCGATGTTTGAGGACCCACTCTTATTTTGTCTAAAGGAGGAGTGGGATACTATGTGACTTTTATAGATGATTTTACTAGGTATACTTGGATATTTCTTTTGAAATGTAAATCTGAAGTTTTTAGAAATTTCTTGACATTTCACAATATGATTATGGATGGATGCAGGGGGTAAGGAAGCTAGTCCTAGATAATAAGATTCGTATTGGTTCTTGGAATATCAGAACATTATCGGGTAAGCTAATGGAGGTGGTAGATACTATGATTCAGAGAAAGATTCATATTCTATGTTTACAAGAGACAAAATGGGTTGGAGAAAAAGCAAAGGAGATAGAGGATATAGGTTTTAAATTATGGTACTCAGGTAAAGAAAAGGCTCGAAACGGAGTTGGTATTATCATAAATAAAGATTTAAAGGAGAGTGTAGTAGACATACAACGATATGGTGACCGAATCATGACGTTGAAATTAGTGTTAGGAGCAGAGGTTTTGAATATAGTTTGTGCTTACGCACCCCAAGTAGGACTAGAAGATAGTATAAAGACAGTTTTTTGGGAAGAGTTAGATAAGGTGTTTCAAAAGATTCCACAAAGGGAGATGATTTGTTTAGGAGGAGATTTAAATGGACATGTCGGTAAAGAGGCATTAGGATATCAAGGGATTCATGGAAACTTTGGTTTTGGGGATATAAATGAGGAAGGTAGGAAGATTTTAAATTTTGCTATGTCATTTGATCTCTTTATAGTTAATACAATCTTCAAAAAACAAGATGAACATTTAATTACTTATAAGAGTGGCTTATCACAAACACAAATTGATTACTTTATTTGTAAAAAAAAGATAGAGCGTGTTGTAAAGATTGTAAGGTA
The DNA here is from genome assembly GCA_036023115.1 of Brasenia schreberi. Taxonomy (NCBI): domain Eukaryota; kingdom Viridiplantae; phylum Streptophyta; class Magnoliopsida; order Nymphaeales; family Cabombaceae; genus Brasenia; species Brasenia schreberi. The sequence goes on from JAYKKT010000049.1 coordinate 9,246,217, forward strand.
ATTCCAGGAGAAAGCTTAACCACCCAACATCAACTTTTAGTTATGGATTTACAAATAAAAAAATAGACAAAGAAGAAAAGAGTGCATCGGGCTATTCGGACTAAATGGTGGAACCTCAAAAGCGAGAAAGAAGATATATTTAAACAGAAAGTCCTTCAAGGAGATGATTGGAATTATGTTGGCACACCCTGTGATATGTGGAACAATATGGCTATACATATTAAGAAAGTGGCGAAAGATGTGTTAGGGGTATATAAGGGATGTGTACCGGCACAAAAAGAAGCTTGGTGGTGGAGTGAAGTAGTACAAAATAAAATCAAGGCTAAGAGGGCATGTTACAAATTACATTATGCTAAGAAAACTAGTGAAACTTTAGAAGCTTATAAGAAATCAAAGAAGGAAGCAAAAAAGGCCGTTAGTGAAGCAAATGCTAAGATTTGGGATGACTTATATAAAAAACTCAACTCAAAAGAGGGTGAAAGAGATATTTTTAGGATAGCTAGGGCTAGAGATAAGAAAACTAAAGATCTTAATTATGTTACATGCATAAAAGACAAGGATGAAAAAATTCTAGTGGCAAATGATGATATAAGAAATAGATGGAAAAGCTATTTTTATAATCTTTTTAATGAAAATAAAGATGTTAGTATTAGTTTAGGAGATTTAGCCAAGTCATAAAAGTATATAAACCATAATTTCTACCGACGTATTCAAAAGAATGAAGTCAAAGAGGCTCTTAAACATATGAAGAGTGGTAAATCGGTTGGACCAGTTAATATTCCTATAGAAGTTTGGAAAATACTAGGAGAAATAGGAATCACTTGGCTCACAAGACTATTTAATGAAATATGGAAAAACCAAAAGATGCCCGAGGAATGGAGAGCAAGTACACTTATACCCATATATAAGAACAAGGGAGACATTCAAAATTGTGTGAATTATTAAGGTATCAAGTTAATGAGTCAGACTATGAAATTATGGGAAAGAATTATCGAACGTAGGTTAAGACAAGTATCAAGTACAACAGAGAACCAATTTGGATTTATGCCAGGCTGATCTACTATTGAAGCGATTCACCTTTTGAGACGTCTTATGGAACATTTTAGAGCAAAAAAGAAAGACCTTCACATGATATTTATTGATCTAGAAAAAGCTTATGAAAGGGTACCGAGGGAGGTTCTTTGGAGAACTTTGGAAAAAAGAGGTATCCCATTGATATATATTAACCTTATAAGAGACATGTATGATGGTACAAAAACATGTATGAGGACTCATGAAGGAACGACAGACTTCTTTGAAGTTAATATTGGGTTACATCAAGGATCAACTTTAAGTCCATACTTATTTATAATGGTGATGGATGAGTTAACAAAACATATTCTAAGATGAAGTACCTTGGTGTATGTTATTTGCATATGACATTGTATTAGTGGAGGAGTCAGTTAATAGAAAATTGGAACTATGGAGAGAAGCATTAGAAAGCAAAGGCCTCCGACTTAGTAGAACAAAGACAAAATATATGGAATGTAAGTTTGATCATTTGGCTACTTCAGAGGACATAGAAATTAAAATTGACACACATTGCATTCCCAAAAAGGAAAGTTTTAAATACTTAGGGTCAATTTTTCAAAGTGATGGAAGAATTGATGGAGATGTTACACATAGAATTAATGCTGGTTGGTTAAAATGGAGAGGAGCATTAGGTATTCTTTGTGATAAGAAGATACCATTAAAATTAAAAGGTAAATATTATAGAGCAGCAATTAGGCCTGCCATGTTTTATGGTTTTGAGTGTTGGGCAGTTAATCATCAACATGTACAAAAGATGTCTGTGACAGAAATGAAGATGTTGAGATGGATGAGTGGTCATACAAGAAAAGACCGTATACATAATGAGGTTATTAGAAACAAATTAGGAGTGGCACCAATAGAGGATAAAATGAGAGAATATCGTTTAAGATGGTTTGGACATATAGAAAGAAGATCAAAAGAAGAACCTGTAAGAAGGTTAGAAAAACTAAATTTGGAAAGTATTAAAAGAGGTAGAGGACGACCACAAAAGTGTTGGAAAGAAACAATAAAGAATGATCTAGCTTATTGGGAGCTAACTGCTAACATGGCACACGATAGGGATATGTGGAAACAAAGAATCCATGTAGCCGACCCCGTCTAGTATGGGAAAAAGGCTTAGTTGTTGTTGTTGTTCACAATATGATTAAAAATCAATTTAACACAACTCTTAAAATTTTAAGATCGGGTTCCGGTGGTGAGTACATGTCGAAAGAATTTCAAAATTACCTAGAAACACATGGAATTTTACACTAAATCTTGCATAAAAACCCTACAATAAAATAGATTAGCCGAACTCAAACATAAACATATTATAGAAACCACTAGAACTCTCTTGATCTTGCATAAAAGTCCTACAATAAAATAGATTATCCGAACTCTTGCTAGTATTGTTTCAAAATTCTTTTGAGTGAAAGCGACTCTTACTGTCGTTTATCTAATAAATAGAATGTCTTCTCAACTTAACAATGTCTTCTTTTGAAAATTTGTTTAGACTTTCTCCATATTATGAAAAATTAAGAGTTTTTTGTGGTAAATGTTTTATTTATATGGATACAAATTATAAATTATCTACTAGAGCTATTGAGTGTGTATTTCTAGGTTATGATAATGACAAAAGAGGTTATAGGTATTTTGATCACAAAGAAGACTAACTTTATGTATCAAGAGATATGAAATTTTTAAAATTTAAAAGATAACTATTACTATGACTCTAACATTGAAGATAAAGAAAAATATACCTTTCTAAATGACTTTACAAGCTTAAAAGATAGTGAGAATGAAGATAGTGATAAAGAAAAAACCATTGATTTAAGGCAGCAAGATGAACATACGGATATGAAGATGAGAGAAAACAACGAGTCTCATGATATTATGCAGCCTTTTTCTCTACACTAGTCTGGAAGACCTAGACTACAAGAAAACACTAGACTACCTCCTAGAATTCCAAGGCCCTCACAAAGATATGTGTCTTATGAAACCTTTGAACTTTAAAGGAAAAATCTTATTGTCGTTATTTTACAAGTAAAAGAACTTAATTTCTATAATCAAGCCAAAGATATATGGGAATAAGAAAATGCTATATACGAAGAATTAAAAGTCTTAGATAAAGCTCAAACTTGGGATATTGTGGTTAAACCTAAGGATAAAAAACTAATTTGATGTAGATGGTATATAAAGTAAAAACACATAATGATGACACCATAGAAAAATATAAAGTTCGACTAATAGCTAAAGGATATACTCAATAATACATAATAGACTATAAAGAAACCTTTGCTCCAGTTGCTACAATGATAACCATAAGAAGTTTAATAACTCTTAGTGCTTTTAAAAATTAAAAAGTTTTTCAATTATATGTTAAGAATGCTTTCTTGAATGGTAAACTGAATGAAGAAGTATATATGATTCCTCGTCTGGTACGATATCTCAAAAGATCATGTTCTTAAACTAAACAAGGCTTTGTAGGGTCTTAAGACAGCCCCTAAGGCTTGGTTTGACATATTTGAAGACTTCATGCATACACATAATTTTTTATCTTATTATACTGACACTGCAAAGAATATTGTATAATTTGAGTCTACTCATCAATTAAAATTACCAACTAGGGTGTGTTTGACAACGTGGCCACTCAAGGATGTAGTACGCATGGCCATGTTGTCCAGTTCTCTCCTGGACAAAGACTCCATCATTTTCATAATGAAAACAACAGCATGCCAGCCTGCACGTACCAGGGACGTGCCCCCCCGTGTTTGAATCGAGGGGGGGGGGGTGCATGGCCTTCTGATCCATGTTTGTTCACGCAACACCCCCATAGTGAACTCTTTATAGTTGATTAGTTCTTGAATGGAGGACTTCTTCGGCACTTATTCTATTCTTATTGGTCAGATATGAGGAAGCAGCAACACCTGAGGCAAAGTTGAGATCAAGAATGTTGGGTTTCAAGAAACTCTGCCTGCAGGGTTGCCATCTAAACCTGAATTATTGCCTCGATCACAGCAAAGCAAAGCAACTCGAGATCATGACCTGGATGCGTTTCTTTTGGGGGATTTGGGGAGCAGCGATGAGGAACCTGGTATTCATTTGTTTAGTTGATTTCCTTGATCTATATCTGAATTGATGAAGATGATGATACCATCTCTCTCTCTCTCTCTCTCTCTGTCGGGATGCATCTTGTAGTATGCTTCTCTTTTGTTTTGACATAAATATACGATAAGAGTTCCATATTTTAAATGTCCTTTGTTTCCTATCATCTTGCAAATCAGACCTACTTTGCTGTTTCTTTTTTCCAGACAACGGTGTTAGTGGTTTGGATTATGATGATTTGGACAAGATTGTGGAAGCACCATAGACTACAAGGTATTGATCTCCTACTTATCTTTGATTATCTTTTGATTGTATGCAGAGCTGATATCTTTTCAATTATTTCGGCTAGGCAGACCCTTACCAATGTATTATGCCTGTTTGGGGCCAATGGTTCTTCCATATACAGATAGGTTGTGTTTGGTTCTTCATGTACACTTTTTTGAGTTAATGTTGAACTCTTAGAGGTGGCAGTAGTAACTACTTAGACTCATATTATATATATATATATATATATATATATATATATTTGAGTATGGAAAAAGGCTTAGTTGTTGTTGTTGTTGTATATATATATTTTATATTTTATATTAGCTGACCCCATTTAGAATGGGAAAAGACTTAGTTGTTGTTGTATTATATATATATCAGTGTCTACCAAAGAACTGACAGGTGCAAGGTTCTGTAACTGTTTGGTATTCTAGTCACGTATGTGAATCATGTGATCATCGAACAGTGTTGTTTGTGGTGTTAACATCTATTTAGCTAATGTCTGTAGTCATGTCTTGGTCATCGACTCCTAAAAGGCCTACTCTTGACCTAAGCAAGCAATACTCCCATTTAGTTGGTGAAAAATGGCTAAATAAGAATTTAATGCATTAACATCACATCACACATACCACATATCCAGTGGATTGTAAATGCAAAACAACTCAAACTTGAATAGAACATGTCGTGTAGAAACAAAACTGCTAAGATCCAAATCAATCTTTATATTAGAAGTTTCAAAAGTAATATGACGGACAGAGGGTGACTAGAAAAAGCACAAGTCAACAAATTATGTGGAGTCCATGAAGCATAATGTTCTCAAACATGAGAGAACATGTCAGTTAGCATTCCCTGTATATAAAATGTAGCAAAGGCATCGCCTCTTATAGAGGCCCCCTCTTACAGAGACAAGGCAATACCTCTCGCACAGAGACTTCAGCCTCTGCAGAGAAGAGGATTGAGCTTCAAAAGCCCAGGTTCTGAATAGAGAAAGAAAAGCAAGAAAAAATTCACGAAGAAAATGAAAAAAGAAAAAGAAGCGGAAAAAGAGGAGGAAAAGGCAAGCAAGGAAAAGGAGAGAGAGAGAGAGAGATAGAGAGAGAGGCCGGTGATGGCACACAACCCTCTCACTGTATGTGTTCTGCAAATGGACAGGAGGAACCAGCTTCAGAAAGGGGATTACACTTTCCCTAAAAAAAGGTTGATACCCATGTACTATGTGACATGGATACTTTTATGAAGATGCTACACCCGTGTCAAACGTTCTGACACTCAACACCCCTACTTTTCTGCACGCATGACTCAGTGTTATATGTTTTAAATATATTTTATACTATATATCATCCGGTAACTAAACTGCATGCCTGACCGTTATGGTGAGGACTTCTGTCAATAGCTGAAGCAGCCGAACTGGTACCGTTGGTTGCGATAAGCATTCTTTGTAACTAAACTGCACTCTTGGTCCAAATACATCTATTATGTTCATTCTTGTGAATTTTGAAGAGATTATGTGTCCCTGTTATACTAGAAGTCCCAGTGTACTAGACTCGCATCATAATTTATATTTTGTTGAATTCGAATTTTTTTCTTCTATCTCATCTCTGTTCAACTTACTTGAGTAATGTGACAATCGTAAGATGGTGTAAACATGCTATAACCACTTCTTTGTAGTTTGTAATTATACTTAGGCTATTCATTCTGGATTCTTATCGTAGTTCCTCAACTTTCTCTTTGTGCAAGGTTTTGTTGCATCGGGGTCCTAAACTTTTTGGAGTAAAATGCTAATATCACATAGGATTGAGCACGATGGCTGGGAGAAGATTTTGTTTTGGTTGGATCATTCCTGATCCAACTAAGACATCTAAATTGAAATTGTCTATGGTTTACAAAAAAACATGCCCACTGATCTAGGATTTGATAAGTGGCTAAGCAAGGTTAGGATCTAAACAGCGTTTACTTGCATGGTTTACTTCATTTTAGTTTGAGTTCTAGGAATGTCCCATTACACCCACACCTGAATTCGCTTCACCAAGCTTGCCCTGAACTTGGTTTACTGTGGCAGTCGTCAGGTCTCTTTCGTGGGTTAGTCCTTCGTCTCAACGTTTCAAGCTTCTCATACCCATTCACTGAATGTTGAAGCGGTGCTAAATGTAAAATGAAATGCTTTTCCATGAAAAGTTGCTGATAAAATGGTAACATTTGATAGAGTCCACGACTTTGAAAAGAAGCTTGTTGCTTAAAGTTTCTGAAATTTTCTGTTTAAAAATCACTTAAAAATATGGTTGCCCTAAGAATACTGGAACTCTGATACCTTACTTCATATTCACCAGGCATTTCTCAGATTAGGTTGGGTTGGCTAGAGGATGCATACTAGCAAGCCGAAGAAACCAAACAAATGTTCATGAGTTGAATGAACCACTCGAAATGTCAATTCGTGTTTTCCGTGTTCTCTGTAGGAGCTAGCTTGTGTTAGCTTGCCGAAAGTCCATGAGCAGCCGCTCGTAATGGATACTTTGGTCCTAGTTTTGCTATTCGTAACTGCTTATTTTCTACAGAATGTTATGGTGAACCTTGTATCTTCAAGACTTTGCCATTATGAGAGAGAGACAGAGAGAGAGAACAACTTTAATTTTCAACAAAAATAGCGGCTTACAGGAAAGGCCCCACTTTTTACAATTTCAATGCAAGTCTTTTCGAGCCTGGTTGAACCAGACCACCATTATTCGTGTTTGTCTCACGAAGATTAACAAGCCACCTCATGATCTGTCCACATAGATCACGAACACAACATGAAGGAGCTCAGAACGAGCGATCCCTGTTAAACCTCGAGCAGCTCGAATTGTTTCCCAGCACTAAGAGGGTGCAATGAGAGGATATCTTAGGAGTTCACTTATCAAATGACTACTCTTCGCAAAGCATTTTAAGTTCAAATTTCTGTTAGGAATCTGATTTCTTAAAAATCATGCCCAATGGTAAGGTCTCGAGAAAATTTTATTTTGATTATCGCCTAATAAGGTACATTCCTGAGAGGTACTTGAACAGGAATAAGTAAATAGAATTTGAACAGGCTAACGGTTAAGGGGCAGCGGGCGGCCTACCCTAAACCATCAAATACCTATCCACATCTATTATACCCAATAATTTCAGGTAAAATAAATTCACAGAGCACCTGTTTCGGCCCAACCTAATGTTCGTACCTGATTGATTAAGAGAATGGAAATTTTGCATACTGAACTTGGATAATGATCATTGCTATGATTTATTCACCATGGTCCCAACCTCAGGGCTTCGTCCAAGCCTCAGAGTTCTACGTTGGATTGCTTCAACCCCTCGAAAAGTGGGTTTCCCCAAATTATGAATCAAAACAGAAATGATTGTCTATGTGGGTTGGAATTTGAAGGGGACGAGTTCAGATCCCATATATGAAAACCTAATGTTGACACAAAATCAACATATTCGACAAGTCTAACATTTTCTGCAGAAACTAACTCATCAAGTTAAGAAGAAAAAGGCCAAAAGATCACCATGAAATGACAGTATCATAAAGTCATCTTTTTGACTTTTCGCCAGATATTCCTGTTATTATTTTAGGAATCAAATGTAACAAATCCTTCGTATTCATGGAGATAGGAGCCACGATTCACATGGATAAAGAAAGTTCTGCTTGAGCCCATTGTTTGTCCGAATTAAGAAGATGTAATATAGAACAGCATGAGAAGCCAACGACGTACTTTGTTGAAAGATGCAGATCCCTTTGTTTTTGTAAACCGGAATTGATCTACTTGCTCAAACCACCAGTCATACACAAGAGTATAACTACTTAGTACAACCAGCTAGATCTTACTAAAAGGATAATTGTCAATAGAACACAGTGTAGCAAAAAAAAGTTTCCATGGGTTACTTTGACTTATGTTTACATGAGTCCTTGCATGTAACAACAACTAAGCCTTTTCCCATACTAGACGGGGTCGGCTAATGAGTCCTTGCATGTGTGATAGGTAATAACTGCACCAAACACTTGAAAGAAGACAAAGGGAACTGGTTAAAGCAAAACAAGAAAAAGATAACATAAAGCTGTATGATTCTAAAAGTTTCATCAGTGTATAGACTTGTTTCTTGTTCTTCTTCACATAAGCAGCAGCAACCAAACTTAACTTCTTCACACACCACAATCCATGACTAAGGTGAAAAGCCTTCCTTGAGCATCTGAATTGCTGTGTATATCTTTCGTCGCGGACCAACAGCACTAATACCCATTTCTCTGAGGTCCTCGAATGTCAAAAACGGCAATACTTCTTTGTCAACTTCATGAATTTCAAATATGTCTGCATATTTACTGAACCCCAGTTCATCCAGCCATCTCTGAACTGTGTCAACATCAATTCCACTGATTCTTCTGATAAAAGGCACAACCTTTTCAGCAGACCCTGCCCTCTGATCCCACAAATTCCCTCCGGTACCATTTTCCAATCTAGAGGTACCACCACATGGCAATTCAATGCAGTTAGCATCACGAAACGATCCTCCATTGTGGTCTTCGCAGTTATCCATTTCAGGGTAGTTCCCAGAGTCGGCCTGCAGCTGTCTATCAGAAACAGGCTCAATCCATTCATCATCAATGTGGGGGCTCAATGACTGATCAAAGTTGACAACCACAGCATCGGGAGATAAATCCTTTGAAGTACCATTCAGATCCTTTGCATAGCGGGGACTCGTTGGATTTTCAAAATCAGAATCCTTGAACTCTTCATGCCCGTTATACGTAGTATTAGTTACAACATGGCATTCCAATCCGTACTCTCTCTGGCACTTTCTGTCCTCATTAGCAGGATCAGATCTAACCTGTCCATTCTTCAAGATTCGATCACCAAACCCAACTCCCTTAACTCCGTGACCCCGGACCTTAGTATGCCTAACTTTCTTTACAACCGGACCAAGTTGCAATCCTCTCTTTTGGTCATCTTGACCTACCCTTTTAGTTAATCCAATTCCCTTATCAAAACCATCGCGCATCGAATTGTTCCCCTTTACAAAAGATGGTTTTCGTGATTTCACACTTTCCCTCGAGAAACCAAAAGGTGTTTGCCTCACAACCTCTTTCAAATTTGCAGGCTGAGATTTCCATACCGTTTCATCCCAATTCTCTGCAGACCTTTGAGGATTGCCACATAATACAGCAACTGAAACGTTTCCGATTTCGCCCAGACGAACATTTGGGCGTCGCTGACGCTTGGGATTTATTCCGTCCATCAAGGAACAATCCAAACGAACTCTAGGGTTCTTCCTTCAATAATTCATCACCAAATTGAGACTCCCTTTACGAGAAAACCCCATGGTAAAACGACAAAGTAAAACCCAATGCCACATGAAAAGGAGGAAGACCCACGTCATAATATGACCTAAATTCGCAAGAACTACACTAAATTTCCATGTGAAAAAAGAAAATCTTTCTTGGTACGATTGATGAAGGCAATCCTAAGATTCAGAGAGGAAAAACGAAGATCGATTTCTTTTGGATGGCAGAAAAGAAGATTGCTTACCTTTCGCAGATGAGCGATTGGACCACAACGATCCGCCTTCTTCCAAAAGCGCTACTCTTTACTGGGCGCACAGTAGACCCCTTCTTGCTTCAACCTATCAGAAAATTTCCCCCAAATTGGAGAAAATAAAAGCAGCTTTACCAATAAAATTGCTGCCACGAATTATCCAATATTGCTCTCAAAATGCCTCTGAAGGATTAACAATAATCAATAAACTACCTCAGGAAAGCATATAGTCAAAAGACTTTAAATATTCTCCTGAATTGCATAGAAACACCAAGCTTCTACTTAATTTCTGACTCGCACTAGGCCTCTTCGTCTGTTTTGAAAGGGAACTTGCTGTACAGCGCCCTTTCCGTTCATTATATATATATATATATATTATTTATTTATTTATTTATTGATGCAATATGGTAGGAATCTGCCTCACCTCAGCTTGCTGATCCCAAAAAAGAGGATACGCATGGACCATGAGCTCACTAGGCCTTGTCATGGAAAAGTGTTTTTGAGAAAAAAGAAGAAGAAATGTTAGGTGCATTTCTAACATACAAGACGGTTTTATTTTTTAGAAGTTTATCGACACTTGAGATGTTTTGGATATTTATAGAAACTCTTTTGGTGTGTTGTCTATGATATACTTTCATGACTATCATATTGATAGAGTGGTACTTTTTAATTACGTGTTAGTTTATATCCACTAGAGTTAACCAAATTATACCTTGCCTTCCATCTAGACGTGCCTATGGTAGCGTTGGTAGAATTAACCGAGCCGAGCCGAGTCTATCACTGAATATCACTTAAGGATATATATATCAAGCATGAACACGTGAAGGGTGAGAAAACAATTCAATTACCAATGCTTTGCCAACAAAAAAAAGTCAGATATATTTAGGCCATATAGAAACTTATAATATCATAAGGCATATGGCATCATTAAATACAAAATAGTTACATGTTATCAAATACAAAAATAAGAATTAATAGTCAAGATCATCAATAATAACATCTCCTAACCCTCTCAATAATGTATATTCGTTAATGTGTGTGTAGGGTCATAGTTAACAATACTTTTATGCCAATTGTACTCCCACATTGGACAAATAAGTAGTGGAGATCGATCGACTCTATATACATTTGTAACAAAATACAATCTGAAACATTACAAACAGTCATCTTGTTTTATGCTAATACATATATCACATATAACCTACTGGTTGGTAGTCCTTGTTAGAAAATAATAGTGAAATGTTGTCGACCCATCTTAGAAAATAATAATAACCCAATATCCCGAGTACCAATCACCTAACCTATGTCAAGCATCAACATCTATTGATCAAGCAATATGACCCAAAATGCATTGATATTGCCCTCTCATGAAAATTTTCACAAAATATTTCCTACAAATCAATGTCCAACATGCCTTCCCTTCTTCCAAAAACTCCATGACGACTCTATACTTATAGTTACCATCTCGTATAACATTGACCTATCTAACAATATATGGTATCATAAACAAAGTTATCTCATTGTCATACAGCATAATAGAATTGATCTAGAATCAATACCATTTGAATAGGCAAAATTATATGTTGAGGAAGAAGATTCACATCCTAGAGATATCCCACGTCCTTAACCACAACCATGGATACGACATTCTGATGTCATAGAACTCTTCGTAGAAGTAGACTTACTCCAATAATCACTTCTATACATATTCTAATGAAGGCAATTCCCTCTTCATATACTTGTTTAGATGGTCGACTCTAGGACAACGAATTAGCGGCTCTTGCAAGGATGTGAATTGAGAACTCAAACCCTTCTACAATGGCTTAATTTGTTGCCTATGTCATTCTCAAACAAAATCATTCTTCAACTACTATAACTACTAGAAAATTTCTTCAAACTCAACTTTCTCTCTTCATACTTTCTCTCTTCATTCAATGCCATCATTGTCAAGTATTCCTTTTCCATATCAATTTTCTCCGAAATAGATCAATTGTAACAACCAACATGCTTTCAAGAGAATAAATATCACTAGGACATGATAACCCATGTAAATGTTACAGTCCATACACACATACCATTGGATTTGAACCCTTTATTTGTATGATTCACTTCTTTTATTACGAATCAAGTTCATTACATGAAACTTTTCCTTGGGCATAACATGTAGGTTAATGCCACCGATGGTTTGAGATTTCTTAAATGATTTCTTTATTTCGGTAAGCTGTAATTAAATCAATAAACTTTTTCCTCCTTATTGCTTGACATATGATAATATTGCTAGAAAATTCTTTCAGTTAGCTTCAATTAAGTCCAACTAGTCATTACAAAGCCTCTCGTCTCTAAATTTAACAACTTTAAAATCTAGTTGTTTGCCATAAATCCTTTAGTCTCTATATTTAATGACTTTATTCCATCAATCGGATAATATATCCTTCCAATAATTTTTGTCGTATACATAATAAATAAACTAGATAAAAAAATCAATCACATATCAATGTAAGCTCACAATCAATGATGTTACATTAGAATTGTTTGGGGCAAATGACTCTGTCAAGGACCTCACCACCCAAACATATTCTCTCATTCTCTAAACTCATGAAAGCAAATGTTAAAAAAATTCTTATTAATAGATGTAAATCCTATAACCTCAAAAAGTGGTATCTTGTACCTATTTGTCTATTAAGTACAATCAATCTCTAATGTCTTTGAAACTCTTACATCCTCTGATTTGTGCAATACTAGTGATAATCCATTTCATATAGTTGTTGGATAAATATTTGATTATTTATTTCTTCTCATCTTATTTTCATCCCATCATTATAAATATGTTTTATTGTACTAATATTTAAGCTATCATTCAGCTTCAACTGTGTTAGTATAAACTTGAGCTTGCAATAACATTTTAGAATCTCTTTTGTTGAATTGAACTTAGTATCCATTAATCTACCTATAAATAGATGATTAGTTGAATAGAACTCAAGAGGATGATTATGTATCCTATTAATCACAATCAATCTCCACATTCTATTCACTTCACCAACTCCTTGAAGTAGAAATGAATATCTTATTTTTTCATATGGTCCAATATTTACTTTCCACATCACTTCTATCACATCCAAGTCAAACTTTATTTCTTCCGCTTTCTTGTTTGAAATGAATTATTACAATGACAATATTATAATCACCTCTAATCTTTTTTTATATTGAACCAACTCATGCCAATTCCAAACATTTCATTTGCTTCAAATATAAATAAATAAATAATCAACTCCATGATCCCCACATTCAACCGATGTATCATTTGGTGTACAACAATCAATTTCGAAGTCAATATTTACTATATATCCAGATTTTACCTCATCGCTTGATGCAAATAATGACCAAAAATACAAATTAGAATGAAGAAACCAAAACAACAAAAAGACAACATTATGTCTTTGCCCTCAAAGCCATCTACGCTTGTAGTGCATTTTCAAACGAAGGGGGATACGTGATAGGTGCTTCCTTCATTGCATGTAGACGCGCCTGTCTACCTTAAGGGACAAGAAAGGGAGGGACAAAAGGGCTAGTCAAGACAAGAAAGAGATGGAGAAAGAGAGAGTAGTGTTGGGGACTACAGGGCGAGCCAAGGCAAAATCAACATACTATTGAAGGTCATGAGTCAGGGGCTAATTAGTCTCTGGTTTTTCAGGTTTCCTTCATGAAGGCTTTCACAAGAGGGAAGAAGACAAGAGCTTGTTTATGTTCGTTCTTTTTCACATGTATCTTTTCTAATTTAAGCTCTTCTTTTTATACTTTTCCCTTATGCACTTTTACATTCATGGTTTTCCTTCTGTATGGGGAGATTTGTATATGATATCCTTTTGCTATCTTTATAAAATAAAATTGTTTGATTTATTCATATGAACTTGCTTTGAAATATAAGTGTGCATCTCATGAAATAAGGGAAAGGGGCCCCTCTTTTTGGATTTCATGAGTGAAGATAAGGATATTATTTAAGTGACCATCGGTCACTCTTGTAACTCACATATGCTAGTTGGCCACTTGTTAAATAATGATACACTGATTTTTACTTCTCACTCTTTAGGGGATTTCTCAAGTCATATCATTTTGAGTTGCAAGTAAATTTTTGCAACTTTACTTGTTATACGTTTTTTCATAATGAAATAGTTTATTCAAATGACACTTTTTGTAGTTATACTATAGCAACATACTTAGCTTTTTTTTGTATATGCAACGCTACACAACCTTATTTCTTGAAAGCCCAAAAAATAGCACCACCTTCGAATAAAAATATTTGACCGGAGGTTGACTTACTATAATCTTTACTCCCAATAAAGTCAACGTATGACTATCCTATCACTTTTATTCCTATAAGATATCACAAAATCTTTTTAACAACTATCTAATATTGTCAGCCAAGATTACTTTAATATCTACTTACAAGAACAACAACAAAGTTGTTATCCGATCTTGTATATAACATAGCATATATCAAACTATACACAATTTGTGCATAAGGAATATTAGGCTTGTTTTCTCCCTCATTTTGACAATCAACTTACTCAGTTTGATCCCTTTAGCAACTGGTATATTTGCAGACTTGCAATTACTCGTTCTAAATTTCTTGAGGATATATACTCAAATATAAAAGTTTAGATTATCTATCACGATAAATCTTTATACCCAGAATATATAATTTCTCTCCTATATTCTTCATTTTGAACTTTGAATTTAACCATGACTTTGTTTTTACAATCATCTCATTGTCTTTTCAGTCAACAATATGTCATCTACATATAAAGATAGAATGACAAAGTAATTCATTAGCCACAAACCCAAGTTTGATAATAACATTTTGAAAGTCAAATACCATTGACGAGGTGAATGTTTAAGGTCATATAGAGATTTTTTCAACCTATATATTTTATCTTCTTGGTCTTTAACAACCTACACTTCTAGATGTTACATATAAATGATTTCATTTAAATCACCATTTAGAACATTGGTCTTTATATCTAGCTGATGTAAATACAAATCATAATATGCAGAAATAGCCAGAATAGTTATAATGGATACAAATTTTGCAACAAGAGTATGTCTCAACATAATTTATCACCTCTTTTCGCGAAAATTCATTTGCAGCCAACCTCGCCTTAAACCTATCGATCGTTCCATCGACTTTATATTTCTTTTTGAAAACCCATTTACAGCCTATGACTTTCCTTCCTTTTGACAAATCTGTCAATGCTTTGGTTTTTCTCAATGGATTTAATTTTCTCATCCATTGTTTTTTCTTAGTTTAATGATTTAGACGAGTTAATAGTTTGTTGATACATAATGTTACACTTCCTCAATAAGGTAAGTGTAATAATCATTTAAGTAGAACGATATGACTTTAGGTATTTTATGTCCACTTAAAGTTTAAGTATGTTTACAAAGAAAATTTGGATTAGAAGTGTAATGATGATGGATCTAGATTCACTAAATCATCAACGCATTCATCATCATTTTCAAGGATGTCATTCTTAGTCTCTTCTAAGAACTCAACATCCCTATTATCTATTAAACCATGATCCTTGTGATAAAACTAATATCCCTTAAAACTTTTAGGATATCTAATAAAAACACATTTTAATGACCTATTAGTTTATCCCTAAACTGATCAAGAATCTTCACATATGCGATAAATTTCTACATCCTGAGATGACTCGAGTATAGTTTTCTTCAAAACCACATCTCATAGGATGTAAAGAATACAAGCTTACAAGGTACTTGATTTAATATATATACGGTTGTACATACTGCTTCTCCCAAAAAATCATTAGTAGAGAAGCATCGATTAGCATGGACTTAGTCTTATTTAATAAGGTCATGTTGTATTTTTATGTTACCATTTTATTGAGGTGTCGTAGGCGTAATATTTTGTTTGGAAATACGAAAAAAACCTTTATGATATTTCAAGAATTTTGTAGAGGTGTATTCACCACATCGATCATATTAATGTGTTAATTGGTTTTCAACTTCTTGCTTATATTCTTTAAAAATTTCAAGTGCATCAGATTTATGTGTTAAGAGATATAAGTAATCATATCTTGAATAATCATCGATAAAGGTTATAAAATCAACCTTACCACGATGTGATCTCACACTAAAGGGTCCATATAAATCTGTGTCACTGAAGCATATTTGATCTTTCTCCAATGAAATAAGCAAAGCAAATAAACAAGCAAAGCATTAGAAGTTTGCTAGAATGAACTTGGTAAAGCATTGCTTTTTGTCATATGGTAACACTAAAAGCATATGATCCATGCTATCTGGATCAAATGTATTACACTATTGAATGAAAGGGTGCACCAACTTCGCATCGATAATTGTCATTCAGTGTAAAATAGCAAAAACCACAAATGAAAGCTAACACATGACAATTTAGGTTTCATTTGAATAAGAACATGGAACCAACGTTCAAATAGTGAGCTTGACTTGCATGAGTGGTGCCGATCAATTGTAACTTGTGAAACAAGCTTACGTTGCTGCCTTCTAGTATATATATAGTATTATATGAGAGGCAATAATAGTTGTATAGTCATATAACACGACTATAAGCATACTAAAAGTCAAGATTTGAATTTAAAAGGTAAAATGTATCATGATTTCTACTTTGTATTTAATGCATGCTTTATCACTTGAACCATTCATTTCAATCAAATTCTTGATATTATAAAATAGATTTAAGCATGGATCGGGCATGCGTGTGTGTATATATATATATATATATATATATATATATATATATATATATATATACAAACACACACAACAACATCAATTAAGCTTTTTTCTTGAGACGGTTACATGGATTCTTTATTTCCACATGGCTTGATAATGTGTCAGGCTAACAATTAATATATATATATATATATATATATATATGTGGAAGGTTTTATATTTATTATAAAATCATACCTGAAATTCTATTTTCACTTGAAAAGTTCCACAGCAAATCACCCCTAGACTAGATGTGGCCAATTCCAGTTTTCCTATTAGAAACTAGAACGGTCTGGGACAAGGCTGATTCCGACTCTAGTTGGTTCCTTACCTGCTGGTTCTAAACTGGCCATGTATTCCGTAGGGAAAAGGGTGGTGAAATTGGGGTTCGTAGAACAACAAGCTTCTTAAGGGGTGGGCTCAGTGTGTAACAACACCAGATGAGAAACAAAGTAATCCAACCTGGTCTTGATCTTTTCATGTTAAGATGATATCACAAGAAAGTGCAGCCCTAGCACAAGCAGATATGACTCTCCTGGTTATGGGGCCAACTTGATAGAACATTCAGTTGAAGGTCGCAAGTTCGATACGGAGGCACGCACGTCTAATAGAGTTGTACCTAAAACCACTAACACACTGCGAGTATCTGGGTTGGCTTCCTCACTGTACCAAAAGGAAAAGAGAGTTATCCCTAAAACCCCAGTTTGTCAATACCAAAAATTTGAGCATTTACATTGTTTGTTCTTGTTTCCACCCAAAGTAGGCAACATGACAAAAATCAGCTCACTTTCTCCTATTGCTGGCACAAACACGAAATGACATGGACACAAAATTGCCACCTCTATTGGTAGATAAATTATATGTACATACTTATGTATATGGTATATATTGTTACTACATACCTTAAATATTATGCATGTATGTGCATGTGAGTTTATGGGGTTAGATTTTTTGTTAAGGTCTAGTTTGATCATATCTGGTCCGACTTTCTTGGCAAGTTTCTTATAGTTGACTGCGACCGAACTTGGGGTGTCTAAACCCCAACTTAAACACAGACTTTTGGGTTGGTTTCACGTTAGGTTGTCGGATCAAGTATAAGATTGCACCAGTGGTAGACTCAATATTTTTTTTTGGTAAAACACACTTGTACTTTAGGTGAGATGTACTTGTATTCGATGTCCACAAAGCACTTGAATTTTCTTTTATAAACTGATATACTCAAGAATTTTTCAAATTTTAGGTAAAGCGCATGTCATGCCTCGCCCCCCACCTTAAAGGGTATGTTACCACTTAGAAGTAGAACCTCCCCTAGGGGCGTCCGGCTGTGAGGCCTCTCCATGCCCTCTACAGGGGTGCTGCTCTTGAGTTTGTAACAGACACGCCGCTGTTTGCCACCACTAGGTGGGTTTGTTTGGAGGCTGCATTTATGAGGACTTCGCTGCCATACTGTTATCTTTCAAACATCCATTAACTTTGAATTCTGATGTGATATAAGGGTGAAAATAATGCAAAAATCTAATTTATTTTGGTTGTCGATTACCTGATGCAACCTTTTTTTTTCATTATAGTCCTTTTTGCCATTATTCTCATTCAAACAAATAAAACCCTGCTCGCCTTCATTAACAATAGCCAAGGAAGACGATTTCACCAGACTTTGCAAGTTTGATAATATGTTGAAAACAGGTTTAGTCACATTTCATGATTTTGTTTCGAAAGGCATGACTTTAGTTCATGATTTAGAAGCCGGGAAAACTGGAAGTTCAACGTGTGAAGACAAGAGGCTTCTTTTTGCCATTATTAGATCCTGTTTGTGACAGATGTGACCGCTCTCTAGGTGCCCCTAAAATCAAGGGATAGTACAAAAGCATCCCTGTCCCTGTCCATCACTGTTGTATAACTATGTGCAATATGGGAAACCCACCGGCCTAGCAGCCCATAGTTTAGGCTCTTTAGTTTGGTTGTTTTCTTCGGATTCAAGAATATTTCTAGGTTTAAATTGAGAGATTCAAATCCAAATTGAAAATATTACATCTGAACCATTCTTTTATATGAAAAAAGCATGGGGTAAAGCAGCTAAGCTAAATACGCCAAAGATTGTTAGATCAGTTTCTTCCGTGTAGAAAAATTAAGGGTTGCACTTTCGTGTTTCAGATCGTGTCATTTCTTGTTCAAGAAACAAGATGATTCACACGCCATTCGATTGTCGTCATGAATGCGAACGTTTCATACCATGTGCCTGTTGTATCCTACGTCGATAGTAATTTTGTGTTTCATGTAATGTCATGTCAAAACAGGTAATCAGTCCCCAACATAACCTGATTTCTTTATGACACCCTTAATAGACATGAATGTGTTGACTTTCGTGTCATGTTCGTGTCACAGCAAAATCAAATTTAAAATAAATTTGAAAAAGATATGGTTTAAGAAATAGAATCAAATTGAAACACGCGTGTACTCCACATTTTAGAGTTCAAAATTCATCAAACAATGTCATTTTATAATTGGATATCCAATCCATTTGACAGCCAACAATGAAGCCTTTGGATTTTACTGCCCTTAATCCGGAAGAAAAAACAGGTGAAATTAATGAACTGGAAAAGAAACCGCGAAGAACTTTGTATGTTTCAGAAAATCAAGGGTTAGAATGGTCCAGGGAACCTAGCTTGGGTTCTAGGCAAGATGGAGACCATGCCGGTGGTGGGCTCGAGTCAGATTTGGATTTAACACAACACGCCACGACCGTGAGAATCCTTTGGTGATGTGGGGTAGCACCAAAGGCAATGTGGTATCCCTATGTGAAATTGAAGGTCACAGCCCTAGCTAGGGTTGGCAAATCTGCCCAACAGATCGTTTGGGTCGAGCCCTTCAAACTCAACTCTAAAGGACAAGGGTCACCTAAAGCTCAAATAAGAGGAGGGTTTCGTTAAGTAATGAACAGCCAACTTAAAACTTTGTCAGAATTTAAGAGGTTCGGGATTTTGAATAATACTAATATAAATGGCTTTCTAGGAAATCCTCGTGTTGCACTCTCCAATCAACCCGACCTAGCGTTAGTAAAGGCAAAATATGATTGGACATTATGAGTTATGATCAAAGTTGTTCAATAAATGAGAAGGCTGATATGATTTTCAAATCCGTTCCTTCACAATATCATGAATGTTGGTTGAATATGACATCCGACCTAGATTGAATCTCATCAATATCTTATTGGATCACAATTATACATATCTTAGCCATCTTGAATGCGAGCCGCAATCATATCAATACATGGGTTGTAAAGATTCAATCCGTTCATATGCAGGTTGGATAATATTCAATAAGGAGTACATTAATCAGACAATATTTACCCATCAAATCATCTTCACTCTCCTAGTTGGGAACCTGATTTTGACCCAACCCAAACCAGCCTGCAACCCAATTTGCCATCCCTACTTGATGGACAACCTGCACTCGGTGTTTTTCATTGAGAAGGATATCATGCATAGACATGACAGATTCCTAACCAGCCTGACGGTTTTAAGGATAATTGCTAGAAACCAGTTGGACCCGAAATCGGTGAAACCGGAGCTCACCCGATCCTGTTTCAGTTTCACCTTTCACAAAATCAGAACTGAAAGCAACGGTTTCAAACTGTCCGTTTTGATAATTTAAAAAAAAAATTCTTATAAAATTTAATTTTTTAATAAAATTATCGACTCCGAATAATTTCGAACTCAAACCAGAACCGACGGTTCCGAATTTACCATGAACCGGACATGTCTAATCATGCAAGTCTCATTTTTCGAGTGCAATAATGCGGCCAAAGAACATTGTGTGGCACAAGGGAACCCAAAATGAGTTACAAAAGTAACATGTTATTAACGTGAGGGAAGGACAATCTCGGTGGGCCTCTCAATTATGAAACCCGAAATTGGCCCATCATTGTGTCCGGAAGTGAATTAAAAGATACTTTCAGCTAATATGCGCTCAATGTATTCAGACCCAACCTTTGTTTTTGAGTAAAAGGGAAGGCCGAAAGCCAATGCGCGCCCTGGGGGTATCAAACTCACGACCTTTAGCTTGTGAGTTACCCTAGCAAGTTCATCTATTGCGCGCTGTGCCAGACTCAACCTTTTATTTTTAAATTCCGGTGACTTGCTTTTATATAGATCTCGCTTAGAGTATGTTTGATACAAGGTTTTGGGGGAACTTGTCCAATTGATTTTAAGTGTTTGCAGTTTCATGTTTTATTATGCATTGAATGTGAAGCCTGTCATTGTGATTCCAAAAGCCCAATTTGGGTTAAAAACTTTAGCACCGAGACTTGATATGAAAACTCAAGCACCTTATTCTCTATTATGTTATCCCGTCTTGCATGAAAACTCAAACGTAAGTAACAATCCTTAATCAAACATGGAACCATTGTTCCTCATAACTATGGCTATGGGTCCATATAAGTCTAGGCTTGCATTGAGTATAAGGGGACTGACACCCTGAATCAAACGCATCCTTTCAGAGATACAGGTGAAGGAAATTCGAGAAACATGGGTTTGGTAGTATGAAGTTATATACATCTCACACATGCACAGTGTTTCAGAGGTCAGTGAGCTTGTGTGTGTGTGTGTATTTGCACATGCGTCTCCCAACTTGTCCAGCTTCTTCTGTGCATGATTTGATAAGACAATTCTAAAGCAACCATTGCGACAAATGTCACTATAAGGATAATCACCCCATCTAAGTTTATAAGCTATGGTGCACCCATAAGCAGCACAGAGAATTTTCCATTTTCGAATTGACATGAACACGAGAGTGTGCGCATGCACGCGTGTGTAATTATCAAGTGGAAGGATACTTCCATCGTTCGTACTGTAAACACAAAGAAATAGCTCCCCAATTGACTGATGCACAGGCTGATGGTAACCAATCTCAAGCAAATCAAGGCAAAGAGGAAAGCCCAGCATATGATATGCTAGCAACAGTGATGATGAATCATATGGAAGACTTATTTACTTGAAGTTTTCACACAAGTTGAGAGTTCCCAGCTCACCTTGGAATATTGGTGTATATAATATGTCAAATCAGGTCACCCTCGACGTGACACACCTAGGGATGTGTGCATGCACGGGTGGATATAGGTGTCAATTGGATTTGGTTTGACAATAAGGCAAACCCTAATATTTTATTAGGGTCAGAGCTTGGATTTAGTTGTTCTATAGGACATGCAATACTTGATTAAGACATACAGTTGAGTGTGATTATGGAAGTTTATACAGAAGAGAATCCAACCCCAGCAGGGTTCCATATCATCGAGTCTAGTCCTTAGGGGTGTTTGATTACGAGGTCTAGGTTTATGAAACTACAATTATTGGTTCAATTTGCCTTGTAATTAAGCACATGCCTCGGTGTATAATCCGGCTTTCTTCTCAATTACGAGGCTGACCACATGGGCGCTGGAACCTAGCATGTAGTGACTGTTTTGCAGGCCCAGCCGTGTAATCAAACACCCCCTAAGACAGCATATGTAGAGAAAACTGGCCTTGCTTTCAATCTTGATGCTACTAAAACTGCAATAATCTTCAGTTCACCAGCCATGCAAAGGGAACCCCATAATATTGACATACCAAAAGTGCAGTTAATTTTCGAGCGTGATCGAACCAGATAGGTTATAAATTCAAACTAGCTGTGCTAAATGCATGTTTGGTTCACCTGAGAATTACTGAAAATTGGAATCAAACTCAAACGGCCGGGCACCTAAAGCAACGTGAGAAATGGATTCACCTTCATCATGTATTCAGCATTACCCAAGAGAATTGAATTTCTCAAATTGTGAATCCATTGTCATCTCAAGGGTGCGCTCTCCAGTGAATTATGAAATCAAAACACATAAGACATGCCCAAAACAAAGAAAGTGATGATCATAATGACATTTTCATATGGCAATGAGAGTGCAACATGTAAATTCCTAAGAGCTCACCCATCTTAGTCCTACTTAGACATGACCGGTTCCTAGAACCAAGAACCTGAACCGTGTGAGTTTCAATTCTTTAAACCGCCCGAAACTAGAAATTTTATTAAATTTCAAATTTTAAAATCTTTTAAAATATATAACTGACAATTTGTAATCGTCAATTTTAATTTTATGGAAAGTGAAACTAAAACCAGGTGATCCTCAGTGGATCTAGTTTTATCTTAGTCACTTTGGTTCCAGTTGGAATCACCAAAACTGGCCATGTTTAGTCTTACCTAAGTACACCTATATTCGTATTTTTTTATGAAATTTGATGCATAGTAAATATCTAGCAAAATTTTACGCTGGCTATTGGCTTACCTAAGGATTCTTTTATATACTAAAGGACATTGAGAAGAAATGACATAAGAGCAAAGAGACATTCCTAGTTAGTTAACAAAGACCACTGTGCCTTTTTAATTGTGCAGGGCCCCCCGAGATCAAAGAAATGATTTAGCGTTGAGCCCACCACCCACATGGTGTAGGGTAAGTGGGTGGGGCTTGTGGGGCTCATGCCCTACTGTCTTCTAGACCCAATCGGGCCACTGCCTAAGCACCCCTAACCCTAGATGTCTGCATCTCATCTGTACATATGAGTTGGTGGATGTCCTATAGCGACGTCCACAACATGAGAAGAACAATTAGGGCACCCCTCGTTCTTATCCCTTCGGAATCATGCCTTCTTTAAATGATGAGAACAAATGCATAAACCTAAATTGTGGTTCCTACAACCCATGTGACTTTGTTACTGGATGTCCCTCATATCATATGAACCTATGAAGTTACTTAGCCTTATGGTTTTTGTGGCACCCCCAGTTACTTACCCCACACATAGGGGCGTAAATGGTAAGGGAGGTGATTTTGTGTTTCGGGTCATGTTCGTTACGGGAACAGGTCGACCCAATCCTGAGTAGGATTGTTCTGATACTTTGAGTGGACTCGAGCACAGAATTTGTCGAGTTGTGTTCGTGTTTACATGCCCAGTGATGTATTGTCAGTGGGCAGTGTTCATGCTCATGGCAATTTTTTCTTCGGGTTGGAGGGCAACCATGGCAATTGGTTCCAAATGCAGGCATTAGAGAGGTCATCCCCGAGAACTTTCTGAGCTAATGCGATGGCGGAGGTAGGAGGAGATGGATATCATGAGGGCAACTCACTCGAACCCGAACATGAATTCTTGGGATTACATTGCATTTCAGTATCTTGGTCCTCAAATCCAAGTTTTACACTTGAATCTCTGATCCTTGCCCTAGGATCAAGCTAAAATCAGAGTTTGAGATCCTCATTTGCTTAAGAAGAATGAGGATTGAAATCCACATTTTGAGATCTGATGCACCTTGGATCGTGTCTGTGGCTCTTGCCATCATGCCCCTAGGTTCAACCCGAGGACCAACCAATCAAACACACCCTTAGGGCTCAACAATTGTCGAAAGCAATGGGCTTCTCTTCTTAGAAGACCAAGTCCGTATGATCATCCTCAATGGGCACTTTGCCATGACCTGATCATCTCTCTCTCTCTCTCTCTCTCTCTCAAACGAGTCAGATCACTGACAAACCCATTTTAGGACGAGTTGAACCATATGTCTCACCCGAAATCTGAAAAATTTCTCGATCTACTATTGTATTTACAGGGTTTTTTTGACATGAAATGCAAGTTCGTCTTAACCTGAAATCCGAAAATTTCTCGATCTGGGTCTGGCACTGAGTCGAATCAGGATTCGACAGATCCAAACCATAAAAAAAACCTACTGGCTTCCAAGGATATACTCGTCATTTAAAAGAAGGGAAGGGTACAAAAGGTATTTTCCAAAGGGTAGAAAAGACATATCATAACACGAACGTCACATCGGTGATTAGGGGAAATGGACAACATCGGGGCAGTGACTGACGGCCGATGTACGGCTACGACGAACGTTCCATTGACGATGCTGACGTGTACTTCCAATAGTAGTATACTCGTAGAGATTATCTAATTACTGAAATAACCCCAAGTGGATGAGTTGGTTTGATTTTCCACGGTAACAAGTAATCAAATTCGTTTTCTAACTCTTTCTTTTACGTTTATATTTCATGAAATTTATCACCTTGCCAAACAAGACCTTCAAATTTCGTAGCCTCAAAAATGCATTTCCTTGTATCCAAGCAAGTCTTGCATTAAGTTCCAGGGACAAAGAGATGAACGTTATTGGATCGGATCCCAGGTTGGGCTCAATGGGGTAGACCCGAGTCGCGTGCCTTTTTAGGTAAAAATTACCTTCCTTCCGTAGCTTGCTTGGATAAAGTTTCAGATAGGACGTACCTAAACTGGATCCATTCTGTCAAGTGCGTGTAATCTTATGGGACCTGTCTAGCGGGTCCAAATACGGATCGTGTCAGGTCCAGATCTGTTCGGGACAACGGCATATCCAAACCGCTGGCACCGCTTACAACCTTGCCAAATCCTCTGAAAACGAACTTACCAAGCAGGTGATCCACTGGCTTCGCCGCTTCCATGAGTGGTGCTTGTCCGAGCCAGCCATCGGGCGCCATCAAGTTGTTAATGGAGTGTCGTGTTTCCAAAACCTTGCGCGGCCGGGCCGGGTTGTCCTCTACCAGGATTTTCAAGCCTTTTCTGCTAGGTTCTTGGTTCTTAGCCTGGACTTTCTTACATTGTCATACATGTTTACACTCAGTTTTCTCTGTGTCGACAAAGGCCAAGCTGGTAGTCAGAAGCTGGCGCCGGGCGAGCCCACCGGACTTGAAAATGCATTGCCAGTCAAGACCTACCTCACCCAGCATGCTACTTCATGCATGTTACGGGGAGCATACTGTTAAAAGCCCTATGTTCAGAAGACATATCGAAACATATCTAAAGGCACCCTAGAGTTATGTGTTCGAGGTACCCAGCCAAATGCACCATGAGCGTATTATACTTAAATGGCCGGTTTGAATACACCATGAGCGTATTATACTTAAATAAATGGAAGAATACTGGTATTATAAAAGAGAATATTAACAATTATTAAGCTAAAAAATGACAGTAATAGATAATTAAACTTGAAGGTCCCAAGTTCGATACCAAGGCATGAAGTCATTAAACTCTACTAGCCATTGTACTTACAAATGAACAATATAAAGGCTCCTATCATGACGAATGCTAATGAGCATATAGCGAGGCGTAGCAGTATAATTTTAGGAGGCCACTGTGAGATGCATGCCCGAATTATTGAACCCATGACCATCATATTGTGAATAACTTGCCAGTACCACTCAAGCAAGTTCATACTTTATTCTTTCCTCCCAGAACTTTTAATCTATTCTAAAGGACTTGAGGGATTTATAATTTATATATTTTTGTATGCATATATATAATCATATACATATGAATGTCTATATATTATATATTTATAGACATTTATATAGTGTGGGTTTGGATTTGGGTTGGATAATTTTTATCCAATATCCAGCCCATACGGGATCAAGATCTTTGGGGTTTCCCAGAACCAGTAAAACCAGGCAATCCCACGGTTTTTGGTTCGGGTTAGGTCAGGTCCCGATGTATCCATTCAACGTTGCCATCTCTAATTGAACTCCTCACCTCATCTCAAAGAGCCAAACCCCCTTGCCATTGCGCCACCAAAGAAGACTTCTCTCAAACAGACGTGGTCAGGTGTGATCGAGAGTACAACCATTACTACCGTCTGCATCATTTTCATACATGTGGGTTCCCGTGGATAGAATCTAAATCATTTATTGGCATAGAAACCACAGATCACGGGTTCAATATCCACCGTGATTACAGTAGGGAGGCCCAAGTCAGGTTTGCACGCCCCGGGTATTGAACTCACGACGAGTCCCCTTGCCCGGTGAGTTATTGCTCTGAGAGCAGCAAGCCATCATCTTTTGCAATTAAAGCATGAAGGCTGCCCTCAACTGAAACAGGGCTCGGCCGGTCAAAATGGGTGAAAGCCAACTCTATAAATGTGTACGTGTCCCTGAGCATGTGCACTTTCACTACTTGAAATCTTAAAACAAATAAATCAACATATTAATGCTTTTTTAGGATAAACAGAAAATCATATTAATGTTTAAGGTTTGCAAAGCTGTGATAGTACCTTCATAATACTTGGCCTACATTGGCAATGTGTAGAACATTAGATATGGAAGTTCCGAGTTGACAATCAAGACAATCATATGCATCAATGGTATATGGTAGTGCCATGAAGATTTGAATTTAAAAAGTGAAAGATATCATTATGTTTTATTTATTTTGCATTTAGTGTATAACAATACATTTTATTTTTTAAATTCAAATATCCGTCATTCATTGCACCAATCAAACGGTCAAAATGTTTGAGTTGAATTAAGAAAAGATGGGTTTGAAAATAATCACTCCACACACACACACACACACTATATATATATATATATATGCGTGTGTGTGTATATATATATATATATATATGTGTGTGTGTATATATATATATATATATATATATATATATATATATATATATATATATATATATATATATATATATATATATATATATATGTATATAGAGAGAGATAAGAGAGAAATTAGTATATGCACACATATGATTAAAAATACTTACATATCTCAACCATTTATTTCGTTGATCGAACGGTTGAAATCCCTAAGTATTTTTAAGTTCAAAAAGTGTGCGCATTGACTAACTTCTCTCTCTCTCTAGGATGGTTGCTTCTTATCAACCCCATTGGATTCAAGTTGGGTTGGGGCCTCACGTGTTGGAACAATAATGCGATCCGTAAAAGCCTACCAGGCTAACTACATCTGACCTTCGTTGAGTAATCAAAAGTTTCATTGGTTACACTAAGACTATAATTTATTTTTTGGGAGGCTGAAGCCTAACACAGGCATGCAGCCCCCAGAAATCGAACTCACCACCTGCGAGTGGGCATCACAAAGCCCTACAAGTGAGCTAACACCCGTGCAAGACTATACATTTTAATATCTTGCTACGATGGACGGTAAAAGATTTAATTTTGTTATTGTACGTTGAAAATGATTATTTTCTTAGATGAGCTAGCACGTGTTCCAGCATCACAAAGCCCTCTAATTGTTGCTTTTTAGCTTGGAATTCATATAAACTTGTGTAAGATAGTTTTACCCGCTTTTATGCACTTTTTTTTATGATAAAGTAGATATTTATATATCAAATTGTTGATACAGGACCGACAAAATAGAAGAAAAGGCACACAATTAGAGTAGTTATATATAAAATAAGACTGTTGATACAGCACCAACAAAACAGAAGATTTTGTTGTTTAAAATATATGTGAAATTTGCAGTTTAGAATATCTGGTATCCGAAAACCGATATAAAACTATAAATATTGTTTAAAGATTTTTTCTGAAACCCATTATCATAAACCGATGGGTAGCTCAATGGTAAGACACTATGCCTAATTTTGAATCTGGTTTGTCTGATTTCGGTTTTAGTAGATTCTTGACCCGGTTTAGTATCGATTGAAACTATCAAACTGGTTTCAAACCCGATCATGTCTATAATAACGACTTGAAATTCACGTCAATCTACGTTTCTACCGACTGAGAAATACCTTGGTTTCTGTTTTAAGGACGGAACTAACTGGTTAAGAGTTTGATAGATCGCTAACCGAAACACGGTGGTTGATTAAATGGACCGTGTAAACAGGGGTACAACAAACAAGGGCAAGTGGTAGAAGAGCGAGCAGCGGGCGGCACCACCACCGTCTTGGCCTGCGACTCTGAGCTGAGGGCTGCAGCCAAGAGTACGGCGCAGCCCCAGACCACGACTAAGCCGGCGCGCTCAGTGGATCCGTTGGGGCCCGTCTATGTGCCACGCGAGCTTCCACAATGTGGCAGTTCTCCAATGAGATTCGAGTACGTGGAGCAAGAAGAGCTACTCATGGAGGAACCACGCAAAGCAGGTGGCCGACCAGGGGGTTCGTTGGTGGGGCGGTGGACGGTGCTTCTCGCGCCACGCGTCCAATAGGGACGGTGGATCAGCAGCCACCTGCGTAGCCATCAACGGATGAAGAGTAAGAGTGAGAGTGAGAGAGAGAGGGCGTGGATTCTGAAATTTACTCAAATACCCCAAATGATTCTCCATTTGTTGCCCACTGAAGTGCTAAGAATGATGCCCTTCCCGATGGATCGGATCTACATGAAATCGCAATCCATTTTTGTTGAAGGCAGGTAGGGTTACACAAAACCCCTTCAAAGTCTGTTGTGAAATTAATACTGTAAAGATTATATAATCTCTGGAAATCAGCTGGGGAATGATCTTCTAAAACTTTTCCATTTTCGACTTTGCAAAGATCAAATTGAATCTGCATTTAGTTTTTTCCATTACAAACATGTAAGAAGACACCAAAGAAGATTGAACAGACTCGAAATTCTTTGATAATGGCATCAATGTCGCGGTCTCAATCTGGTGAGGAATAACAAGTCAGAAGCTCCACTTTCTTATCTATAATGCTCGATGAACACGTGGTTTTGGTACTTCAAGAGGATCACTGATCCATTTCAGATGATCCAGATCTAAAACGAGGGTCTTACGGGACGTATTTCGTTGAAGTGGGTCAGGTGAGAGTACAGATTTGCAAGGACGTTTCTCTCTAGGAGATCCATTGGTCATTAAGGCTAAACGATAGTGGCACTTTCGATAATTTCGGGCAAATTGGAGAATTTTTGTTTACTGAAAGTTGGAAACGGAAGATAATGAATGAATAGACTCGATAGAGGAACGAAAATTAAGGGGAAAAGAGGGAGAAAGGATATGTGGGCGGTGGTATACGGATTCTCTTCTTCTTCGACTGCAGGATCTTTCTAGAGTCGGCGAGTTCGCCGGAAAATATGCGATCTGTATCCACATTTTGTGGTATCAACATCGCGGTTTTCAGGCGAAGTAGTTTGTACGCCGTGAATTCTCCAAATCCCCACGGTTTCGCTCCGCTCGCTACTCCGTTCAGTGAGAACACAGAGTGCTTTGAAGCAAACGGGCCTCTATCTGTTGGAATTATCCCGCGATTTGGAGGGAAGTTTCGTGTCCGGTGGATTTTCTTTCGCGAAAAGGACGTATCCGGCTGAATTCTGTCTGTGAAGAGCGTGATCTATCAACGAAGGGATTCAGTGGAGTTCTCCACGAGTTCTTACGGAAATTTCTGTAGACGTCGAGATCTCTGAGGCAGTTGCAGGAAACTGCTGATTCTCTGTACTGGTTCTCCGACGACGACAACGACGAAATCTGAAAATTCATACGAGTTTTTAAGTTTTGGATTTTTTTCCTCTCTAGGGGAACTTGAAATAACCAGATTTTGTGAAGGGGTTTCGAAAGACGTCTCTTAGTTATCCGGCGAGATTGTATCCTGAGAATAATACCGGCTTCGAGGTCGGAATTCAGTCTGCTTCCGGGGGATAAGACCGGCAGGTTTTGGCATTCTATCCGGCTGGTCCGAGATGCAGGATCCTTCTGGAGCTCAACCCCTGCGGCCAGCGGCCTCCGGGTGCAGTCGGATCCTTGGCGACCGGCGGCTCCGACCGCACCCTAATCAGCCCTTCAAGTGCCCCCGTTGCGACTCCGTCAACACAAAATTCTGCTACTACAACAACTACAATCTCTCCCAGCCGCGTCATTTCTGCAAGAGCTGCCGGCGATATTGGACGAAAGGGGGCGTTCTCAGAAACGTCCCCGTTGGCGGAGGCTGTCGAAAGGCGAAGCGCTCGAAGACAAAGTCTTCGCAGGAAAATCGTCCGAAGAAGGATTCCGGCAAGGCTTCCCCTCGCTCTAGCAGCGAGAGCTCCAGCCTAACTGCCACAGAACCTTCCTCGGCCTCCGCTTCCGCCTCTGACATCGTCCATACGATTCCGGCAACCTCTCCCCTCGCCGTCCCTCAGCCGCCTTCTCTGCCTCCGGCGGTATCCGTCATGGATCAGATCTTCACCTTTCCCCCGGAGCCGAGACTCTTCTCCAACCCCAACCCTACGCCTAGCATGCTGGAGCCATCTGGCGTGGTGTTCTCCGGCTCGATCTTCCCGGATTCGGGCAGCTTCAAGAGCCTCACGGCAGGACATATCGCATCGTCGCTGCAGGGCTCCGGTTTTGGCTATAACTTTTCGGACTTCCCGTTCAAATTCCACCACCAAAAGATGGACGAGATGGCACGCGGCGGGAACGACCTAACGGCGGGCTTGACTGAGATGTTGCCTTCCGTCAACGACCTGACATCGATCCACGAGGCCACAGGCTACCCCGGGCTGACACCGTTAGAGTGGCAGACTAACAGCGATCCGCCTCCGACGCTTTTCGACCTCCCCAACGCCGTCGATCCGGTATATTGGGGCCAGAATCATTGGGAAGGTCACGATCATCCGCTCTACCAACCATGGGCGGCAAAAAAAGATTATTGATTTTATTTTCCTATTTTGAATATATGTTTGGCTTGGTGTTTCTCTCTGAAGCTAACGTGAAAAGAGTGTTCTTTTTCAAAATCTCTCTTTACTTCCAGGATTTTCTTGATTCTGATCAATTGATACGATTTTTCATTCTCTATGAATATGAAATGCATTATAGTTACTGTGGTTGTATGGTGTTGTGACTGCATTATTAATTAGTGTTGCTTAATCTTTGTTTGTACAACCATATCGTACGGTTCTCTTTCTTAGTTACCCTGGTCTTATCCTTGTCTTACGCTTTAGGTTGAAGCATACGTTAATGTACCAAAGCTTGACTCAGCGGCTGGGTCCGGTGAGCTTTTGGCTTGTAGTTTCTTGAGATCACGAATTTGGATGTTCACGAATGGAATTTGAACGGCCATGATCAAGTGCTTATCCTGTTTTCAGATTATCGTGAGAAGTGAAATATGAAGTTTGGAGATGAGGATGATGCACTTCTTCGAGTTCACTCTGCTCCCGTTTGTAGCCGAGGTGCATCAAATTCATGTTCTAATCATGTTATTGTCTTGTCAAATATTCGTGTCAAAACTGGTCTACCAGAAAACGATCTGGTTTGTTTTTCGTGTCACTTCTGGTGGACAACAATTTAGATTTTCCGGGTGGTGTTTGTGTCCATCTGAAATCGCCGTTCTTACCAAGTTATCCAATAAATTAGGCTGTAATTTCTTTAGACTTGTAACTGAGGAAAATTTCACCTGGTGCAAAATCTTAATGCTTACGTGACGGCATAGAAATCGAACTAGTACTGTTCGTATGTCTGACCAATGCCTCCTTCAATTGGTATTAAATTTATGGGCAAACTAAAATAACCCATCTTTATCCCGGTTGTAATTGCATCCACTCTTCAGTACAGGCATTTCTCTCTCTCTCTCTCTCTCTCTCTCTCTCTCTCTCTCTCTCTCTCTCTCTCTTATATATATGTGTGTGTGTGTGACTGACTTGATTTGACAAGTGAAGGAGCAGATTGAAAGTATAGGAGTTGCTTTCAGTTGAATAGATATTTTGGTGGGGTAACTCTATTTAGTGGTGTCAATTTCGTGTTTCAGGTCGTATTGTATTGTATCATTCCATGTTTGTGTCGGGAATAGGTTGACTTAAACAAAACCTGTTTTCTTTTATCACTTTGGGCGCAACCAGAACACGGAGGAAAGCATTGAAACCTTCTAATAAAACCAAGTTCTTGTTCTGAACATGAAATGTATCCAACACAGAGAATCCTTAACTATTTCTGTGGGTAGTATAACGAGTTACATACAATCTTATCACTAAACTATGCCCAGCTACAGTGCCTGAAGTGCTACAAACCTCAGCTCCGCAGGTACTCGATTCATCGTGTTTGCATCAGTTGTTCTCGTATCAAGATTTCGTGTTGTAACTGAAATATACGGCGAGGCTTCATGCAGTTTCGTGTCATGTATGAAGTCAAACAAGTAATATATAACGCATTGAAATCTCTAGATTAGCGGGATTGAGGAACAAAACATCAAAGGACAAACCTGTTCTGCGGAAATTAATATTTAAAGAAACAGAAGAACAAAAGCTTTGCTGCTTGTTAGAAAACGAGTAGAACCGTTGAAAGAGGAGATGACCCTCTTTGTTTAATGCGTGATGGCTACGTTGTTTTAAATAGATTCTTTTTTGTTGTTACAAGAGGAGACCGAAGCCTAACACATACAACCCCACATGCACCCTCTGGGAGTTGAACTCCTCACCAGCAGCAACGGCGCTAGATCGCCCTGCCTTTGAGCTAACGCTCTAGGTGCTAGTTAGAAAATAAACTTTGTAATCACGTGATTGTAACATGTAAGGGACTTCAAAAATGGAATAGTCCATATTGCATCAACAATGGTGACTTAAATAATTAAGTCTACTAAGACACAAGAATACAAACTTACCTTGATGTTTCTCAAACTACCTCCATTGAATACATTTAAGTTGTCAGATGCAGTCAATACTTAGATTGGCAACACAGTGGGATTCGTGTAATGTTATTTAAAGTTCGTGTCGGGACAATGTCAACCCGAACACTGAAAATCACAACCAAAACCAGAATTGAGCCTTCTCTGGCACTAAGTGAGGTTATGCTACGTGAATTGTTAATCGTTGATCTTGTCCTCGATCAGGTTAAAGTTGAACCTTATTCTTTTCTTTCATGAGATGAATTTCGTTCATGGGAATCGGCTTTCCAACCACTAGCGATTTCGATGACTACTGTATGTGAGAATCCAATTCCAGGGTACCAAAAGGATTCATGAGATGAATTGTCGTCTTCTTCGCCATAGTTCTTTACTTGAAGTCGCACCATGTTTAGCCGGTTCCTGCCGGATCAAAAGGTTGGATAGATTTTCTAAGAACGGTCGAACATGATTTGGTCCTAGAAATGCAATTGGGAGCATAGATGAAGTCGATTAGGGTCATGGGGCGTGAACCCATTCTGTCCTATTTGTAGGTTAGGATAGCCAACTGCCCTACACTGGGTACTAAAGGCATACCCATGTGAGTAGGACCCCAAAACTTCGAAGGCCTTGGGACGGTTTGTGGTCCTTGCCTTCTAATATTGGGCCAATTCATGGGGTCATGACCCATACCTGCCGACTTGCCCATTTGTGATTTGTCACATGGACACGCAATGGAAGTAACGAGAAAAACGTCGAGTTTGTGCTTCTTGTAACAAATGCAGGCTTTGGAACAAATTTGAAATAAACCCACAAACCCAGTTCATGGGCGTTGGTTCGCGCCTTATAAGGTGCACTCAGAATCAATTATGTGATAATATTTTTAATTTTAATTTATGCTTTCATGATAATAATAACAACGAAGTCTTTTTTTTCATACATATACTATATGGAGTTGGCTACATGGATTCTTTGTTTCTATAGAACTTGATCATGTGTCATGCTAGCCATTAACTCAATATAAGTTAGGTCATTCTTTATTGTTTCCTTTCAATACTTGTATGGTTTTTCTCTTCTTTAACAATTTCACCCTTTAGTTTCTCATAACTTTTGTCGTCATTCTTTTACGTATCTAAATCATCTTAAATGATTTTCTCCCATTTTATCACCTATTGGTGTTACTACTAATTTATTACCAATAACTTTATTATGTATACAATCTTTTTTTATATGATCATATATCCATCTCATCATCTTCGTTTCTTCCGAAGACATCTTTTGTACATGTTGATGATTAACTACTCAACTCTCAAAACCTTAAAACATAATGGGTCTAACTGCTGCTATACAATATTTACTTTTAAACTTTAATGATATCTTTTTATTACATAGAATGTATGCACCTCTCCATTTTAACTGACCTGCATTAATTATACGCATAACATCTCCATCAAATTTTCCATCATTCCGAAAAAAATTACCCTTAAATATTTAAAACTTTCCTTATAAAAGATGCAATATTTGTCGATCTTAATTTTATATCATCTAAAGTGATTAAATGATCAAACTTATATTTCATATATTTTGTCTTTGATATGTGAAGTCAATTTCTTCCTATAGTTTCAATTTTCTATTTTATACTCATCTACTGACACAAATAACATACACTAAGATACATTAGTTTGAATATGTTTTGGTAACTCATTAATGATCAATATAAATAAATATGTACTTAAAACTGACTCTTGATTGATGTAATCTAATATTATTTTCAAAAAATCTATCAAGCTCTTACTCATTTTTGTGCATAATGATACATGTCTCTAATGTATGTCAATGAAATACCTTTCTTAAGCATTCATAATACTTATTTAAACATATTTACCGATTTTGTGAATTTTTTCTAAGATGGCTCTTCAATTCGAATCGCAACTGGCTGATGTGACATCGTGTTGCAAGTAATTTCGTGTTTCAAGTCATGTTTGTCTCTCAAGCCCGTGTCCATCACCTCCGACGAATGAATTAATTCAATACGACACGTCAGCAAAGAACTAGTGGGGCCCACTTGCCGCCCAAAGCCTCGTCATAGCCTGACACGTAGTCTGCGCGTGCGGAAGGGGAGTCCGTACTATCCCTCTCAGAGTTGACGTGTTTCGCGTGCCCATGATGACGTCATCATGCATGTGCACTCTTCCCACCTGGTGCCACGTGTATGGTGCAGGAAGCCCTCCGTTCTGGGAAATTCTTTGGAAATTCAGGTATGTAAAAACTCTTGTTTTGGAGCAGACCAGCGTTGAGAGAGTTGACCCAGCTCGCATTAAATTAGCCCGGTCCTTTGGAATGTGTTGGGTACGGTACATAAGGTTCTAGGAGAAAATGATCTTGATTTTTAGCTGGCAAGAACTATAATTTCAATTTGCACGAAAACTCATATCAATCAAACATGAAACCATGATTATAAGTCCGTTCCACATATGGTAAGAACTTCGTCTTGTTTCGAATGCTACTAAGATGTTTTTTCATTAGAGATCAAAAATTATTGAAGAAACAATAAGATGTTTTTTCTTTTACCTCTTTCAGGGGATCGAAAAAAAGAAATAGTTGATATATTAAAGAAAATTATATATTTACAAAATACGGTCGCAATTCATCCTCCAAAAGCTTCTTCACTTCTCATAAAATCTACGATTGGGTTCAAAAAAGCATGCCTCGAACAATTTTGTGAAAGACCACTCGGCTTAAAAACAGAACCAAGGCAGATACCGAATAAACTAAAGATATTAGGCATAACCTACTGCGAAACGGGCTAAACCACTTTTTTATGGAATGAGCGAATAGTACCTACCAAGGGCATAGGAGATTGAAGGGCGTCTAAACCCACCCCGGGTCTTGAACTTAGTCGAAGTGGCGCACTGAGTTCATATCCCGATGAACCATTGAAAAGGGCTGACTGGGCGGGCCACCACGTCAGCCTTTTAATCAATCCAACGGCATATTAATGAGACTTGACTTGGTTTCGTTGATCTTATCCATAGTTCGGAATGTTTTGGACTCCTGGTGGGCGTCAGAATCCGCTTTCCTACATAATACGAGGGCCAATCACTATGAATCAAACGCACCCTTAGGCTTTCAGATGGCGGTATTATACTTCACAAAAAAAAGTAGAAGACTGCATTTTCTTTTACTATTTTGATTCAGACAATAAAGATATATAAAAGTAAGAACTTCATTTCCTGTTATGATCGATACCCACCGGTTTCCTGATTCGAGTTGGTTCTCGAAACCAACTGGTTCACAGAGCCGGATCTAACACCGAGGCGTGGTAAGGCCTTTGTCTTAGCCAGAATTTACGGGGGAGAGGGGGAAAGCACAACATGCATTAGCTCACCCGGCTACAGGGGTCGACTCACAAGTTGGAGGTCATAAGTTTGATACCCAGACATGCATCCCGCTCCGACCTCCACATTGCACCAAAAAGACAAACAAAAAGTAAATATGGTTGTGGTCTACAATATGTTCACCCTTTCTCTAGTAAAAATCATCTATGGTTTCAATAATGGCGTTATTATTCGCCGCACATGCAATCAGCATGTAACACAGCCAACGGTATAATTGTGAGCTATTCCTGTCGATGATTTTCTTGATCTGGCACTGGTTCCAAGCCTTTCCGGCTACTAGGTGCGTTTCTATAATCTAACTCGGGAAGATGGAATAAGACGACTTTTGTCACATGACGAGTTGTAGAAATGTGAAACATCCGAAACTTAAGGCTAAAGTGACTACGTCCTATTTTGTGCTTTCAGACAATAATCGTTTCCTATCGATTAAAATCCCATATTTGCTTTTAGTAGCAGGATGTGAGTGCTTTATTGCTTTGCTTTACTAGTCTTCGAACAATGAACGAGCAAAACAGTTCTTATAAGTAGTGGTAGTGGGTAGTAGGTAGTAGGTAGTAGCTGTGGAGATCTTTGACAACTACGCTAGCTTATCAGTGCTTGGCAAAGCGAGTGCTTGGTAGCACCTTCCTCACCCATACTAGCAGAAGTTAGGCGGTGGTAGGGTTAGGAGTAGCGAGTGCTTTCATCCATAGATTGCAAATTATCCATATATCACATAGCACCACAGTCTACAACCGATATGGAACTGCTTGGACTCGGTTCAGATGGATGAATCGGTCCTGATTCAACTCAATGACTGGGTCAACTTTTAGGCGTTCTAGCTTTTAACTATTTGACATCAAAGCTATCGAATAAACTACTGAATCTAATCTCTCTCTCTCTCTCTCTCTCTCTCTCTCTCTCTCTCTCTTTTTTATATATATATATAAAGAGTCCATGTAGCCGACCCTGTCTAGTATGGGAAAAGGCTTAGTTGTTGTTGTTGTTGATATATATATATATATATTAGAGGTCGACCAGTTATCTATCTTACCTGCTGATTCAGGCCAACTTGGTTGATTCTTGAGGTGAATCACGGGTATGCTAATAGTGAGTCGGATCTCCTTCAATTCAGGTACTTTAAGAATTTAACTGGAAAATTCATTCTGGTATCATCTAGCTGCAGGCAAGCAAAAATTTTGAATCTTAATATCTGAAAAAGTAAAAAATTCATATAGGAAGTTTCATTTTCTGGAAAAATTATATGCACTGCCTCACCTGCATTCATCCAACTCAACTTCCGTCACCAAAAAGGTTTCCAGTGTCCGCAACCGTTTGTTGGGTTCTACATCGCTAGCTTTTGGTTAGGTTCGTGGAGGCTTTGCTTGAGGGCCCTAGCTTCTTGTTTAACAGGGGCATCCCTCGCAAATTCACTTCAGTTCTGCTGTTGCTTTGGGTTAGGACTCCCAAACGGGCAGGGTAACCAACCTAACAGATTGTTCTGTGCTGCAGAGAAACACACTTATATCGTCTACATACAACCCAATGAATAAGTCAACAACAAATTGTGATATCCATGAATCACACTAATGCATGTGCATCCACACATAACTAGCAACATTATGCGGTAACATATCTAAACAAACCTTAACTATCTAACATATCTGAACAAATCTTAACCACCAGTCAATTTAAAATCAAATTCAAATCTGAACAAATCTTAACCACCGGTCAATTTAAAATCGAATTCAAAAAACAAAAAAATATTTTAAAATTTGTTTGAATATGTTGACATCTAACGTTACTAACATATACTTAAGTTCTCTCTCTCTATACACACACACACACACACACACACACACACACACACACACACACATATATATATATATATCTTGAACGACCAAGATTGCATTAAGATAGACAACATGACCGACTTGCTGGAATTCGATCATGTAAAGTCGAGCAATCGAGCTACATTTACAGAAACAAGGCTATCAATATACAAAATTTTCAGCAAAATGTCCTCGAACATAAACACACAAGGTTAAACCAACAATGAGTTGGTGAAAGTTACAAGCGTCATCCTCGCAATGCTTTTGGGTGGTCGTATTGACTTTTTACAGCCCACCAAGCGAAGATAAAATACTCTTGCGACCACCTTACTCCAAAAAGATCAGGTCACCGTCGGAAATCATCTCCTGCAGGAAGAGCTGGAGAAGGTTAAAAACAGAAGCCGCTTGAATTTGCAGCAGCACCACCAACATCCATGATCTATGCAGCATTGAATTGGTTGAAGGCTGAAGGCCCAGCGGTCTCGGTCTACTACTACTGGAAGAGACGAACGTACAAAAATTGCCCTATCTAGTCCAAAGTAGTTCTCAAAGGTTTGGTAATGGAGAACCCAGAGAAGCGAAGCTCGTGGACTTGCAAACGTCGGACCTCAAGCCTTGTAACAGTACCAGCCGATGAAGAAATCTTAAGAAACAGTCGCTTGCCAGGTCTTTGAGATTGCAGCTCTAACAAAGTCATCGCACCTCGTAAAACCACCAGATAGCACATCGCCAAGAACTCCAATGACGTCAAACGCCTCCTGCAAGTCACCAGCCTCCTGCATGTCTTCCAACCACCCCAACATTTCCTTCGAGAAGCTCATCATCTCTTTCACGTTTAGCAACCTCTCCTTCATAACCACCTCCCATTCCTCCAAAACATTATTGCTCTCCTCAGCCTCATCCACTCTCCCAGTGGCTGTTGAAGTTGCTGATGATGATGCGGGCAAGGCCCTTTTCACTTTAAAGAAGCGTTGCAATTGCTCAATAAGACCAACATAGACTAACATTGGCTTAATGATGCTGAAGATGCCGTCAATGCTTTCTAGTGGACCATCCTTCCTCCCATCCGACTCACAGGACAGCTTAAAAACTGGAGACGAGGTCGACAGTGTAGAACGGCCATGCCGATATTGCATGTACGCATGGTAGATTCCTTTCTGCAAGAAGGTACACCGATGCCGAAGCCAGCCTTGGTAGGACTCTGCAAGAACAGAACTCACCATCATGAACTGGACAGTTTCTTCGGTGCCCGTGTTCCTTGAGCTACTTGGTGTAGAAGGCCTGGTTTCAGAAGTAGGTGCGGCGGTCAAGTAGGAGACGACAGCCTTGGCCATAACATCTCTCTGGTACGCACCCCCTTGGTCCATAAGATGGCTGGCCATCTGAATCATGAAAGGTAGAAACCTCGAGTTGCTCTCTCTTCCACCACCTTTGCTATCAGTGCTGAAGGATGCACCAGTTGCAAATCGGGCTAACATCTGAATGAAAATGCGCAAAAGATCATTGAGAAATCAGGAGAAGTTAGGACAGCACTGTTACCACATCCATTATCAATGAACTTAAGTGAGCATGAGCATAACGAATATATACGTAACGAATCTGATGCCAGGATTGACTAAGAGGGAAAAAAAGGAGGATCCTTACCAATACAATGTCATAACTCAGCAATCTGAGTCTGCTTCCCTCTGCACGGCCAAGTGCATTGAGATTGTCCCAATACTGGTCCACGCAGCGCACGTACTGTGCAAGAGGAACTGAAGGCCCTCTCAAAGGGAAAATGCAATTACAGAGAGTTTCATTATTCCTCAATGCTGCTCCCTCCCACTCCTTTTTTGGATTCTTTAAAGCAGCATCTGCTCGTTTTGCTTCCTGATGGCATTGGAAATGTATGATGTTGAAATGGCTTACAGTTGTGTAAACACATTCCCCTCGTGTATTTGTTGAGGTGCCTGCACTCAGGTTTACCCTTTTGCTATATGAATAGACACCAAGCATGTCCATTGGCCGCAGACTGTAACCTTCTCTGCATACCATGCATGCTAGCCCTTCCTCTTCCTCCACGTCCTCTAAACCCTCGATAACAGGCTGAGCAACAACAATCCGTTTGCCCCCCTCAGAGAGCTCCTGCCGCATCCCGAGCCCCTGTTACAGATGCATGGGTATGAATCCAACAAATTGAGGCATCAACATGTCACAGAAAAGTATGAATATAGAAAGACCCATCAAAATTATGGCAAAGAGAAACCAATGCTCTCCCTATGTGACATAAGGTAAGAAAAGTACAGTTAATCAGAACTATATTCGCGTGTGCAAAAGCATCAAAAAGAACAGTACAGTTAAACCTGACAGCTAAATTAACTAAAGAAAAGGTAAAACAAAGGGTTCTTTACCTGTAATAGCTCCTCCCTCTTCTGCATGGCCCGTCGTCGCAACTCATCCCGAGTTGCATGGCGCAATTTGTGCACCTTCTCACCAAGAAAACCATCCCCTATGTGCTCCTTGTCTGACAAAGTATCTAGAAGGTTTTCTGCCTTCGCCCCAATTTCATTCTCTCCAGAGACACCCTCTAGAGCATGTAGCAAAGGTAAAATCCCGTCCTCATCTATAGATTGCTGTGTACCAAAATGACCTCTTGACAAGCCCCTAAGCATTGACAGAATCAATGGAACCGACGGTTGTTTCAATCCATTTGTCCATTGTGAGCTGGACTTAAAGCCAGCCTGACCAGCAACCGCGAAAATATTCTTCAAATGCCTAACAGCAACTCTTGTGATCCCTTTCTCAAGAATCATATCTTTTAGCCTCTCCCCACAAAAGCTGGTCTTCAATGACTCAGAGACCCTCACAAAATTCTCCAGAGCCAGACACTGCTCAGCGGCTCTTCGAGCTAAGCCTTCGTCCTTTGGATTATCTTCATGTGATTTCTGTAGTCTGTCAACTTCTCCCCAGTTCTGTAAATAAGGATCAAAATGCAGTATGAGGGCTTCCATTGCTGCCTGCTCTCCATAGGTTAAGTAAGGCAAAATCCTAGCTACCATCTCGTTGTTGCGTTGCTGTTTGACAGACTTCTTTAAACCTGATGGATGGGATAGTCTCTCCAGAAACATGAGAAGTATCTTCTTGGCCTGCTCACCAGCTCCAGCTTCTTCATTTGTAATTCTCAGCACACTCTGGGTGATGCCAATGTCACTCTCATTTGCTTCCATTGCTAGGCTCTCGACAATTAGAAGAATACCTTCAGCAGGCTCCATGGCGTCCACAGAGAAGGCGCGTCTAGCCGTATCGAGTAGCAGGCCCAGTGCACCTAAGCGCAACAATGCACGCCTATTCTCACGAATCTTGCAGCAATACATGAGGAGATTAAGGACTGAAATAATTTCTTCTTTGTTGGACTTCAATTCGTCATCCCTCAACTTCTGTAGATACAGTTTTCAAAAAACATTAATGTGCATTACATGTGAGATAACTTACATCAAGACATCAAAAATCAGCAGAAAAGTTGAAAAAACATAATTAGTCTACCAGTGCAACATTTCAGCTCATGAATGTC
This sequence comes from Brasenia schreberi, assembly GCA_036023115.1. Lineage (NCBI taxonomy): Eukaryota > Viridiplantae > Streptophyta > Magnoliopsida > Nymphaeales > Cabombaceae > Brasenia > Brasenia schreberi. The sequence goes on from JAYKKT010000049.1 coordinate 9,288,053, forward strand.
TAGCCGACAAAACATACACGGTCCTTTATGTGATGGGCACATTCAATGAAGATAAGGCAACTAATCATCTACTTCCAATACTACCTCATGGTGAGCATGGCTTTAGATGAACTAATCAAAATCTACGAAATCATCGTTTCCCTCCACATTACATTGTCAAGAAAGATGGACCGAGCCTAATCCACAATGTTACGCTTATCATAACTCTCATTCTGGCCTGAAGGTGGTTAATCACATTTACAATCAGTTTCAACTGATATGCCTAATCAACAACTGCGTGCAGGCAATTCCATGTTCAATTTTCCTCTCTTAGATATGCAGCAGCAAATATAGCTAACCATTTCTCGCAGTCACTGATATTAAAAAGCAAACTTGTAGTCCTTCCAAATGGTTCCCCATCAACATTTCTAGATTCCTAAAAGCATTAAGAAATTCTCCTTTTTCCTACCTATGTTTTCTATTATTGCTCTCCCTATGCAAAGCAGTTGCTGCAACTATTTGCAATAGGATTCAATACCATACACCCTGCCACTGATGAGCTCAGCTTGTACATGGGTCGAAGACATTTAGGTTTCTTACAACAACAAAGCCTTTTCCCACAATAGGTGGGGTTAGCTACGTGGACTATTTGACACCATAGAGTTTGATCTTTGGTTTTCAATAGACAAACGTGACTCTTATTCAGTATATGTTGACCACATGAAGAATACAATTTTTTTCTAACAGTTGGAACCAAGCTTTTTGGATTCCCCGATAGAAGAAAGCATGCTAAGTTTATTACCTTCATCCATTGACAGACTCCACTCATGACCATTTGAAGTTCCAATTCAATTATTTCAGGAATCAATTATGATCTATTGCAGCCAAAACACTCTTCTCAATGTTCACCGTGCACCATAAGTACATTAGAGGAATCGTAATCTAATAGCCAAAGTGAGCTAATGAAAGCAATCCCATCCAAATGAATATTTCAATTGGTCATTATTGATGTTCAGTACATGTTCGAATTAAATAAATCAATTCAATCACGGAACCCCTTAATTTTGCAAAAGCCAAGATCAAAGTTATTCAAATTAGTCAGCCTTAGATACTACTGGATTCATCTGGATGGGAAGATCCAAAACAACAGTATGCATAAACAAAGATATAACTAGTAATATCCACAATCACAAAGTCAAGGAAAGTAAACTGAGTGCTAAAAAGCATGATACTTTTCTGCTGTCAAAATAAGTAGAAGAGGACAGGATATACAAACACATGCATCTCAGTATCAACGATAGTCAAGTCCAAATACCTGGATCATACTCAAAATTATCTCCAAACCACCAAAGTCTCGAACAGCTCCAGCTATAGCAAACTCAACCTCAGGATCTTGAGACTCCTCCCTCTCCTCCTCCAATTCTTTGATCATGGGCTCTGTTGCCTCACCATCTAATCCCTGAAATATATATATATACACAACCATATAGAAGTTGCCAAGAAGTTCTTAATAGGCACAATGTCAACAGTAATAGTAGAAAGCTCAAGTGGGACATGATCAGCTGAACATTTAGAGCATCCAAATAACACTAAATATGTAATATCATTTCATGGATGGAGTTGAATGGACAACATAACAAAATAGACAAATCAATTGGTGAGTATATGGTGTTTCTGACTCCGGCTCACAAGTACATAAATAGAGGCGACCTTCTCATCATCCATAACTTGTCATACTAATTCAGGAGTAATACACTTGAGCAGCCTCTGAGATCATTAGATCCATTTGGTTCCCCAGTAAAATTACAAAAAGTGCCATCATAAGTCACTTACCACAACATTGCAGCCTCATTATAGTTACAAGCAATAAATATAAAAATTTTTATCCTAGCAAGTGCCTTCAAAGTTCAAACCATGAATAATGACCACAGCAGCTGTACAATGTTTTTACAAAGGTTAGAAGGAAACAAAAAGTCAGGAACCAGAAAACTTTCTATTCCTTAGTGTCAAACCCTAGACAAAACTATGGTGTCTGCCTCTTTGTATTCCTTCAATGCTCCTGATTATCATTTTTCTAAGCCAAAAGCAAGGAAGAGAGGATGCTTATCAGGTTATATATTATTAGCCTCACGAATTTAATTAGGATAACCACATCGTGACAAGCAGCAGCATCACGTTGAAAGTTTACATTATCTAACAGTGCCTATCCGTTTTAGGTTTCCAAAAAAATTGATAGATAAGGTAAGTGGTGTACAAAGGTAACTGAGAACACCTTAATTTTCCACACTTGCTCATAAACCTGAGCAATGCTGAGATCCAGAGAGATGATATTGCCTGCTACAAGCAACTCCATACCATAATCATCTTCCAAGAGGCCTAGCAAATCCAACTGATGGCAAATTTTATTCTTCACATCACGCATCAAGGGGCCAATCTCGGTACTAGAGTATGGATTTTTTGTCATGGAACCCCTGATAAACTCTTCCTGTGTATGTGCCTTGTTTAGGACCAACAAATATACAGGCTCTAGTTTTGAGGGGCATATCAGATTGCAGAGCTGCTCTAAGATAAACTGCAAAAGCAGGTATAGATCACATTAAGTTCGAAATGACCCAATGTAAAAAATTAATTTATATTTTACATCCAGTATGTGTGTTACTTCACAATCCCTATGTAACTAAATTTATACTTAGTAGGATAGAAAATTACTAGAACTGATTTTAGAGGATAAAACAAGTTATAACAGTTAGAAAAATGAAAAATCAAATCCATCCATACCAAACAAGTACGCCCCTTCCTCTCCTCCCCATGTATTTGCAAACCATTGATGCAGGCCCTAATGAATTGTCGCTTATTTTCACTGCTTTCTAGCAGTAAACTATCTAAAAGATCTTTCATGAGCTGATTGCAATCACTTATCAACTTTGTCTTTTGAACTATCAAGCCACGAATTACAATAAGTGCTTCAAGAATTTCAGAAAGCAAGTCGTCTCGCATGAATCTGGAATAAAGATTTAATTCTATGAGATTATATAAACCAAAATTTTAACCTCAAAATTAAATTTATTCAAGCAGCAGTTGTACCTGGATCTGACATTTGGAACCTCAAAAAATTTACCAAGAAGCTCTATGAGTTTGTGAAGTATAAATCCCTGAGATATATCAATGTGTCGACTCCTTTCCAAAGACTCAACATTACTCACTTCTTGGGTAATTAGAGTGCAGATTGTCCGTAGACACCCTTGAACAGTCAAAAATAAACGAGCATCCTCTGAATCTATCATCTTGAATAGCAACTCAAAATATTCCGCAGCACTTTCACCTGAAGACAGTGTTGCGGATAACAAAGAAACCACTAGGTTCAGTAACCGAAATCGTCTGGATGAACTTTGAGCACAAAGCAAGCTTATCAGCATGCACATCTCTGACCTAATAGATTGAGAACAAGCACTCAAAACTAGTTCTTTAACCCATGATCCCAACTCAAACACCGATAAGTCACTTTTAGCTGCTTTACCAGCACGACGCTTCCACCTCAGAGCATATTTAAGTGCCAGGTAGTCATGCCCTTGGGGTCGTGACCTCTGGCCAGTACCTTTGACAGCCTGAGACACTTTGTATTGCCTTCGAACAAAATCAAGATAAGAAGCACCCCTCTCCCATTCTGAATAGCTCAGTAATTGAATATCCTGAGTCTTGGGTGTGGCATCCCAATTTGTTTCTGATGAATCTGAAAATGATTTTGACTCACTGACAGTGACATTACCAGTCAAGGACCCAGATACATTTTGATTACTCTCATTCTTTGTCTTTACAGAAGACTTTTCAAGGCTTTGCTCTTTGTCTGTCGTCTCAGGTTTTGGAGGTGTAAAAGCCTGAGATATTATCCTCAAACAAGGGAGAATTACATGCTCAGAAATGGCAGGATGTTTGGCACCTAACTTAATGGAAGAAAACAATAACTGAAATACAACACGTAATCTTGATTCCCAGAATTCATCAGCCAAAGAACACACCTCAGAAAGTAACAGCAACTCCTCACGTGTAGTCACTGCAATGTCCATGGAGCGATGATGCTCAAGGCAGTACAAAACTTTCTTTTGTATCAGACTGTTCAACTCAGTAACTGCATTTGTTTCACCTTCAGATAAAGAACAAAGCACTGCCCTTGCTTGGACACGAGCTGCTTTAGGGCCCTGATGAATGCTACTCTCAAATAACTCAGACAAAATGCCAGCTGAAACAAGTTGTTTCTTAGAATTTGGATGCCTTGCTAGCACCTGTAGTAGTTCTAGACATTGTGTTACAAATGTAGCTGCACAGCCATAGCAATTATTTGGTGATCTGGAAAACACAAATCTTGAAGCCACACTATCATCAGAATGCTTTTGGTGCAGATAATTCATCAACACCTTGCGTAGCCCTTGCAGAGTCTGGACACTTTTGCTGACAGAATCAAATGCTGCTTTGCACTTCTCACCATACAGGACCCCCAGAAGGGCGATCTTGCGATTTATCTTACAAGAGGGCCCAGGTAAAGAAACCATCATCTGCTGGACGGAGTCCTTCTGCTGTGAATCCACGTCGTTCTCACCAATGCTCGAGACAAGTTTAAGCAAGGGCTTTTGAAGCCCAAAAGTTGCTGGTATCGCCTATGAGCATTCTCAGACTCAGACTCTATGGCCGCCAGGCCCTTCTTCATATCCTCATCATTCTCCATGTTGTCAAATGTGAAACTTGGCTTTGCCATAAAATTAAACTCAAACCGACCATACTTGCTGTAACCACATTCATTGCAAAGGAAAGAATCCAAATTCTCATAGTTAATGTTCCTACACTGTCTGCACTGGTATGCATTCTCATGACAATTGCTACATATACCATGTTTATCTGTGACTGAACGACTACAACGCGGGCACTGCAATGGCTCAAGAGACAATGCCTGAAGATTTTCATAGAACGAATCAAATTCAATCATAAAGTTACAAGCTGTAATTGGAATGGGAAATTCAACTTTAAGTTCAGTTTGATTGAAAGCAAGATGACAACTCTTTGCTCGCTTCCACAAAGACCAGTTATTTTTCAACTCTGATAAGTCAGCAACTGGCCTGTTATTATAGTATAGGTTCAAAACCTTCACTGATTTTGATTTACGAGCATCATGAACATTCATGGTCACAGTTTGAACAGTATAGCTTCCAGTGCATTTCACTATAATGCGGTTATCGGTGAATTTAGTTTCTGACTTCAGAGTCTCTAGCTTCATCCTGCTATACGGAACTTCTGGACAGCTGCAAGCCACACATGGTTCACTTTCGAGGTAGTAACCATCAAATTCTACTAAGCCAATGAGAGTGTTATATATGCGAGAATTTGGATGGTTAGCTAACAGCTCATTCTGTGAATGGAGGATCTCAAAGATGCACCTAATTACATCAGGAGTCAAGCATTGGTCCACAAGTTCAGAAATCTGGTGTTTTGAATTTGTATCAGGGGATCTTCCAAGCAACCAAGTCACAAGTTCTGTATACTCCACAATATTCTGACCATACATTGGAAGGAACTTAACTTTCTGCAAGAGAGCCATCAGCATAGTTTCCTTAAACGTCGGTTTGGCATGATGCCAGACACCATACAAAACTAATTTGGCCTCTGCACGCACAGTGCTTGAATTCCACTCCAGAAGGAAACAATCTATGAACTGCTTCAAGATATTACCACTCTTGTCAGTGAAGACATATACTGTTGCCTCCATATCCAAATAGGACTTCTCCAAACCAGATTCAGCTCCATCTTCTCCTTTCTTTTTCTTCTTTGATTCTTGAGATATGATACCTGATTTGTTTGAACTCATGTCTCCTGACTCTGTTTTTTGTGAAGTGTGACCAACATCTTTCCCTGTATAGAAGGCAAAATTGAGAAGTTTAAGAGTCTGAATAACAGATTCTTCACCGAAGTAAAATATTCCATTCATCAGGAAAGACAAAATATCTCCATGCTTTAAACAGTATTTCTGCCAATTCCGAGGACGTGCAGCTGCTACTTCTGCCATAGTGGAAAGGCACTTCACAATCTTTACACTTCTTTCATATGGGATGGGATTATTTTGAAAGCCACCAGACTTGTTTACATGTTTGTAAAGTCTCTTGACTTCATTAGATAACTGCCAAGAGTCCCGAACACTGTAATAATGAGACTTGCTTCCACAAAGATGCAGGAAAAGCCTCCTGGCATATCTTCTTACAAAATTTGTATGAGGATTGTTAATGTAACTGCAGAGAACATCTTGATATCCATCTAGCTTCAAATCCTTACCATATGACAACTTGTAGACCTTTTCCTTTTCCTTTTCCCCAGTTTTGTCATGCTTTTCTGGCCGAACAAGGGTGTACACCAGTCGGAAAGCATTCTCTAACAAAAGCCTGTGGTAGTCCATAAAGATATCTGTTCGATGCGCTTTGGCATATGAATCCAGGAGATTTGAAAACATGCACTAGCTGCTGCAGTATATCCATTAAATAATTTACAAAAGATTGCTGCCTAAGAGAGTCACAAGCTCGAAGAAGCTGTGATGCAAAGTCATTCTTCTCTTGGTCATCCACTAAAGTCTTTGCAGTGGCTGAAGTGGATGGTGGAAATTGATAACATTTTTATCTTGTGTGCAAGCAGCTCCACTCTGTCTTGGCATGGAACCATCACTACCAGGCTGATGCCAGTTTCTAAGCATCAACGTGAAAAACATGAAGACAACAATTGCAACTTCCCAAATGATGATTTTTTGGCTACAAATGGTTTGTTGAGATTAATCTCATCCAAAACTCACTTGATTAGTTTCTCTAAATCTAGCTATCAGGCTTTGAGCTGTCTATAAATGGTCCACCCACAGCAGATGACAACCTGTAGAAAAGCTGCATAACAGAAGATTGCTCCGGACTCCAGAGGTTGTATCCATCCATCCTTTCAATTGTTCAAGAAGCTCAGAAAGAAGTAAGGAGTTTATTGCCCGTTTTGAAGCAGAAATTGAGACAGGATCAGTCAATGAAGCAGAAAACCCTCCAGAATCATTGGGTTCCAAGATATGAATTGATGGAGAAGAATTCTGCATGCTGCTATCAGCTGGGACAGGCAACAAGTTTGGGTCACTAACATCATCAGGTGTGAAGTGTAATTCATTGCCATCTCCTACTGAATCCATTTCAATTGGAATTGCTGTCATAGGATGATCTCTAGAGTGTGGTGGAGGAAGCCGGTCTGCATCTAGTACCTCATAACAAGCTTCACACAAATCAAAATCAGGACAAAATGGTACAATGCCATCTTCGGGCCTAAGTATAGGTACAGTAGAGCATCCATCACAACAGTATTGAACAGATGAAGCGAATAGCATCTTCTTCAATCACGACTTCCTGTTATTTCCAACACTTGTGTCAGCAGGGACAGGAGCAGACACTACACCCTCAACAGCATCATCTGTAGCTAACATGGTCTGCTTTGGAAATGGGACCTGAAGCAATCTTGAAGATATGGCCAAACTGGAAAAGAAATGTGTGAAAAACTGAACATCAAATTTAGAACAAGAAAGAAAATATAATGAGTAAAAAATACCTGCTAGCAGTCTGAACAGCCTCATTGGATGAAAAAAGAAGTTTCTTGAGTAATACAACAGCAGGTGCAACAGAACGCACTCCTGCATCTTTTCCATGTAAAGCCAAGCATTCAGCATAGCAATAAATAAGTTCAACTGCAGACATAACATAACGTTGTTCATAGTTTGTGTATCAGGCCGTTCAAAGTCCAGAATTCCCACAGAACTTGCATAAGTGAATCCACCACTCTGAACCTACACCAGCAAAATAAGCAGCTTATATCATATCAGAACAGTAACAAGTATAACAAAATATGTCCCCAGTGAGCAAAATGAATATATTCACTTAATCAAAAATAATGATACATCAGTCATTTGAAAGATAAATAATGATACATCAGAGATATAATGTAAGAGGAAGCAAAAGAATGTAGCAACAGCCAGCCCTATGAAAAAGAAAAAGGAATGGCTTATCCATAATTATTAGCAGAAGTGGTGGGCGTAGAATTCAACTCAGAAGTTAAGATTAAGTTTATATGATAAGGAAAAATGCTAATATTAAATTTCAATAGAACTAAAATTATTTATAATCAACCATGACTATATCAGCATGAACTCCATATTACATCAGAGTTGTCAACTTCAGGAGATGCAATCTTATGATAGTCAATTAGTCACAGTATCCAGCAAGTATTGGTGTTATATCGATGGTGTGCACACATACACACTCCCCACCCCACCAATTTTATGTATTTTTTTAAAAAGTTAAGTGCTATGTATTTAAGAATAAGTCAGAAATGCAAATATACCATTTGTCTCCAGAAATGTTGCAAAATTAGGACGGCGTTGCAATGCAATCTTACAAACTGCACGCATCTGGCCAGTGAACTCTTCAATAATCCAACTTCCTGCAGTACCACCAATCCCAATGAGGATGATTTAACCCCAAGAAATGCATGGTATCCTTAAATCTAATGTGAGAGTTGACAATAGTAATGAGGATGATTTAACCACTCCAGAAGCCGCATGGTATCCCTTAACCTAATGTGAGAGGAGTCCAGATAGTAATAATTAACATTACATCCACATGGATAGACAAAAGTCATGCACAAAAAAAACTTGGTATATAGAAAGACAAAGATACTATAAACTACTTGATGGTATATCTCTTTCTTGGGAAAAACAGCCTGTAAGACATGACAAGCAGAAGCCTGCAGAACTGGTTCCCAGTCACTCTCAAATATTGCTTCCAGTAATTGCTTACAGTTGAGTCTGCCCAGCTCCATTCTTGCTTCCTCAAGCCTTGAGCAACACAGTTGTCTACATGATGAATAAAACTTAGTAATTAGCTGAAGCCCATCTGCTATTACTTGCTCCTGAATAGAAGCAGACCTGCATTGAACGGCACTTCTTCCCAGATCCAGTCTACGCGCATTTAATTTGAGCCAAGTTCTCTTGCTTCCATATCCAAGACTGCATCCATTTTCTTTCCAACCAAATTCATCTTTAGCCTCGACCATAAATTTCAAGTGAGTTACTCTGGGAAGTGATGAGATGATTAGTTAGCCCAACTGAGATTGTAAATTTTTTCATCAGCAAGGAGTGATTCAGTAAATGTAGAATATCAAGGATGAGCCATTAAAAGTTGGCCCAAGTCTGAATGATTGTAATATTTCTTCATCAGCAAGGAGTGATATCCGCGACAGTAAATGGTGGAATATCATACCAGGACCTCATTCCTTCATCTAACTTAATAACTCTCTGGAAAATAGAAATACTGAGTAAGGTATGTGGCTTGCAGATGTATTACCCACATGAACTCAAAAACCAACCATGACTATATCAGGGTTTGAATTGAAGACAGAAATCTGTAAAAAGTGCATAAAAGAAAGAAATTAAGGAAACAAAAAGCTATTATCAATTACTTTTGAAAGACAATCATAAGATCCAAAGCAATTAACATGATTGCTAGTGACTGATTGGCATCATTATATTGAGACAAAATGCACTTGTTTATTGTAAGCCATCATTGCTAAGGCTTTTGGCATGCCCTGGCCTTGGAATGAGGTAGCCTCCTCCCCATAAACTTTTTTCCAACCCAAAAAAAAAAAAAAAATAAGTACTTGTTTGAAACAGGAAAAAAAATCAAAATGGAGACTAAGTATACAGGTTATGCAAATCTTTGGTGCTTTTATGGAACACATGCATCTTTGAGGGTGTTTCCTTGTTGTAAAATCTACTTTGGAACGAGACATGTGCTTTTGGCCTCTCTGGTGTTCTTGTTGTAAAATCTACTTTTGGAAGATTGTTTTAAGCCTCTCTTTGGTGTTCTAGCCCAAGTTTCCATCTCTAATCGGTAAAGAGATTGGCAGCCCTCTACATTCTTAGTTTTTCCTCTTGTTCTTCTGTTTTCTCCCTTTTGGTTTTACTTGTTTTAGAGGATACCTTATCCTACACCCTTGTTGTACGTATGCTTTCTTTTTCTCTTCTCTTTAACAAATTTTTTTATATCAAAAAGTATTCACTTTAAAACAAAAGTAACAAGAAATAAAGAAAGAATACCTTAAAACCTGCAGGACCGGGGACTTTCAAGAAAACCATCCTCATTTAACAACAAACTTTGTTTAGCACCTTCAGAATCCCCATTTCTGATGGCATCACCACCTAGTTTCACATCTGATGTAATGCACATAGTCTTCTCAAAGAAATCAAGAGGAAATTCAGGATTTGTACCAGCATAGGCTTTATTGAGGATACCAGAACCCAATTTCTTAACTTTCTCTGATGCCGCGCTCACACTAGCATCCACACCCACAGGAGCATGGGAGTATATTTGAAGGCTACCGTCATCATGTAAGACAAGACAGTGGATTTTATCCTTTGATAGTGGTTTGTATGCAGTCACACCAACTATAGGTGAGGTTGAACCCACTGAATGCCGCATGCTCTGTGCAAATATTTCATGTTCCCCATTGACATAGCAAGTGCGCAGAATTTGATTTGACACTTGATAAGCAAATAAATAATCCACTGCCGGCCAGCAATTCTCTCCAATGATGTAGTCCAGCAGGACACAGCTTACTTTCTTGCTCCTCATATACAGAAGAGATCTCAACTAGAGAGGCTGCATCAGAACTTAGCTGGCCTATCAACGTGGTACCATCTTGAAAAGATATGAACAGTAGCTTATAAATTGAAGAGAAGTACAATGATGAGCCCTTTGCATTAATTTCTTTCCCCCTGAAGCTGTATAACTTCCTTCAATGGCGTAGCCCCAACATTCCCTTTGACTGACAGCTCTAACCTGAATATGTTTCCATTTTCTGAAAGAATTACAAGAAACATTCTTTCCTGGGAAGCTGGATAAAGAGTGGCATCCACAATCATGTCATCAGGCAAAGTGATGTAGTGCATTGGGACTGATGTTGTCCAAGGACAGGTCATATATTTTGACAAATCTATTAGTCACAACCATTAATTGAACTTGTGAGCCTGGAAGCCAATCCACCTGCCTAATATATGCCTTGCAGAGCTAGGTCAATGGCAAGGCGGCCAATCACTTCACCACGAGGATTAAAGGTAAGTACTTGACAATCTTCATAACCTGCTACAACGAGATAGTTCTCAACCATAGGATTGAATGCAAGTTGTACAATTTCAAAGCGAACAACATTTTTAGAAAGGGGTTTCACATTGGTCTTGTCAGCTGTCACAGGTGCAATGGTGGCTTGACCAATTAACTGTCCCACATCAAAGATTGCAACTTTGTCCCCTTCCCCAGCAGCAAGCCGACCACGTATGCTAACACTAAGCAAGGACTTCACAAGAGTGCCACTTGCAAATGTGATTTAAGCTCCTTGGCATTTGAATAATCCACCTTTATCTTTAGATCTATTGATCCACTTTTATATGCTTTCTTCAGTTGTAAGAGGTCAACACCATGAGAAATGACCTTGTCTTCACCCAAACTGATTTTTTATCCTTAGTATGGTGAGAGGCTCTTCTGGTAATTATAGATGGCATCAAAGAAGAGCAAAGATGGAGCACCCAGTCTCAATATCAAGTTCTTCCAATAACAATGGAATCCTATCTTGAAGCTCTTTTGGAATAGATAATCTGACTACGTTATCTACATCTGAACTCATATCCTCTTCAAAATCTGAATCACTATCTGGCAGCTGATCTCCATCCTCGGAAAGGGTAAAACGACTGGAAAGTATTAGTGCCACGAACAGGTGCAGTGCTACTTCCACTAAACTTCCGAGGCTTCAGGCATTGACAACTGCTACCTCTAACACCCCCAGCTCCACAATCACAAAAAAATCGGCTTGATCGAGAGTATACAACACGATGCCCTTGGTGGCAGACCTTTGCACAGACAGAACAGCAACCTTTGGACACAGTTAAGTCACATGTATAACAAAAATACCAATGTTGTTCCATAAAGTTGCTCCCACTAGAAGTGAAGGTACAGACTTTAGAGGCAAGGGTCCTTTCACTGTTAGCATCTTCTTCATCATCCTTATCTATGCTAACAACCTCACCATCAGAAGTTGCATCATCCTCGTCTTCATCTACAGAAGTTGCGTCACATTCAAGAGAGGCCGATCCACCTTCTTGATTGGCAGAAAGTATGAATGCCTCAGAATTCTTCCTGGATCCAACCGGTCGAGCAGCCACATGTCCTACCCCAAAGTATTTCCAGATGAACACTTCTTAGTTGTTCTTTGTGAGGAAATTATACCAGATCCACAATCACTCAAGACAGTTTCAATAAAGCCAAATAGAAACTTCAGCCCTGAAGCAGATTGTCATTGCCCACCAGCTTCTCCATCAACATTACAGTCCTCATCAAAAGCTGTTTCATCAATGATTCTCCTCTTGAAATTTGAACAATGAAATTGAAATATGACTTTGCTACATGTATATCAAATAGCAAAAAAGCAATATCAAGTGATAGCAGTGCAGATTCAAAAATATGATGTTGGAATTCTTTTAATTGTTGCTCAGAGGGTGATGATACAAGGCACAGAATAAAAATTCATTGTTGATTCCCTAAGAGAATTGGAGCTCCCGTTCGCACTGTTGACCCCACTAACAGAATCCATTATGCTTCCTAAAATCCTCTTTTCCAACCATTTAGCTAAGCAATTTATATCTTTGTCAAGAAATTTTCTTTGTATCCTCATTTTGAGATCAGGAAATAGCTCTCCAGATACAAGATCTACAAAGAAACCAAGAACCTTCACATTCACTGATTCAGAGTAACATGTATCTAGAGAATCAATTAGAAACAAACAGTCACTGTGATGCAGCCTGCAAAAGCTTGTTGATCTGCACTGGCCCATTTTCAACACCAAGATAAAAATTGAATATGACAGACTTTGAAGGGTCTTTTCTAAGGCTGCTTAATATCTCCATTACCCTGCTGATTATCCATTCAAGGATACTGCTGTCACCAACTCCTCCAGCATTGATGTCCCTTAGAAACCCTTCCATTTCCTTCATTAAAATTAAGTTAGCATAGTCTGACCATTCGGAGTTCTGCACTCAAGCTGTGATAGATAGTGTCACATTTCACATGAATACTTTCAAAGATCCTATCAAACTTGATATTCATTACTGCATCAAGAATTTGTCTAAGGACCTCAATATCCATGTCAATATTTCTTCCTGCTTCATTTATTCTGAGCAACCCATCCAGAACAAAGATAAGTCCTCTTATGCTAAGTATACAAGAAAGCATAGTTGCACTAGGAGTAGAAAGATGAAAAGGAAAACCATGAAACATGCACTCCCAAGAGGCCCTAGACAGAATTCCTGAAGCCTTTTTATCAACAGAAGCATCGAACCTTGATAAGAGGCTAAGAAAAGACTCAGCTCTCACCTGCATTGGAAACACTCCTCTCCAGGAGCTCATCCTGCAGGAATTTGTCGATTCTAGTATGTTTTAGAGCAAGAGTGGTGAAAACCCGGAAGCCTGCTTTTGCCTATAACTTAGGGTAGCAAGGAAAGCTTTCTGATGAATCTGCACATGTTTATTCAGCAAGGATGAGAAAAACCTCACTAACAATGGAAATTGACCAGAGTCAATCATGGAGGATATCATGTTTCCAGCAAGTTCAACATATTTCTGATCCCCAAAGGATTATCTGTCCAGTCAAGACCTTGTCCAGAAATTGCATTGTCCATACAATATTTCCATATACCAATATTAGTGAAGGAGAGCACCAGAGACAGCCACATCCCATTTCTAAGGAAATCCCAACCTAATTCCTCAATTCCTTTTGGTATCGGCACAGTATTTAAATGCTGAAGCAAGCTCAATACAATATCTGGAAAAGTAGTGAACTTCCCAACTACCTGCTGATGGCCTAGAAGTGAATGGCTGAAGTGGAAAAAATGCAACATATTACATAGATCAAGAGAATGGTCCCGACTCCATGATATAATTGCATTTTCTTCAGAGCCTATATAAGGAATATCCCAACAAAGGGTGAAAAAATATCTTTCAACAATGAGATCCTCCACTGCTGAGGCCTTTTGCCCCCTCCAAAGTCCCAGAACCAGTGAAAAGGTCGAATATATGTCCTTCCAATTCAAACTTAAGCCATCAATTGTCAAGTCATCCCTACCAAGTGAAGCAGGAAACCCTGAAAAATCAATCAGTTGATCAGTCAAGCTACTGACAACAACTTCCTCTCCAACCAATGCTCCCGTAACATTTTTCAATGCAACTGATGACCATGATGAAAAGTGATCATTCACCTTATTTGACATAGACGATCCAGATTGTGGCACTTTCCTCAACTTAGACCGGACATCTAGAAGCAATGATGTTGGACAAGTTTGTTGGTGAAATATCAAATGACGAAGAACTAAGATCACCCTCGAAACCACTAAAGCCCAGCATGTTAACTGTGCTGTTCAAATCCAATGCCAGGTTAGCAACTTCTTTTAAGGCTAAAAAGATTAAGTTTGCCATCATTGCCTTTTCTGCTTCAGGAGACAAGTGGAATGCCATAAGAACTACCTCAATGTGAAACAACGAGGGTAGAGTACCAACAACATCTTTGAAACTTGGACATTTTACACAAATAGACTTGACCTTCTCAACAACAAATGAAATATATCCCCGATAAATCTTGGTTCTCAACTGACTACCAGCAGAACCCACCCTACAAAACAAAGTGTGAGCAAGTAGGGTCAGGGTCCTATCATTATAACTAAAGGCACCATTTTCAACTATTAGGATCTTCTCCACAAGGTAATCTTCAAGTGAATCAGACAAAGCATGGTTCATCAGAAGGTTGTGAAAAGATCATAGCATAGTTCATGGATATGCCCAACCTTCCTGTCTTCTTCTTGTGCAGTACAACTCTCAGACATATTATCTTCAGAACAACAGCCCTGACAATTGAGTAGGGAAAGCAAAATATCAATGTGTCTACTGCTGAGTTTGTTGCAGCCATCCACATATAGAGAAGGATGCCAATCAGGAGAGAAGATGCATGTCTTAAGGAAGTTCAAAAGTTCTGTAGCAGCTTGGATTGGCATATTATGATAGTTGGAAGTAGAAACTACAGCAGCAGCAGGCGGTTGTTCACATCCATCAGTACACACAACAGAACGCCCAGTCTCAGAGAAAAGATCTCCGAAAAGAGCCTCATCCTCATGGCATATTGCATTTTCAATTTCGGATGTGCCTGTAACTTTGCAGAACTAGAATACGACCTTTCCATTTTTGGCCTTAATTTCAGACCTTCAGAATGAAGGAACAAAGCAAGTTGCATCAAACTGTCAATCCATTGGCTTGATGCAGGAAATATCAGTTTCAGAAGCTCTTCAAATGTGTAGCTCTTCACCAAAGAAACAGTTCACCAGATGAATGAGGCATGAAGGAGAATCATTCTGTGAACCAGCAGAACTGCCAAAAGTTCTGCATCAAAATCTTTCCACTCAAGAAGAACCTGATGCCTTTGCCTCTTTAGATCATTAATGAGTTGCAGTGTTTTATCAATGAATCGAGGGAAGTAAGCTAAGGGGGCCTCAAATTTGGAGACGACTTATCATATCTCCAAACAGAAGAATCCAAACTCCCCAATATAGATGCTATAATACATGCTTGGATATTCTGGGTAACACTACTATTGCTGAAAATAACCTGAACATTGTGAAGAAATTCTTCCACAACCATTAAGATAATGCTCTCAAAACTTCCCTCAATAGTAGCATGGGTATTCACAAACTCAAATTGAACTCTAAACAGACTAGACAAAGCATCAGCAAATGAGGCAACTGCCCTCACCAACGAGGCATCATATTCAACATATGGAACATCCTTCGTGAGACTTCCAAGTAACCTTAACATCCTAAAGTGAATGACAGTCTCATTCGAAAATTTTGACCCCACTGCCCTCTCATCAAATGCATCTTTGACTTTAATAAGTTTATTGCACAGCAAAATCAAGCGAGGAATGCATTGTCCATGGACAACTGCCCAGTGCTATGTCTACAAGGGCGTCCACCGCATTAAATGGACACACGCTGCATTCCTTATCTGTACCATCAAATAATGAAATTTCCAGAGATTGCAATACAGTTTTCTGCATGGCAAACCAGAGCATATGTTAGTACTTTGAAGTATACAACAAATAAAGTAACAAATCAAGACCTCAAAGAGATACTGCCTAATAAATAAAACCATATGCACAATGCTGGGCTTTCCCTATCATTTCACAAGCATCACTTCTAAAAGTAATTCCCTAAATAGGACAACAGCAGGAGATTGTTCAAAATAACATACGTGGACCATACGTATATACACATATATATATACATATATATATATATAATTTTTTTATAGATAAGAAAACATTCTATAGAAAACACCAAGAGGGTACGGAAAGTACATCAAGAAGACATACAAGGATCTAGAAACTATCAGTTCCATAACAACAACAACAACAACTAACCTTTTTCCCATACTAGACGGGGTCGGCTACATGGATTCTTTGTTTCCACAGATCCCTATCGTGTGCCATGTTAGCAATTAACTCACAATAAGCTAGATCATTCTTTATTGTTTCTTTCCAACACTTTTGTGGTCGTCATCTACCTCTTTTAATACTTTCCAAATTTAGTTTTTCTAACCTTCTTACAGGTTCTTTTGATCTTCTTTCTATATGTCCAAACCATCTTAAACGATATTCTCTCATTTTATCCTCTATTGGTGCCACTCCTAATTTGTTTCTAATAACCTCATTATGTATACGGTCTTTTCTTTTATGACCACTCATCCATCTCAACATCTTCATTTTTGTCACAGACATCTTTTGTACATGTTGATGATTAACTGCCCAACACTCAAAACCATAAAACATGGCAGGCCTAATTGCTGATGTATAATATTTACCTTTTAACTTTAATGGTATCTTCCTATCACAAAGAATACCTAATGCTCCTCTCCATTTTAACCAACCATCATTAATTCTATGTGTAACATCTCCATCAATTCTTCCATCACTCTGAAAAAATAACCCTAGGTATTTAAAACTTTCCTTTTGGGGGATGCAATGTATGCCAATTTTAATTTCTATGTCCTCTGAGGTAACCAAATGATCAAACTTACATTTCATATATTGTCTTTGTTCTACTAAGTCGGAGGCCTTTGCTTTCTAATGTTTCTCTCCATAGTTCCAATTTTCTACTAACTTTTTCCTTAGACTCCTCCACTAATACAATGTCATATGCAAATAACATACACCAAGGTACTTCATCTTGAATATGTTTTGTTAACTCATCCATCACCATTATAAATAAGTATGGACTTAAAGTTGATCCTTGATGTAACCCAATATTAACTTCAAAGAAGTCTCGTTCTTTCATGAGTCCTCACACATGTTTTTGCACCATCATACATGTCTCTTATAAGATTAATATATGTCAATGGGATACCTCTTTTTTCCAATGTTCTCCAAAGAACCTCCCTCGGTACTCTATCACAAGCTTTTTCTAGATCAATAAATATCATGTGAAGGTCTTTCTTTTTTGCTCTAAAATGTTCCATAAGACGTCTCAAAAGGTGAATCGCTCAATAGTAGATATGCCTGGCATGAATCCAAATTGGTTCTCAATTGTACTTGATACTTGTCTTATGTTCAATAATTCTTTCCCATAATTTAATAGTATGGCTCATTAACTTGATACCTCGATAATTCGCACAATTTTGAATGTCTCCCTTGTTCTTATATATGGGTATAAGTGTACTTGCTCTCCATTCCTCGGGCATCTTTTGGTTTTTCCATATTTCATTTTTTCCATATTTCATTAAATAGTCTTGTGAGTTGTGAGCCAAGTGATTCCTATTTCTCCTAGTATTTTCCAAACTTCTATAGGAATATTATCTGGTCCTACCGATTTACCACTCTTCATATGTTTAAGAGCCTCTTTGACTTCATTCTTTTGAATACGTCGGTAGAAATTGTGATTTATATACTTTTCTGACTTGGCTAATACTAACATCTTTATTTTCATTAAAAACAACAACAACAACTAAGCCCTTTCCCATACTAGACGGGGTCGGATACATGGATTCTTTGTTTCCACAGATCCCTATCGTGTGCCATGTTAGCAGTTAACTCCCAATAAGCTAGATCATTCTTTATTGTTTCTTTCCAACACTTTTGTGGTCGTCCTCTACCTCTTTTAATACTTTCCAAATTTATTTTTTTAACCTTTTTACAGGTTCTTCTTTTGATCTTCTTTCTATATGTCCAAACCATCTTAAACGATGTTCTCTTATTTTATCCTCTATTGGTGCCACTCCTAATTTGTTTCTAATAACCTCATTATGTATACGGTCTTTTCTTGTATGACCACTCATCCATCTCAACATCTTCATTTCTGTCACAGACATCTTTTGTACATGTTGATGATTAACTGCCCAACACTCAGAACCATAAAACATGGCAGACCTAATTGATGCTCTATAATATTTACCTTTTAATTTTAATGGTATCTTCTTATCACAAAGAATACCTGATGCTCCTCTCCATTTTAACCAACCAGCATTAATTCTATGTGTAACATCTTCATCAATTCTTCCATCACTTTGAAAAATTAACCCTAGGTATTTAAAACTTTCCTTTTGGGGAATGCAATGTGTGTCAATTTTAATTTCTATGTCCTCTCAAGTAGCCAAATGATCAAACTTACATTCCATATATTCTGTCTTTGTTCTACTAAGTCGGAGGCCTTTGCTTTCTAATGTTTTTCTCCATAGTTCCAATTTTCTATTAACTTTTTCCTTAGACTCCTCCACTAATACAATGTCATCTGCAAATAACATACACCAAGGTACTTCATCTTGAATATGTTTTGTTAACTCATCCATCACCATTATAAATAAGTATGGACTTAAAGTTGATCCTTGATGTAACCCAATATTAACTTCAAAGAAGTCTGTCGTTCCTTCTTGAGTCCTCACACATGTTTTTGCACCATCATACATGTCTCTTATAAGGTTAATATATGTCAATGGGATACCTCTTTTTTCCAATGTTCTCCAAAGAACCTCCCTTGGTACTCTATCATAAGCTTTTTCTAGATCAATAAATATCATGTGAAGGTCTTTCTTTTTTGCTCTAAAATGTTCCATAAGACGTCTCAAAAGGTGAATCGCTTCAATAGTAGATCCGCCTGGCATGAATCCAAATTGGTTCTCAGTTGTACTTGATACTTGTCTTAACCTATGTTCAATAATTCTTTCCCATAATTTCATAGTATGGCTCATTAACTTGATACCTCGATAATTCGCACAATTTTGAATGTCTCCCTTGTTCTTATATATGGGTATAAGTGTACTTGCTCTCTATTCCTCGGGCATCTTTTGGTTTTTCCATATTTCATTAAATAGTCTTGTGAGTTGTGAGCCAAGTGATTCCTATTTCTCCTAGTATTTTCCAAACTTCTATAGGAATATTATCTGGTCCTACCGATTTACCGCTCTTCATATGTTTAAGAGCCTCTTTGACTTCATTCTTTTGAATACGTCAGTAGAAATTGTGATTTATATACTTTTCTGACTTGGCTAAATCTCCTAAACTAATACTAACATCTTTATTTTCATTAAAAAGATTATAAAAATAGTTTTTCCATCTATTTCTTATATCATCATTTGCCACTAGAATTTTTTCATCATCGTCTTTTATGCATCTAACATAATTAAGATCTTTAGTTTTCTTATCTCTAGCCCTAGCTATCCTAAAAATATCTCTTTCACCCTCTTTTGAGTTGAGTTTTTTATATAAGTCATCCCAAATCTTAGCTTTTGCTTCACTAACGGCTTTTTTCTCTTCCTTCTTTGCTTTCTTATAAGCTTCTAAAGTTTCACTAGTTTTCTTAGCATAATGTAATTTGTAACATGCCCTCTTTGCCTTGATTTTATTTTGTACTACTTCACTCCACCACCAAGCTTCTTTTTGTGCCGGTACACCTCCCTTAGATACCCCTAACACATCTTTCGCCACTTTCCTAATATGTATAGCCATATTGTTCCACATATCACACGGTGTGCCAACATAATTCCAAACATCTCCTTGAAGGACTTTCTGTTTAAATATATCTTCTTTCTCGCTTTTAAGGTTCCACCATTTAGTCTGAATAGCTCGATGCACTCTTTTCTTCTTTGTCCATTTTTTTATTTGTAAATCCATAACTAAAAGTCGATGTTGGGTGGTTAAGCTTTCTACTGGAATTACCTTACAATCTTTACAACATGCTCTATCTTTTTTTCTACAAATAAAGTAATCAATTTGTGTTTGTGATAAACCACTCTTATAAGTAATTAAATGTTCATCTCGTTTTTTGAAGATTGTATTGACTATAAAGAGATCATATGACATAGCAAAATTTAAAATCTCCCTACCTTCCTCATTTATATCCCCAAAACCAAAGTTTCCATGAATCCCTTGATATCCTAATGCCTCTTTACCGACATGTCCATTTAAATTTCCTCCTAAACAAATCATCTCCCTTTGTGGAATCTTTTGAAACACCTTATCTAACTCTTCTCAAAAAACTGTCTTTATACTATCTTCTAGTCCTACTCAAAACCTCTGCTCCTAACACTAATTTCAACGTCATGATTCGGTCACCATATCGTTGTATGTCTACTACACTCTCCTTTAAATCTTTATTTATGATAATACCAACTCTGTTTCGAGCCTTTTCTTTACCTGAGTACCATAATTTAAAGCTTGTATCCTCTATCTCCTTTGCTTTTTCTCCAACCCATTTTGTCTCTTGTAAACATAGAATATGTATCTTTCTCTGAATCATAGTATCTACCACCTCCATTAGCTTACCCGATAATGTTCCGATATTCCAAGAACCAATACGAATCTTATTATCTAGGACTATCTTCCTTACCCCCCCGCATCCGTCCATAATCAAAATGCGGAGACCCTCTCTGAAAAATTTTCACTACATTCGGGCGACAATGTAGTGGGACTAACTTCTTTACCCACACCCGTCCATGATGTGGGAACCCTCTCTGCAATTGATTCACTACATTCGGGCGAAAATATAGTGGCCCTTGCTTACTTCTTACTGCATTCTTGCTCTGCAGCACGTCGCTAGGCGGGGACGCCCCAAAGCAATGCTCATAATTTTTGTAATCCATGTTGTAAAAATCCGACGAAGTTTTACGCTGGCTGTCGGAAGCCTAACATAACCCTCCTCCTTTATCTGGGCTTGGGACCGACAATGCAAGGGTGATCCCTTACAAGGGCAGAGTTTTTATTTTCATTAAAAAGATTATAAAAATAGTTTTTCCATCTATTTCTTATTTCATCATTTGCCACTAAAATTTTTTCATCCTCGTCTTTGATGCATCTAACATAATTAAGATCTTTAGTTTTCTTATCTCTAGCCCTAGCTATCCTAAAAATATCTCTTTCACCCTCTTTTGAGTTGAGTTTTTTATATAAGTCCTCTCAAATTTTAGCTTTTGCTTCACTCACGGCCTTTTTCGCTTCCTTCTTTGCTTTCTTATAAGCCTCTAAAGTTTCACTAGTTTTCTTAGCATAATGTAATTTGGAACATGTCCTCTTTGCCTTGATTTTATTTTGTACTACTTCACTCCACCACCAAGCTTCTTTTTGTGCCGGTACACCTCCCTTAGATACCCCTAACACATCTTTCGCCACTTTCCTAATATGTATAGCCATATTGTTTCACATATAACAGGGTGTACCAACATAATTCCAAACATCTCCTTGAAGGACTTTCTGTTTAAATATATCTCCTTTATCGCTTTTGAGGTTCCACCATTTAGTCCGAATAGCTCGATGCACTCTTTAATTCTTTGTTCATTTTTTTATTTGTACATCCATAACTAAAAGTCGATGTTGGGTGGTTAAGCTTTCTCTTGGAATTACCGTGCAATCTTTACAACACACTCTATATTTTTTTCTACAAATAAAGTAATCAATTTGTGTTTGTGATAAGCTACTCTTATAAGTAATTAAATGTTCAATCTCGTTTTTTGAAGATTGTATTGACTATAAAGAGATCAAATGCCATAGCAAAATTTAAAATCTCCCAACCTTCCTCATTTATATCCCCAAAACCAAAGTTTCCATGAATCCCTTGATATCCTAATGCCTCTTTACCAACATGTCCATTTAAGTCTCCTAAACAAATCATCTCCCTTTGTGGAATCTTTTGAATCACCTTATCTAACTCTTCCCAAAAAATTGTCTTTATTCTATCTTCTAGTCCTACTTGGGGTACGTAAGCACAAACTATATTCAAAACCTCTGCTCCTAACACTAATTTCAACGTCATGATTCGGTCACCATATCGTTGTATGTCTACTACACTATCCTTTAAATCTTTATTTATGATAATACCAACTCCGTTTCGAGCCTTTTCTTTACCTGAGTACCACAATTTAAAACCTGTATCCTCTATCTTCTTTGCTTTTTCTCTAACCCATTTTGTCTCTTGTAAACATAGAATATGAATCTTTCTCCGAATCATAGTATCTACCACCTCCATTAGCTTACTCGATAATGTTCCAATATTCCAAGAACCAATACGAATCTTATTATCTAGGACTAGCTTCCTTACCCCTCCCGTATCCGTTCATAATCAAAATGCGGAGACCCTCTCTGAAAAATTTTCACTACATTCGGGCGACAATGTAGCGGGACTAACTTCTTTACCCACGCCCGTCCATGATGTGAGAACCCTCTCTGCAATTGATTCACTACATTCGGGCGAAAATGTAGTGGCCCTTGCTTACTTATTACTGCATTCGGACTCTGCAGCACGTCGCTAGACAGGGACGCCCCAAAGCAGTTCCATAACCTTCACAACACGAAGACCCTTCCATTCCTTTCCTTCCAAAGATAGCAAAAGGTATCTAAAGCACTATGCAATTTTTTTACGGTATTTCAAAAAATACCAACATGCCCATAGTTCTTCCTGAGCTTTTCCCCTTTATATATATTGCAACCTAAATAATAAAAAGTTGAGTTTTTTACGGTATTTCACATGTTCACCCAAGGTCACATTTCTCTTACAAAGGTCATCAAAATAAAGGATTCTACTCGATGTCACCTCCCAAGCAGAAAAGCTCCTAAGGCAACATATTGCACTATAAACACCCCAAAATCCCACGAATTGCTCAAATAACCTGATTTTACAAAAAGCTGCCTCAAAGGGCTATTTTGAGTCTGAAAACCCAGGAGCCTTCCAGACAAAACCCTGCACATATGTTTAAACTATATATGTTTTAAAATATGTATTATATAGTTTTAAAACCTCTAAAAATGTGTTTTGAAACCCCACAAAGCGACTTGGCCTGATGAAAGCAGGACCAGAAGAGCAAAAGAGAGCCCAGAACTGGAGCATATGTCGAGCCCGACACATCAACTCTCGTGTTAGATTCATCCCCAGAATCTCGAACATTCAAGCCCCTTGTTATCAAAATTGTTTGGAATCATCTCTGGAAGGTGAAAACAGAAGCGGACGACCATGTTGGCGAAGACCCAACGCAAGACGGAGTATTGATGCTGTCAGGCCCCGCGCAAACCGTTCATTTCAAACATACCTTGAAGGAGTCAGAATTCAGCTTTGGATTGGATCTGGACCATATATATCCAGATCCCAATCCAAACATATACGTGGATTTGGAGTTGGATTTGGATCTAAAGATCCAATCCAATATCCACATCCAGAGCCCACATCACCTTCTCATAAATAGAGGTGGGGCCCACAAGAAATTCACGTGGAATCTTGGGTATGAGAGAGAATGGGGAGGATAAGATTTGAGTGAAATGTGTTAAGCTTAACTTGTATGTCAAGTTTTGGGTTAATCATGTGGGTTAGCCTAATGAGTGTGGGTTTAAACTTCTATGAACCTACACCTAACCTAGGGCTGCATCAACATGATGCAACTAGGTCTATGGGCCATGCAAAGGGATGCTCCTAACCTAATCCTAAGCTAAACCCCCTAATCCTAGCCATTTGCCCTAAACCCGACCTAATCACCTAACCCACTTCTCTAATCCTTCCCTAAACCTAACCTAATTCCCCTAATCCTGACTTAATTCTAGCCTAAACACCTAACCCACCTCACTAAACCTCACCCTAAACCCAACCCACCTAGCTAAGCCCTAAACCACTAAACCAGCCCACCTAAATCCCTAGCAGACCATATCCCTAAAACCACCTAAGCTAAATATCTGGCCCACCTTATCCCCAAACCACCACCACCTAACCACTAAACCAGCCCCCCAAAACCAGCCCAACCGACCCTATCAAAAAGCTATAACCCCCCCTAGTGGGCGGGTTTTTCAGGCTTTATTGAGCAGTCGAGTCCCCTCTCCTCTCTCACCCCTTTCTCTCTTCTCTCACCTTTTCCATCTTGGAACCCGCCACTTCTAACTTCCAGCAGCTCCACTCCACGCCACCTCCATTCCCCGGCCAGCTCCATCCCTACCATCCGGCTGCAACCTTTCCACCATTCGGCTGCATCTCACCACCCGCCACCTCCAACCTTCGGCCAGCTCCCACTCCGGTTAGTACCCCATCATAACACCACCCTCTCTTCACTCCCCCTCCACTCTTAGCCACCACCCACCACCCTTTCTTAGCTTAGCCTCCACTTCATCCAGCCGGCCACCACTTGCCACCTTCCACCAATCGGCCCATCTACCCGACTGCACCACCCGCCACCTTACCTCTCCCTTAGACAACCCCTAGCTAGTCACCCGCCACCTTACCTTTCCCTTAGACAGCCCCCACACCTTAGCTCCCCTTTCCTTTCCTAAGCACCCCCTAACTACCCCAGCCAAGGTAGCGGCACCCCCTCCGTTGGGCTAGCGCCAAGGCGCCATCACCCGCGCCCTTGCCATTCGGCCAGCACCCACTTGCCGCGCCCTTCCAAGGAGCTCCCTCTTGTACCCCAAGGCGACACTCAAGCCCAAGCGCAAGCAAGTCACGCCCGGACCAGCTATACGTAAGTGCCTAACTCGGTCCTTATTTATAGACTTGCTTAAGCTTAATTAAATTTGATACGGGGTTGTAATAATGGAGCATTGTCTCCCTCCGCTTATAATAACGTGGTTTGGCACACCCACACACATGTGCACTTGAGCCTATTCCGCTCTTAGCTGCACACGATTTTGACACACATATGGGCCTAATCAGCCCTTAAGATATAGACTTACTTATATAATTTAAGTTGCGTGGGGTTTTGCTTAAGTTGTGTGTGTTGTCTTTCAATTTTCACACTCACACACATTGAGCTTTCGCTCTTATTTTCAAGACCCTAGTAAGGGCCATGTTATCATTTCCCTTGGGTGTTTTACTTCATGTCGTGTGCGTAGTATTTCAATTATACACTCACACACATTGAGCTTTCGCTCTTACTCCCAAGACCTTAGTCAAGGCCTATTGCAATTCTATTTGGGTTTAATTTCATGTCGTGTGCGTAGTACTTCAATTCTACACTCACACACATTGAGCTTTCGCTCTTACTCTCAAGACCTTAGTTAAGGCCATATTGCAATTTATATTTGGGTTTCATTTAAGTCGTGTGAGTTGTCTTTCAATATACACACAATACCCACGCAACACGTTAGCGACCTTCGGGCGCATATATATTATAAGTATTTCCCTTTCGGCTATGTCTTTAAGATTTGGGTTTTAAGGTTCAACAGTGTGCGTAGTCTTTACATATATACACGGCACACACTTGCACAATTGAGCATTTCCGCTCTTAAGATATAGTCATATTTTCCTTTTGCAATTTACATTCAAGTCATTTCCCTTCCGCATTGTCTTTCAATTCGGGTTTAACCTTTGGAGTAGCGTGAGTTTGCATTGCATATACGCCATACCACGAATTAGGACGCATATTGCATCAAAGCAAACCCCATACTCCCGCTCAAAATCGCCCCACTTAGGTCACGTGTTCATAACACACACCTAGTTGGCCCAAAAAGGGATAAAAAGAAAGACATAGGCACGTGCAAATCCACGTGAAATAAAATTGAAAACCATACAAAAACAGCCCGAATCGAACACCTTAAACATTTTTCATAGGTTATCATATTTAAAAACTCGATTTTCTAAGCATACAGACTGACCCTTGCGCATCAGTGTAAGAAGGTCTGCGACGAAAAGAGCTTGCTTGCTCACAGTTGCCACGTTAAGAGTCAGATTTCAAAATATCTCTTCGCTAGCTTAAGCAAGCTAGCTGGCACGCCGTTTTGTTTAAATAGGACTTAGACACACGAAAAGATTCGCTTCAGGCCTAAGAACCAGAAGCGGGGATTTTCTAGCGTCTACATGCACTAACACTCTTTAAGCCTCCTACTATGATCCGAAAAACTCTTCGCAATGAAGCACCAATGTGAAGTCTGATGCCATCTTAAGGTATCTTTGTCTTCGATATGCAGCTCAACCACATAAATCATAAAAGGAACTAGGCAAATTGGCAAAGGACTCTAGCTCCCAATCCCTAGCATTATTAATAAAAGGAATGTTTCGTGACATGTCACTTGTGATCCATGCTAGATAATCATCCATCATAGTTGTTCTAACCACTGTCAAACATAAAGCTTTAACCTCAGCACCAAATGGCCATTTCCACACTAAGTATAAAGACAAAATGGCACTCATCATCCATCCCCTACACAAAAGCCACCCCTTCCTTAAAAGAAACCCACCCTTTTATGATGACCAACAACATGATGGACCATAAGTCTCCTCCTTCTCAAGGTCCTTGACCTGACCCATGCCAAATCTGGCTGCAGCCACTCTGTCTCACACATTTTCTCTCAAACCCGTGAAACTCCGTAGGGTATTTGTCAAATTTGTGGCATACTCTTTTCTTTTCACTCCTAATCCTTTCTCACATGATTTTTCACTTAAAAAAATTGGGGTTTCATATTTGAGATTCTTCACCTTCCAAAAGCTTTTTTCTTATTGTTGTTCATCTCTTTTCGGCTTGATAGCACTAATGGGTCCGATCTAACGTAGAAGTACTACACCCGAGTGTATTAAAGCAATAGGCTTGTGAATAAGTGTATGTTTTGTAACGAGGTTAAGCTTGGAGAGGTATTTTGCGTATGAAACATCATTTTATGGGAATGAAAAATGATGAAGTGCTTGTGATTATGGGCCCAAAACTGTAAAATATGAAATTCAACAAGTTTTAGAAGCTACAAAAGAGAAAAAAATATTACAATAGAGGGAGTAGAAATAGGTGGAGATGAAAAGTTTATGATAGAGAGAGAACAAAAATAGGTGGTTAGAATATATCTCAACAGTTTGAAGATGTTTCTCGAGAGACATACGGTCAAGAAATGCATGGTATGGCTGAGGAAGAAGAGGAGACAGTTGAGCAGACAAGAAGAAGGTGAGATTAGGGAAAAATATAAGTTTTGGCGACAGTAGAAGTGGAAGGCTCGCTTGATGACTATGAGGTGTAGTAGAGGAGATAAAGGCAATGGAATACATTCATTTCTTTCCCACGTATGGAGCTCAACTAGACATTAGATCAATTATGGCTTCAAGGAGGCAACTGAGAAAGTAAATATGAAGTGTTCTAAGTTTTTTTTTTATAAAAATTGACTCCCTTTTAATGTTTCAAATTCATTTTCCTTTGAAAGTATGATATATGTTATTGCTAGTATAGGATCAAGTTATACGGTCCTTTTGCAGGGTAAATTGCTACAAAAAATGGGTTGATATTGTCCATTAATAAAATTCTGAATTTAGGGAGTCGTGGAAGCTTGCTTACAAGTTGTTTGGTTGAACAGATGGTCATCGTAGATCATTAGTAAACTTCTTTGTCTATTGTCATTTTTGAAATCCTATGACATGTCCCATATCAATAAAACTAATTTGCTCTATAATTTTTAAGATGTTAAGAATGTAGGTGTTGAAAACAATGTTGTAAATATGATACGATTTTACCGTGTATCCTACGAGAATATGGTACGATACATGTGTATGTATCGCAATAAGTGATTTATCATATTGTATCGTACCATATCGTACGATACGAGGCTGTATCGTACGAGTCGATGCTGATTTTTGGGGTATAAATTTCGAGAATCTAAAGTTGTAGAAATCAATTATGTTTCTTCACAAACCCTTTTTCATGTCATCCTCCTACTCTCAAATCCTTTTTTCATCCTTGTTTTTGCTGATTTCGAGGTTTATTAACAAAATTCTCAAGTTATTCACCTAATCCAACTCCCAATGTCTAGGGCTTTGGTTAAATCCTTGGCATACCTCTTTCCTTTTGCATTCTATCCGATTCTTCACTTGAAAATTTTGGGACTTTTATAGATTTCATGATTTTTAACCTCTAAAATCCCTTTTCTTCTTGTTGATTGTCCACTCTCGTCTTAATGGCTTTCGATCGGATCGATCCGATATAAAAATATTGCACCTCGGCCTACGAAGGCAATAGTCTTGTGAACAAGTGCATGTTTTGCAATGCAGTAAAGCATTATAGTATTTCTTGTATGAAACACCACCTTGTGGGAACCAAAAAGGATGTTAGTGCTTGTCCACGGGTTCTCGATGCAGTGAAATACGCGATTGAGCATGTATTGGAGGCTTCGAAGGAGAAAAAGCGATTAAGGGTGAGAGGGGCCAAAAATAGGTGGTTGGGATATGTCTAAACCATTACGCTTAAGGGATGTATGATGAATTTTATGGTGTAGAGATCGAAGAAGAGATGGTTGAAGGAGGGAGAAAAATGCGAGAAAAGGGAAAAATTATAGGTTATGGTGGTAGTAGCAGTGGAGTTGACTCTTGTTCTATTGTAAAAGCTCGTACTCGCCCGATGCCTACGAGAGGCAGTAGAAGAGTAGCCAAAGGTAGTGGGATGCCTTCATTTTTTCCCCACATACAACTCTTGGAACTCGATAAGGCATTAGATAATTTATGGCTTCAAATGAGATAACTGAAAAAGTAGATTTAAAGTGTGCATCATTTTTTTTTTATGAAAATTGCCTCCCTTCCAATGTTGCAAACTCATTTTTATTTCAAAGTATAGTGGATACTATTGTCAGTGTGGGATTAGGTTATAGAGTCCCTACTTATCATGCATGGAGTTCTGAATTTAGGGAGTCGTGGAAGGACACAGGATGTTCTATTATGGCTGATGGTTGAACAAATAGTCATCGTAGATCTTTGATGAACTTCTTGATCTATTGTCTCAAGGGGATATTATTTTTGAAATCATACCATATTGATAAAATTATAGATAATTTGCTCCCTATTTTTTAGGAAGTTGTTAAGGAGGTAGATGTTTCAAATATTGTTTAATTCATTACTGATAATACTATAAATTTTAGAGTAGTTGGTAAAATGCTTGAGGCAAACCATCTATCCTTAGTATGGACTCCATGTGTTGCACGTTGCATAGACTTAATGCTTGAAGATTCGAGTACAATAGATGAAATAAGAGGGACTATAGATGCATGCAGAAATATCACAAAGTTTATTTATAATCATTTGTATGTATTGCATTTGATGCGAATTCAAACAGGTGAAAGGGAATTGATTAGGCCTTCATTGACAAGATTTGCTAAAAATGTCATTATACAACTCGAGATCCATTTTGTCCACTTATCCCCGAAACAGATCCTGCCTAAAAAGTATAACAAAATATCCAATAAACACTGTCAGAAGTCTTATATGTATCAAGTTTGCACACAATGCTTACTCTACCCTTTTGCTACATCAAGTCTACCGCCTCATCAACAATAAGAGTTGCATCCATAATTTGTCTGCAGTCAACAGAAGCATGTTGATATTGTCCTGCTTTCTACAGAACCCTCTTCAATTTAAGGAGGGAAAGTACTTTAGAGTAGATTTTATTAGCTCCCCCACCAAGCTAATCAGTCAAAAGTCTCTCATCTTCATTTCCGGAATCACTTTGAAATAAGAGTGATAAAGTGCAATTCAAGTTTCAAACAGAAGTGGCACTCATATAAATCTTAAAAAATACATCATATCATCTTTAACCACCTCGCAAACTGGAAGGAATCTATAGACGAACAGTCAACCTGGTGCATTATCCTCGGTGCAACCCATAATTGCTTTATCCACCTCCTCCAAATGTACTTGTAAGCCATTCTCTATCCTCAACAATGACTGCCTCAAAAGTCAACCTATCCACTTACATCTCTACAAAGCTTCTTTTGAATAGTCTCTTGTAGAAATCACACATAGCTGCTTCCCTGCACACTACCTTTCTCATAAATAACCCCGTCCACCTCCACCCTCTATAACCCCAAAATTTTGTTAAGGAAAATGGTTGTCTAATGAAAAAACCTTGTGTTCATATCACCTTCCTTCAACCACCGTGTCCTATAAACTTGGCCAATTCTCCTCTAAGCAGCATCCGTCTTTCAACATACTATATACTCGCTCCAAACACCCTCCTTTTACCAAACTAGCTAACTCTGTCAACAATTTCACCTTCTTCTGTCCAACACCCCTAAAGATCTCTCCATTACACCTTCTAAGCTCTTTCCACTTGAACTAAACAATAAAACTCACAGAACCAGTAACCACTTCGCCTCACAAATTTTCAACCAAGTCTCTAAACCATTGTGCCTTCAGCCACACTCTCAAAATGGAATGGTGTCAGGATCCACAAACACATACAGAGACACACACAGTCATACATTATCTTATTTGAGAGAAGAAAAAATGCTCTACAAAAGCATGCTGGTCATCAATGCTACTCAACAATTATTGTGGGAAAAGAAAAGCATGAAGAATCTTTTTTCGAAAAATAATCATTTAAAAATTAATTCCGAGAGAAAAGTGGTTTCCTGTGTTCAAAAGGTAATGATATCCACCGCCTCCACCGGTATGTCTCTCTCTTGCGGCTTCCATCACCACCACCATCTTTCTCCTGCCACCACCACCCCACTCTCTCTCTCTCTCTCTCTCTCTCTCTCCTACGGCTTTAATCACCGCCCCATCACCATCACCATCTCTCTCTCCCGCCACCATCACCATTTTCCTTCTTAGTTGAATGTTGGGTCAACTCTCTTGGATGAGTAAATAGTGTTCTCTCCATGAACATGCCATTATCAATTTGCTCCATACTAAAACATTCTCTCATAGGATCAGCAATGAGCTTGTAAAGAAGGGGATCATTTCAAAATGCCTTCCGTATTAGCAAGCAAGACAACCATGCTAAGTAAGAAACTAAGTTTTTTTTCTTTGTGAAAGTAGCTAAGAAGTGATTAGCATTTGCATGTATATGTATGTGTGTGTGCAGTAGCAAGACAATCATTTATTCTTCTAGTTTTAATTCCACGAAGTGTGCGCGCACGTGCATTTGCATGTACATGTTTGTGTAGCAGTGACACCAATGCCACTTATTTATTTTAAAGACTTACGAGATGAAGCTTTTAAAGCTTTTTTTAGTGAGTGTTATATTTTCTTATGAATCTTGAAGATTTATTTTTCCACCCTAACATTATTCTATTCATTTTGTAGGTAAGTATAATCTATTTCATTGCTCAAATTAGATTGGACCATAGTCATTATACTTGAGCATAAAAATATAATATATTAGTTTCTTCTAATTCTTTTACTTACTACTTAGAATCGGCTACATTTACATTTTTGTTTTTTAATTTAAGTTTAACAATTCAATATGCATATACTACATGAAATTTATTGTTTATCTTCTTAGAATTTGTTTATTTAGTTTGATTCATATTTATGAATGTGGTGGTTATGTTTTTCTTGATATTTTTTAAAAATTAGAAAATCCATTATATATTTTACTTTTAATTATAAATGAAAGTGTACCGCTAAATCTGTTATATCTGTGCTATATTAGGGTCAACCGCTAACAACTCACTACCCGCTATTGTTAACATATATTGAAAACCAAACATGGATACCTGATATGGCAATCAAGCAACTTCTTTGGGAACAAAAACAATGTTGCCTATGCTATAGGTAAACTTTATGAACTACTGCCCCATAAACAAGGTAAAAAGAAGGCATGATGCAACAATAATAGTTTATTTGATTAATGATGAACACAATAAGACATCCAACAGCAATAAAGGGTGAAATTGGACATGACAACCCAAATATCTATTTTTTTAGTTGAATCAAGGAAACCACGTGAAATCCATTCCAACATCCACCATGACGAAATGCTGCCTACAAGGAAGAGGAAAGTAGGTTCATGCCCAAGTAACCAACCGGCCATCTGTCAAATTTTGATTAACACCTAGCATAACTGTTTAATATATATGGTATACCAAAGAACATCTAAAGATGTTCACCAGAGCCGCAACTAATGTGACCCATGTTATACATATCGGTCCGTATTGTATCTAGGAGATTTTTAATAGGAAACAAGGGTTGTATCGGGATAGGCTCTCATATCTGGTCATATCGTGCGATACTAACCCGTATCGTAGTATTGTATGATGCGGCCGATACAAGTGTGTTGCATAAACCGAACATCCCGTATCACGAATCCTTTACCTTTTAAGGCCTTTTTTCTTCATTTCTCCCCCATCTAAACTCGTGTGAGGAGAGATTTTTCTTCTTGACTTGCCAAACTATGTCTTTTCAGCCATGTGAGTACGATTTATTAACTTTTAAAGTATAAACTTTTGTTCTCTTTTTCTCATGGTTTTTGTTGCATTTCTTTTATAATCACTGTTTTCATTTATTCTACACTCATCTATGGATGTATAGGAAGAGCTTTTGCTCGCTATCTTTTATCAAAACTTTTTGAGCCTTATGGCAATTTCATAGTGATTGTATCATTTTATGATTGTGTAGCATTATTCATACTTACTATCTTATTAAATTCACCGATAATAATATACTATTGTTTTCATACAATGTCAGTTTACCTCACTTGTTTTGATTCATAAGAATTATTTAGAATTCTTCTTGATTTGTTGTGATCTTTTCCTATTTTTCTTGTTTTTCAAAGTATTTTAGAGAAAATTTAAGATACATTACAATACAATACGAAACAATCATATCATATCATGGCAAAAATCGATACACATTATGATACACTACTCACAACACTGGATGTGATGGAATTATGTGCATTTTTAGGAGCTTCTTTCAAGAAAAATAAAAAATACATTCATGAGAACTCAAGAAAATATTTCCCCCAAAAGGAACCGCCTTGTGCTCCTAATGGTGGGGATGACAAGGACCACAACTTACCTACCGTAAAGGGGAAAGTGACCAATTTATGGTGGATTATCTGCATGCATGGTCCTTCCTCTCTCTTGACGTTTGCTAATTATTAATTTGCCTTACAAGTACTTATTTTCAGTCTTACCACATAATGAAGTTCTTACACGCTCTCGTACAGCTTGTCTTAATTATACATGACCCTTGAAGCCAGTGTTATCCGTATCTTATCGTGGGCTACAATACAGGTAGGTGTATCATTTTTATGAAGTTATCATACCGTATCGTGCGATACAGGCTGTATCGCACAATACGGTGCGTATCGCACGATAGAGACCGGCCGAACGGAAACCCGCTGTCTATTCGAGTTCTCCAAGCTCTCTAAGAGTCATTTTTCGCTTCCTTGGTGTTCAAAGCTCCAAAATCGTGTTCTACGGTGTTCGTGCAAGCCTTCTATCTCGGATTTAGGTATATTTTATTACTTTTTAGTATTTTTCTTTATTTTTTTTCCTTTTTATTTGTTTTATTTGTTTATTTGTATTTTTCTTCTTTTAAATGACAAAATATGAAGTTATTAAGTATGTGGATATGATTTTTATTGCATTCATGATTTGGGAGACACTCTATTTAAGTGTTATTTAACGATTGAGGATTTACGAAGTGCTTTTATTTTCAGGCTTTTGTTTGAATTAAAGTACTCAATTGAGATGGCAGGAAGGGGTGGTAGAGACTTCCATTCAAAGTCTGATGATCCGGCATGGCAGTGGAGTACACCAGTTGAGGGTTCTAGGTTAAAGATCATATGCTTATTTTGTGAGATGGTGGTTAGTGGTAGAATTTCAAGGTTGAAACACCACCTAGCAGGGACCAGAAAAGAAGTTGCTCCATGCATAGGCAGAGTTAGAAGTTTGTCATAAGGTATTAAATGGCAATGCCTACAGATGATTCAGAGTATACAGGAAGGAGTAGAGGAAGATCTTCTTCTACTATACATTCATTTTTTCCTCCTACAACTACACCTCGTGCTCAACCTGGAATTCGTGCTACTATGGCTTCAGAACAGTTGTATGATTAGACAGACCTTGCAATGGGTAGATGGTTTTATGATGCATACATTCCATTAAATGCAGCAAATAGTTTTCATTTTAAAGCAATGGCAGATGCAATTGCTAACATCGATCATGGATACAAGATGCCCTCTTATTAGAAGTTGAGAGGGAAGATATTAGATCAGACCGTCATTGAAGTGCAAGAATATTGTTCGACTTTGAGAAAGTCGTGAAAGGAAACATGATGCACTATCATGACAGATAGATGGACAAATAGGCGAGAAAGGACATTACTAAACTTTCTTATATAGTGTCCTAACGGACTTATGTTTGCAAGAGGTTGGGCTAAAGAATGTAGTCCAATTTATTACAAATAATGCAACTAACTACAAAGTAGTTAGGAAGGAGTTAGCTGATATTTATAGGACTTTCTACTGGATACCATGTAAAACTCATTATTTAGATCTCATCCTTGAGGACATTGGTGAGATGGATGAAATAAAGGCAACAACTGAGTGTTGCCAAAATATTACAAAATTCATTTACAACCATGCATTTATTTTGTGTATGATGAGGAAATATACAGAAGGTGCAGAGCTTCTTCGAACAACTGCAACTCGGTTTGCAACAAACTTCTTATCCGTACAGAGTATTATGAGACAAAAGCAAGTTTTGAAGAGAATGTTCTCCTCAGATGAGTGGCAACAATTTGTAGAGTTGTCTCAAAACAGAAGAAATAGAAAGTTGAATGAGATTGCTGAGACAGTTTTCAGAAGTATATTTTGGAATGCATGTGTTAGATTGTTGAAAATTACCAGTCCTTTAGTGAAAGTTTTGAGATTGACTGATAGCAAGGAGAAATCATCTATGGGCTACCTTTATGAAGCCATGGATAGGACAAAAGAAGCCATCAGAAATAATTTTAATGGAAAAAGAGAGAGATTATGTGCTCGTGTGGAAAATAATTGATAATAGATGGAATAAACAACTGCATCAGCCTATTCATGCATCAACCTATTACCTAAACCCATCATTCAGGTACTTAGCAACCTTCAAAAGGGACGGTGAAGTTAATCGAGGAATCATTGATTGTATTGATAGATTAGTCCCTGATGAGAGCATAGCAGATGCTATACATCGAGAGATGGAGATTTATGATAATGCTCTTCACTTGATGGGTTTGCCTGTAGCAATTCGATCGTACTACGATGCGTCTAGGTAAATTGTTTATTTTCATATATTACTGTGGATTATGTCTTTAATGTTTGTCTTTTTCTACAAATGTTTGGTAGAATAGGTTTGGAATTGATTGTCCGAACCATAGAGATTTTGCAGTAAGAGTCTTAAGCCAAACCTCTAGTGCAACATGTTGTAAAAGAAATTTGAGTATTTTTTAACACATTCATATAAAGAAGCGCAACAGGTTGGAACATAAAAAACTAAATGATTTAGTTTATATTCGTTGTAACATGCGCCTTCGTGAAAGGTAATGTTGTATTACTTAAATGTTCAATTCAATATTGTTTAACTTCAATTGTTAATATTATTTACTAATTGTTTATCTTTGTTTGTTGTAGGTAATTAAAAAATAAATAAATAAGCCAATTTGATCCAATAAGTTTGGATAATTTTGATATATTAGAAGATTGGGTTATGCAAGACAGTGAAGAAAATGCCTTCCTAACTGAAGAAGACATTGCATGGATTAATTTAGAAAGAGCGCAACAACATCAAGGAGATGAAGAATTTGATTTTCAAGCAGAAGGTGTTGCTGCTACTGATGATGAGGATCTCCAACAAGGAGAAGATGAAGATTATTTAGTTGATGATCATGATTACAATTTGTAAAATGTAAATGTATTTCAATTTTTTGATTCAAAATATGTAAATTTGGATGCAATTGTTCAATATTGAATGCTCAATCTGTACTAAACTTTGCATTATATGAATTTAAAGCAATTACCAGATTTTTCTTGATTTTTTTTCGGATTTTTACTCTCTCTCTTTTTTACGATACGGGCGATACAATACGATATGGCCGTATCGTGGAGCCCAACGATACACGATACGATAGGCGTCGGACAACACTCCTTGAAGCTACTTTCATGTTGTTTTTGGTAAACTCAATAGCATTATGGTATTAGCACACAACCTCTACTAAAAGGACATTTGGAAGCAAACATCAATTGCATATGAGAAGAGAGGCTACATACGTTAAGTTTCACGCATTAAAATTTTCTTTGTGGAGAATACTTTCAACTGTTTTATGCCAAGTTGGAGGATGTTAGAAAGGTGCTGCTGGATAAGGAAATTAGAGAAAGAAAAATCTTCAGCCTGACCGTCTTCACAAGTAGCATTAAGTGGAAAATCGATGCTTCTTGCATGAGAAAACGTTATTAAATTGTACATTTAGGCAAATAGTACCCGAATTACGAAAGTTACTGAATCAAAACTATAATTATCAGACGCAAAAAGTGCTATGCAGACGAACCTGAAATTTCGAGTTCGAACTGCTGAACGCAGATTTGCCCAGTAAGCAAGTTGAGATCTCCACGGCGAGCTTGTAAACTCTACAAACCAAAGATACCGACTTCTCTACTGTTGCAAACAAAAGAATAAAGACTGTTATTTTACTCAATTTGCCTCAACAACTTCAGAGTCTTACCGACTGTCTATCACAAAATCAAGGTAATAAATAGAAAACAACAGAATTCTTAAATAGTAGAAAAGTATTCTAGACGAAGGATTACCTCGAAGAGAAACCGTAGAAGATAGGACGAACTTCACGATCGTGATAACCGCCTCCGTTTCCGTCTCGCTCCACTCATGAAACCCTAACTTCCCATCCCCGATCTCCGAGACCCCGTACTCAAGAATCTCCGCAATCCTTTCGAGCCCGGTCCTGACGGAATCCGATCGGATCCTCTGGAGGAGATCGACAGGGGGTTTCCCGTCTCCGTCGCCGCGGAGTACTTCCAGAAGCTTCCGGATTTCCGCCATGGCGCAGAGACGTCAACAATTCAGTTCAACACATGTAAATTACTTTCAGATGGCGTAGCTCATCCCTCTATTCAGCTGTGATCCGTCGGCCGGAGCTCAGTGGCTGTAGACAGAGAAAAGAGAGCAGAGACGAGAGAAGAAAATTAAAAAAACGAGTCGAGACGCTGACGACTCGTGGCTTTTGTGTCATGTCCGAGATGTCCTTCGGAGGGGTGCCAGCACGAAATTACCCATTTGTCAATGAGTAGTTTCCAAAATGCCATTCCTGCTGGGTACATTTCATATTTGTTGGGTTGTACAAATTTGGGAGGCTCGAAACAAATTTGAGATATTCACAAGAAACCTCATGTGTCAACCATTTATTTGGAAAGCCCCTCATGCTGGCGTTATTACATCTAAAAGTTGACTCAATTTTTCTTTTTGGAAAACTTGCTTAGGCATGTCATTAGGGACACGATTTCATTGGGATCATCGTGTCACAGAATTTTTTAGGTCTTTGTTTTCATGTTGCTTCCGGAATTGCAAGACATGTCATGCTATTAGTTTTCATAACAAATCAGGTTAACCCAAATATATTACATGGGTTTTTCTGTGTTGCTTCAAGTGGACATGAGCATTTGCTCGTTTGTGTCGTGTTGAATTTCTTATCCTTATACTGGTTGAAACGATAGTTTCATCCCTTTTTGCTTAGCAAATTTTTTGTTCTTGCATTTTGCCTTCGTAAGATTTTTTGTTGTTACAAGAGGAGGCTGAAGCCCAACACACACTTATCTTCATAGATGATAGGGTTTAAACTTCAATGACCACACATATCAGGATCAAATATATGCATTCAAGGCAAGGACCTTAGCCGCAGAGCTTTCGTTTCAAGTGGTCGGAGAATGAAAGGGTTTGTCCAACATCTTGTATGATCCGATCAAAATACCCTGATATATCCAGGAAGATCATTCTGTACTTTCGTGTGCAAGCCTTGTGACTTTTATGTCACTTTGAGTGAACACACACAAAGGTTTTAGGTAGTGATTGTGATATTTAAGTGTCTAGACCCCGCCTCACGGCTCTTGGGGATCAAACCCGTGCACCTACTTTGCTACAATCTGCCCTGTTTCACCCACCCCACTTCAACCTATAATTTTTTTAAAAGTAGAATTAATTTATATCATATGTTTTACATAAAAAAATTATTTTATTTATATAAATATGTATGAATCTAACACACACACACATATATATATATATATATATATATATATATATATATATATATATATATATATATATATATATATTGTAGTGGGATGGAGCGAGTTTATCTTAGACCCTCTTCCACCATGCCTTATACCACTTACGGATCTTCTCTGCTTTGCCTACCCTGTACTAGAGCAGGGCGAAACGGATAGAGATTGTCGTCCCTGCATTTGACACGAAAAGGCCAAATATCATATTTGAGGACAATAGCTGAAACACGCTAGTTGTGTAACAAAGCTATGTTTAGATGTTGAGCTAACAAGGGAAGAGAATGCCAAGAATCGATCTGTTTCCGTGTTGTGGTTTGGTTGATACAATCAGCTTTCTCGTGTTAGTTTGGGTGGAATCCCCGAAACACGTGTTCGTGTCGTCAATTTGTGTCCTTGCGTCAAAAGCCGGAATTTAGCGGGAAATATGCAAGCAAATTAGATATAGTATTTCTGGTAAATATCGACCCGGGTTGCCAGCCTCTTGGACCAGGTGATACACTCCCCAATAAACCCTTCGTGCAGGGCCTTTTTACCTGTAAAGCTTGTCTCCGCTCTTGCTCTCGCTTGTGGCCGAAGCCCCAAATTTCTGGCTCATTCTCCAAATCATGAAGCTTGTCAGGTGATCTCGTCTTTCTGATTCTTCTTTTTGCATTGGAAAATTGAAATCGCAATTTGTTATTTCGTAAAATTAGGTTCTTGATGAAGTTGAACAATGAGACGGTTTCCATCGAGCTCAAAAACGGGACCGTCGTCCATGGCACCATCACGGGTACGTGGCAGCAACTCGATTATGTTTTTCCTTTGTTTTTCTTTGTTTTCTTGATTCATTATTTTCGTGGGGTTTGTTCATTCTGAAGTTCATGGTTTCCTTAATTTTCTGGGCTTCTCTGGTTCTTTCATGAAGGTTTAGGGTTTTCTGTTGAACCCCAAAAGCTAGGGTTTATAAATGCCATTTCCATTGCGTTCTATTCTATTTCTTTTAGTCTCCTTGTTGATTTTCTTTTTCCTTATTTTCTTGCCTTTTCATGCTTCGGAAGTACTTGGGTTGTTTGCTTTTAGTGTCGAACATTCCTGGGGCGATCTTTTAGTGTTTTCGAAGGGGACTTTTGCGGAGAAGAAGACTTGTGCTTTCGACTATGTTGGGCGTGTGTTATGCGTTCTTCCGTGAGTTTTCTCCGCTTGGTGGTGGTGATGGTATTCATGAGATTTGGGTTGCTTTGTAATAAATTAATGCTGCACAAATATCCAAAACCACAACCAACCCCGTTCTCACATAAAATAGGGATTGGTACATATATTGTGATTGTTATCTACCTTGTGTCACTCGCACACAGTTAACTCCAACTGAAATCCTTTGAGG
Organism: Brasenia schreberi; assembly: GCA_036023115.1. Lineage (NCBI taxonomy): Eukaryota > Viridiplantae > Streptophyta > Magnoliopsida > Nymphaeales > Cabombaceae > Brasenia > Brasenia schreberi. The sequence goes on from JAYKKT010000049.1 coordinate 9,328,004, forward strand.
GGCCTTTGTTTGGGTATTTTGTGGTGATGTGCAGAGAGAAGATGACATACTTTTGATCCAGGGCCATAAAATCCTTTGAGGGGCCTTTGTTTGAGTATTTTGTGGTGATGTGCAAAGAGAAGATAACATACTTGTAATCCAGGCTCATAATGAGCTTAATTGGACCTTGTTCTTCCTTCTGTGTTTAGCCAATTTGATTATTTATCCTATTCTATGCCTAGGATGACTAGAAGAGAAAAATATGTTGTTTTTGTACTCAGGTTGCATAATGCAAGGTAAGTATTGTGATTTTGTTTGAAGAACGAGGTTATTCTACTCCTCTGTAAGTCATTTTAGGAGTGTTTGGTCTCTTTCAAGTGCCATTATCTGCATGGTCTGTTTGGACATTAATCAAACCATTGAGATGACAAGGATATTAGTTATTCTGAAGTTAGGCTTCTTGATCAACCTGTGCTTCCACATGAAGCATTTTCACTGCCTTTTGGAAATGCAAGCAGAAAAATTAGATGATATTATGCATTCTTAGCATTCTTAAGTTTTGGAAATATCTGAAGGAGAAATTGCAGCCATTATAATTATTACCAATGGCTTTATTTTAGTGATGACCGACCGTAAAGAAGCAAAAAATGTGTTCTTGTTCATGCTTAGTGTAACGAAAAACAAAAAATCTGTCTCCTTTTAGAATTGCTGAATGATTGTATATAAGTAAAAGTACTTTTTTGCTCATCACTTTAAATGCATTCCAGTTCTAAAGTCATGGTTAGAGATCACGTTGTGCAAGATGAACTCCGTGGATGTGATTAGCATCACCAAATTACTTGACAACTATCCTATGGTTATATTTTAAGGATATGAATATTTTGAGAGAGAAAAATTTGTGTATATTTGGCAAACCCTGGAAGCGGTATAGGAGAACTCAACCATCAGGTCACAGGAGTGGGTTGACTAGGCCTCGCTGGGGACTAATATCTTTTAATAATTTTTCATATAGTAAATGAAAATGTTGAAGCTATTGTCATTAATGTCAATTCACTCTCAAGGTTGAATATCAACTTAACAATTGTAGTTTACCTGACAAAAAACTTGACTATTTACTAAAATCAAAATGTGATTCAGTAATGTTCTAGGCCGTATAGTGCTTGACCAAGATATGGATGGATCACAGGTTCTTTCTTTACAATTGAGGTTGATCAGATCGATGTTCCCCAAGTATAGTTTCATCCATTTTAGGCAGCTGGTATTTTTATCGACATGGAAACCTGCATATATGTTGCAAAGCCATAACCCAAGTACACTGTCTAACTGATACTTGGAAGCTAGGTGGAAGTATCTGAAAGACTTTGAAATATTGAAAAATATTTGAGTTGTTCATGAGTCTACACTCACTTATGTGCATCAAATCTCTTTGAAAGCTATGTTGCAAAATTGCTTTGTGGACTAAGGATTTCTTATTCTTAAAGAAAGCACAAACATGGAGCTTCATGTGGCTCCCTTTCTAAATGCACAAGCCACCTTAAGCTTGTCTTTATCATCTTATTCTCACTTGGTGTTGTACGGTTGTACCAACTCTTTCTCCAATGAACCTCATTATGCATCTGATCTTTTTCTTATATAGCTACATATTTCCATCAACACCTTTGTTCGCATTTACCTCAACATCTTCATTCCTTCCATGAACATTTCGGACATGTTAGACAGTTGACTTCTCGACACTCGACACCATGGAGCATTACAGTTCTTGGGAATATGTTATAATATTTGCCTTGTTGCAGAAGTACCTGACGCATGCACCTATAGGCTATACCTGTGTGAGGTGTCATACAAGTCTCTTATCATGTTCAACTGACTGTAGGTATTTAAGATTGTCTTTCTTAAGAATGCAATGCATATCAATTTTAACTTCAATGTCATCGGTTACAGCTGACTATAGAACTTATATTTTATATAATTTTTGTCTTCTTTTTACCAAGTTGACTATGGAACTTGTATTCTAGCTGGTGAACACTTTAAAAGATGGGGAGGAAGACCACAAAAGTGTTAGAAGGAGAAAATACAACATGATCTGGCTGTTTTTTTAGTTAAATGCTAATATTGCACATTATCAAGCCCTATGGCTTCAAAGAATCAATAAAGCAGTCATCTTTATGGTTGTTGTTGGTTGTTTTACTAAGTTAAAGTCTTTTTTAAGAATTTCCTCCATAGTTTGAGTTTATTATTAATTTCTACCATAATCTCATTGACCAACAGGTTGTAATATGTAAAAAAACATGCACTGACTTATTTCATCTTAAATGTGCTTTCTTAGCTCATCCATAGGCAAAAGCCGCAAAACAAAGAGATATGGACTTGCTGTAAACCCTTACTACGATTCAATATTAACTGATGTCGTGCATATTGTATCATACATATCAATATGCATCATATCAATCAAAATTTTGATATAGATGCAACCTCTGTATAGTAGGCGGTGTCTTCATCAGTCCATTTCACAGGAGACAGGAGTGTATCAATTCGTGTGGTAAGATACCGGGACGTATCTCACATCATAGCTTACCGTTCTGTATTATAAGTTTTTCTTCTTCTTTTAGAACATGATATTATCCATATCATATCACTGAGTTTTTGTGCAGGTTGTGTACCAATACGTGTAACATTGATATTAACATTAAAGAAATCAGTGATTCATAAAGGGTTGTGTATGGAAATGCTAAGATAAATCTTTTGGATTCTAGTTGTCTTTAAGAAATTCTGTAATAAGATAGTCTCTTATAAATAACACAGATTGATCTATTGGGTAATAATCATATAAATTTTTGACATATTGCTACTGAAGCCCTGCACTCAACAGGGCAAGATATGTTTAGCTGTGCATGTCTATGGTCACCTTGTGGACACCTGTGTTATCAAGGAACTGGATTTGCTCAATTGTGATGGAGTCTTTTCCAGGCAGCTATCTGGTTTTTGTGATGTCTGTAAGACTGTAACAAACGGAGAAGAATTTGATGATGCTTATCTTGGGATTAACTCAAGCTAACTTCTTTAATATTTCTTAATTTTCTGTCATTCATGCTTCAGCCAGTCGGTGAAAGTGTGCTTGCTTTTTTGGTACATGTCTTAATCTTCTCTTTCTTTTCTTTCCCCTAAAATAAAGTATGTGTTTCAATTAAATGGGGTTAATTCCACTAAGGTCCAGAAGGATGCTACATCTGTCATGCATCCATCCTGGAACAAGAAATTTTGATTTTGATTGTCTCTGTATCATTTGTCCGCATCTGTATTTTCCAAAGTTGATTGTGCATATGTTGTAGTTTGCATCTACTAGTTGTAGTATGATATCATATTTATCTTATATCATGTTAGCAGCTAAGTCACACATACACCTCTAGGAGGTGGAGTGTCGACCCCGACATGGGTGCGACACCGACACTGTGTCGGTGCGGCATGGGTACGCAAAAGAAAATGTATTTTTTTTTTAATGTAACTCACGGTTCTAGTGGCAAATGATGATATAAGAAATAGATGGAAAAACTATTTTTATAATCTTTTTAATAAAAATAAAGATGTTAACATTAATTTAGGAGATTTAGCCAAGTCAGAAAAGTATATAAACCACAATTTCTATCAACGTATTCAAAAGAATGAAGTAAAAGAGGCTCTTAAACATATGAAGGGTGGTAAATCGGTAGGACCAGATAATATTTCTATAGAAGTTTGGAAAATACTAGGAGAAATAGGAATCACTTGGCTCACAAGACTATTTAATGAAATATGGAAAAACCAAAAGATGCCCGAGGAATGGAGAGCAAGTACACTTATACCCATATATAAGAACAAGGGAGACATTCAAAATTATGTGAATTATCGAGGTATCAAGTTAATGAGTCATACTATGAAATTATGGGAAAGAATTATCGAACGTAGGTTAAGACAAGTATCAAGTACAAAAAATTTGGATTCATGTCAGGTAGATCTACTATTGAAGCGATTCACCTTTTGAGACATCTTACGGAACATTTTAGAGCAAAAAAGAAAGACCTTCACATGATATTTATTGATCTAGAAAAAGCTTATGATAGGGTACCGAGAGAGGTTCTTTGGAGAACTTTGGAAAAAAGAGGTATCCCATTGACATATATTAGCCTTATAAGAGACATGTATGATGGTGCAAAAACATGTGTGAGGACTCATGAAGGAACGACAGACTTCTTTGAAGTTAATATTGGGTTACATCAAGGATCAACTTTAAGTCCATACTTATTTATAATGGTGATGGATGAGTTAACAAAACATATTCAAGATGAAGTACCTTGGTGTATGTTATTTGCAGATGACATTGTATTAGTGGAGGAGTCTAAGGAAAAAGTTAATAGAAAATTGGAACTATGGAGAGAAACATTAGAAAGCAAAGGCCTCCGACTTAGTAGAACAAAGACAGAATACATGGAATGTAAGTTTGATCATTTGGTTACTTCAGAGGACATAGAAATTAAAATTGGCACACATTGCATTACCCAAAAGGAAAGTTTTAAATACCTAGGGTCAATTTTTCAGAGTGATGGAAGAATTGATGGAGATGTTACGCATAGAATTAATGCTGGTTGGTTAAAATGGAGAGGAGCATCAGGCATTCTTTGTGATAAGAAGATACCATTAAAGTTAAAAGGTAAATATTATAGAGCAGCAATTAGGCCTGCCATGTTTTATGGTTCTGAGTGTTGGGCAGTTAATCATCAACATGTACAAAAGATGTCTGTGACAGCAATGAAGATGTTAAGATAGATGAGTGGTCATACAAGAAAAGACCGTATACATAATGAGGTTATTAGAAACAAATTAGGAGTGGCACCAATAGAGGATAAAATGAGAGAACATCCTTTAAGATGGTTTGGACATATAGAAAGAAGATGAAAAGAAGAACCTTAAACAAGGTTAGAAAAACTAAATTTGGAAAGTCTTAAAAGAGGTAGAGGACGACCACAAAAGTGTTGGAAAGAAACAATAAAGAATGATCTAGCTTATTGGGAGTTAACTGCTAACATGGCACATGATAGGGATCTGTGGAAACAAAGAATCCATGTAGCCGACCCGGTCTAGTATGGGAAAAGGCTTAGTTGTTGTTGTTGTTGTTGTTGTTGTTGTAACTGACGGTTCTGCTGTCTATGGTGTATTTATCCTGTAGAACCCGGTCGAGGAGGGAGTGATCCATGAAGACGAAACTGAAGCCTCTTAATCGACTAGTGACCTTATCTTCCATGATGACTGCCTGAGTTACCTCATCATAGTTTCCAAAATGTTCCTTCAGCTTGTCTTCCGTCATTTTCCATGAAACTCCGCCAATGAACCGAGGAAAATATCTCAATGCGGACCTTCTTCACTTCCTTTTGTGTGGATATTCCACTTTTCCAAATTTGGTACCGACTTTGAAATTTGGGTCTTTTTGAATAAATGGGTCCGGATCCGTGAAGATTGATTTGTGTATTATGATGAAATTAGTAGTTGTTTACCTTTTTTTTTTGCTTTAATATAAAGTTGTGAACTTGCTATTGTCATATATTTATGTTAATTGATGTCTCCCTTGTTCTAGCTTGAATATTATATATAATATTATTATATAGCTTAATCGTTTTGCTGTATTCAAAATTTGTTAAATTTACTGTATCCTGCACCCGCACCCGTGTGACATAGGTTAGCAGATAATAAGCTATAGCCATCTTTGTCAGTGTTGGAAGAATTACATGGTCAAATGTTCTTCTCTTTTTGGTGTGGCAGGGGTAGATATTAGTATGAATACACATCTCAAGACTGTGAAATTAACCTTAAAAGGTAAAAATCCGGTGACTCTCGATCACCTAAGTGTCCGGGGTAACAATATTCGTTACTATATCCTCCCTGACAGCTTGAACCTGGAGACATTGCTGGTTGAGGAGACACCAAGAGTGAAGCCCAAAAAGCCAACTTCAGGTACTCTTTTTACTCGTTACTTGTCTCACCATCTTTCTTCTTTCCCAAGTTTTTGCTTTTCTTCATCACTGAGGCCTTCATGAATCTGATTTCTCTTACTTCTTCTTGTTGATGCATGTTCACCTCCATAATTAAGATAGTTTGGCAGCATCAATTTATAAAGTTGTTGCTTGCCAAATCGGTGGCTGTCATAAGTTAGATAGTAGCATTAATTTGCAAGACTTCTCTGATGGGGGATGTGCTTCTGCTGCATTACCACACGAGGATTTGGTTTTTCACCGTATATGGTTTGGTCAATGCAGTTTGGCTCCATAAGTCAGTTGACAACTGGTGCATGCATGTTTTCCGTCTCCATGTGCAGGCAAAATTATCACTAAAATGGGCAATAACAAATTAGTTTCACTTTGTGACATGTATGTATTTCTTTCCAAACCATCACAGGGAGACCTGTTGGACGTGGTCGGGGCCGTGGGCGTGGTCGCGGACGTGGACGTGGACGCTAGCTTTCAGCTTTTCTGATTTTTTGTGCTCTCGGTTTTCCGCTGCTGCTTTGCAAAAGGACGTGCTTTGGATGGATCAGCTTGTTGGCAATGTGTTCCAATTTCCAAGGTAGATGCTTGTTACTTGTCATGAATATGAACAAATATTCAATTATATGTAGACACAAAGATCTGATTTTTCCATTGGAGAAGCCAAAAATGTTGAGAACCAGATTGACTATCTGATCCATTTCTCATGCTTGAAATGCGCGTCTGTTCATGTTTCGTTGCCATGGGGGAAAACTAATATAATCTCTTAGGCAACTTGGTTTGAGCCAGGTTGTGACTTGTTCACCTAAGTTTTGCTACAAATGCAAATTTAAGTTATAACCACTTGGTAGCCGTTCAATTGGTGTACACCACTGATCATATAAATGGGAGTTCAGGTTCTGCAAACGAGATGAACACGAACGAATTCTGAACTGTTCAAGCTTGATTCGCCCTTGCTTTATCCAGCTTGAGATTGAAAAGCCAAGCATGAGCTGCTTAGTTAGGTTAAAGCAAACCCCTCACATAATAGATTATGTTATTCTAAAACATTATTAGTGGCAGGGCAATATGATACGAATTCTCCACTGTTTAAATTGTAGTGGAACGCTTTTTTGTTACAAGCATAAGCCCAGCTTGATTGGCCATATATTTTACTCATCGAAAAGCGTTTATGAAGAGCATGGTCAAGTTGAATTCGGTTTCTAAATGAGCTTGATGTCTCAGTTAGACTTTGTTTTACTTAATCTTTAATCAAGTTCATATTGGATTTATTTCTCGAGGCTGTCACCATGAGCCTATCCCCCTTTCCTGTCATCGAGGACGTTCCCCCCTCCTTCCCTGTCACTCTTGCGTTTTCCAGGGCTGCATGATTCCCTCCCTTTTCCTGTCATCATATGAGCCGCCCCCTCCCTCTTAAGCTGTAAGGCACAAGAAAGTGAGAAATTGGAGGGACAAGAAGGGTACAAAAGTCTAATGGTGGTCCGATTACGAAAGGAACAAACACAATAAGCCAAACAGAGAATGAAGATGAAAACCGTCCAACAGACCGGGACGGGTCGATCAGCAAAAGACTGAAAGTAGGAAGGGTAGAAGCTGTGAACAAGCCGGAAACTAGGATCGAAGCTAGGCAAGACAGGGATTCTGCTGGGTTGGATATCAGAAACAAAGCTTGAATGCCCCGAGATCATCACGAGGGAGTTGTCATCACGAAGCTATCGTTGTCCGCCTTCGCCTGGAACCGCCGGTTCTCAGAACCATAACCAGAATTGACCTCACGTTGATTTACTTACGGTTCAAGGTTTCGAGAAAACCGGACGTATCTAGTTGCATAATATAAAAAAGCCTCCACTAGAACTATTAAATTACTATTTTCACCATTGAAAACTTAGGTGAGGCCTCAGTACCGCCCCCACCTGAAACTCGAAGAATCAACTAAGAAACTATAGCTTATAGATGAATCCGTCTTTAAAAGCTATTCTAATAGTTCGCCTCACAATAAAAAATTACGTGGGTCACAGAGGAGTATCGAAGCAAAAAGGTTTAAAAATGGAGGACCAGAATGGTGCTGCCCAGGTTCGAACTGGGGACCTTTAGTGTGTAAGACTAACGTGATAACCGACTACACCACAGCACCTTTCGTTACCTATTTTCTTAATTATTTATCTATATGTGGGAAAAGAACCCTGTATGCCACTTTGTCTTCATATGTTTGGCACCAAAAACACATATAGAAATTCTATTAGATATATCTCACATTCGATGGATATTCGGTTCTCAAATAAGAAGTGTTCCTCGATCTGGTTTTGATGCTTCATATTCATATCAGTATCCAAAACCCGCAGGTTGTTGGATCTGGAATAGTAATATCCTATCTGAAACTGATCTATTCACATCCTTGCCATCGATGAATATTAAATGATCGACTCGCTAGATTTACTTCTTCTGAAGTTAGTTTCCTCTCGTAATGTCTACACATATTTGCACATGGGGTTCACATCTACCTCAATGGTAGCAGTTCAAATTCCAATCCAATCTTCATACTTTTGAGTCCAGCCCATGCTTATACGTTTCTACCATACAAGTTGGTAGAGCTGGTAAACAAGCCCAATGAACCAAAGAGGAGCAAGACATGGCTATACATGGCTTGTTTGTGAACTTCAATTTTGATCGTTAGCTTGTCTCTTCGAGAGCTGAAAATGAAACTATTGGCACTGAATAGGAGAGCTTGATGATGGAAGGAGCGCCAAGAGGTGCCAATATACACCTCCACCTCCAAGGTGTCTTGGTTGATCTTATTTTAGATTGTTTTGGTTTATCTTATCCGACAAGACTTGGATTCACACGATTCTTGATGAGATGGAAATTAGAGAAAGAAGACTTTCAACAAATCAAGACTCAACAACTCTAACTACGACTAGACTTTTGGTGATTTTTCCAATCTGAGTTAGATTTTGAAGCACATCCGGACAAGGAGAGTTTTTCAACAAATCATGAATAGATTGACTTCGATCAAAGTTGGATTTTTTGATAAATTTTGCAGCACGGATCGGGTTTCAAATAGGGCCAGGTTGGTTGTGGATTTAGTTGTCCAATAGAAAGCAGAAAATCATTGATGCTATAGAGAGTGGTTTAATGGTTCATTTTCCTCTAACTAATTTAAGGTCAACATTTAACCATTTCTAAGTGGTGGGTAGCTTCTTCACTATTACAAGGGTGCCTCTTCAACATCCCTATGCATGTAGCAATTGCTTCACTAATTCAGAATTTTACTGTGCTTTAGGCTAAAATGAGAGAATATTGTTTAATATTGTTTGGACATACAAAAAAAGATCAAAAGAAGAACCTCTAAGAAGGTATGAAAAACTAGATTTTGAAAGTATTAAAAGAGGTAGAGAATGACCACAAAAGTGTTGGAAAGAAATAATAAAGAATGATCTAGCTTATTGTGAGTTAACTGCTAACATGACACATGATAGGGCTATGTGGAAACAAAGAATTCATGTAGCCGACCCCGTCTAGTATGGGAAAAAACTTAGTTGTTGTTATTGTTGTTGTTGTTTAGGCATATTAATTGCCCTATTACCTTAGAGATATAATTGCACTTTTTAACCTTTGGCCATTTCATGATGACCCAATGGGGTTGCAAATTTTTTGTGTCAACAGAGACAACCACGCTGAGGATAAGCTGCTTGTGTAAGTTTTGTTTTTCTTTTCTTTTCTTTTCGGTTACAATGGAAGGCAAAGCAGATTGCGGGTTGGGGTGGGTTTGCGGTAGACCCACTCGGCTCCATCCCAAAGTACATATACACACACACATTATGGTCGGGGTCATAAAGATTGCTTAAACAAACTTAATTGTCTACATGTATGAGCTGCTCCTCATGAGTTGGGGATCACACATTGCTCTTTCAGGTGGAACTGGTACTTCAGAGTGCTAGTTTTATAGTAGACACAAATGAAGAACTAAAGTACCAGAAAATCCATGTTCTAAGGAATGTGCTTCCACATAAAGTGGAAAAATGGGGTCACACCCTCCTTTTCTCAATACATAGAGTTCTAAGCCTAAAAAATTCACAAGTTCATTTCGTGAATACAAAATTCCCGTGAGTAAGAGAGGTTTGTTCGATTTCGTGAGTATCATAATTGTATATCTCTTCGTATCCTCCCAGCGCAGTCATCCAGTGCGCATTCGCTTCTGTAAATTTCCCGAGTGAGAGCGATCGAATCTCTGAATACAATTGCAAGATCATGCCTTCAAATGAACTTTACTATTCGAGCTTTTTCCATGAGTGTAAGAGCTAGACATGGCCAGTTTGGAGCTAGCCTGATTTGGTTTCTACCGCAGTTTCAACTCATACGCAGCCACACCAAGAAGCAGTTAAAATCATAACTGGTTAAACCGGACTTAGAACCAAACCCAGAACTGGGGATCACATGATTTGGTTCTAGTTTCACTTTTCATGGAATTGGACTTGACGGTTCCAAACCGATGGTAACATTTTTTCATTTTTAATTTGAATCACATCACTGGCTCAAGTTTGGTTCCGTTTTTCCGTATCATGCTTTACCATCCCAATATATGACACTATTAGTGTATAACAATGACTATTTACATGACAGATAAACTTACTGAATTACAGAATAGTCGTTCACGTAAAAGTGCCATCGTATTGTCTAGAATTGACACTTCTAGAGTTCCACCAAACAATCATTAACCTTAATGAGGTGCATAGCGAGAGATGAGTGGGATTCTGCACACTTGATGTATGTAGCGCGCTCTCCTTTTAGAAATGAGGTATTGAGATCATTTGAAAGTTTGAAACAGTGAAAAGTGCACCAAAGATAACGTTACTGTTCCCTTTTAGTAGGAGTGAATCACCAACACACACGCATATAATATATATATATATATATATATATATATATATATATATATATATATATATATATATATATATATATATATATGAGATATATATTACACGCATACACATATATACATAACATGTAGATGATTCTGCACATACGCATGTGTGTGTATAGGAGACTGGATTTGGTGCACTAATGCATCAAATCTGAACCATCTTATTAAAAGATCGGATAACTTACATCTCAATAAAAAAGTTAACTTTTCATATTAAAAAAGTAACTTGGTTGTACGGATAAACTACTCAAATACACTAAATGTGAAATTCATATATATATATATGAGAGAGAGAGGAGGGAGTCAACGAACGTAATGTTTCCATCCTATTTCCTGATATTTTTTGGCTCCCACTGCATTATATATATATAGATAGAGAGAGAGAGAGAGACGCGCACTTTGGGAAAACTAACAAAATCAAAGCCATAAACCACAAAAACAAAGCCAAGTGATGTCCTCTAGATATCCATTTGAACACTCCCAAGAGAGAGAGAGAGAGAGAGAGAGAGAGAGAGAGAGAGATTTGGTTTACGCGTTATATCTCTGACAGCAATAACCACATGGAAAGAGTACACTCATTAATCAGCATCGAGAATTAAATGCAAAAACACCCGTTAAGGATTCAACGGCAAAACGACTACACAGAAGAGAAAGTATGTCCTGCAAAGATGCAGAAGGCATGGTGAAGCCATCGCGCTGTCATAAAGTTGAACAGCTTGTAAAATGGGCCTACAGTGAGGAAGGAAAGGCAAAAGATCAAAGCAAAGCGAATGAAAAATAACTCTCACGTCTCAACAGGATCACATGGGTGCTGTGGTGGAATAAAGTCTGTGGAGTAAATTCCCCATCTTTTCAAGTAAAGAATTTAAGAGGGATGGCTTCTTTGTTACTGGGCAAGGAGACCGATGCATCTTGAGGCCTTGCAGTCATATGACCTGAGATAGCTAGATGAGAGGAGTTAATTTTATCTGATATTGCCCGCTTCGAGATCTAATTGTAGCAAGACACTTGTTGAAAGTAATTAAATTGGAGCTTCCGAAATCTTGAAAGGATCATCCCAGTAATGGTTATGAACATCCGGATAATTTGTATAAGGAAAACTGGATCACATTGATTTTCGAAATTTGGAGTGGCGCGAATGCCCTACCTCAGCTCTATGTAGATCCGCCACTGCCCATGACCTTAATGAGTTAGAACCTCTAGCCAGGTTAGCTATCTTTTTGTTTTTCTCTTTCATTATAAAGGGAGGCCAAAGCCTCACACACGCATGCTCTCCTCTGAAGATCGAACTCGCCGACTGCAAGGAAATAGTTAGAGAGCGCTGCCACTTGAGTTAACGGTCTGAGTGCTGTGAGAGCTGTTGTTCTTTGTGCAGTGCCTTTGAAATCCTTTAATGACCATAATTAGTGTCGGCCAGGCAAGACAACAGATTACCTCCACCTAATTAGTTTCCCTTGCCAATTTATTAACTTATTAAAGGGATCATCTTCTGAAATAATGAAGAGTTAAGGCCAGATCATTGTTCTTCTTGTTATTATCGCTGCAATCGTCACCAATACTATCATGTCACCACCAATCCATTACTTTCGAGACTAACAAACCATTTTTCTAGTGATTCATTCCTATATTTTCCAGCATATATTCTAGCCTTCGTCTTTTTTTATACTAGAGCTGGGATCTGGCTGCCAGGAGAGAGAGAGAGAGAGAGAGAGAGAGAGAGAGAGAGAGAGAGAGAGAGAGAGAGAGAGAGAGAGAGAGAGAGCATCCAGCTCAATTCCATTAGGAATGAGGCCCCAAACGATACTGTCCAGCTTGATACCCTTCTCCTTTTGCGTTGGAAAAACAGCAAAGCCATGGCTGGCAAGCCCGGAGCTCAGTTGCATCGGCTTACATGTGACCGTCCGTTTCAACTCATCAGCTTGAGACACCATAGTTTTGTATTCTATATGTTTAAAAAATAATGAGCCATATATGCACGAGCTTCACTAACGCTTGGTTGGTCAAGTGGTTAGGGCTCCCGTTCCCTTTACCCAAGGTCTGGAGTTCGAATCTTGTGAATCGAGAAAACCAGTGCGGGGAAAGCTTTACCCCAAAAGTGCATCACAAGTGAAGTAGCACTGACGGAGAGGGATATACTCTCCTAATGGCTGAAACCACACAAAGAAACAGGTTCTTGCAGATAATAAAATCTACCTGCAAGTAAAATTCCATTGCACCCGAAGCGTTAGCTCATCTGGCAGGCTCTCTAACTCCCAAGGTGGCATGTGTGTGTGCACGCACGCTGCTTCGGCATCCCCTTTAACAGAAAAAGAGAGAAGCATTATAGTTCAATAAATTGAAAGAATAAATATGATAAAGTATTATGGCCTCTGAACATCTTCCAAGCAATCTCATCACTTAGGTTTGAGCATTTATTAAACCTGTCTAATATAGATATATTTAAGTAAGTGTTTAGCTTTATTTATTAGCAACCTGTGCTTAGGTGAGTCTTCTATACTTTAATGGCACAAGCCAGGTGGTTTATCTTTCCAACAAGGATTAGACAAGAGGACTCCTCATTAAACAGGTAAGGTTCAACTAAACATGTCCGATTTTAAACCGCCGGTTTCAGTTCTCTCATATAAGCAGAAGCAGGCTGGTTCCAATTCCAGTTCAGGTTTGAAACTCCCAGTTCTTATTCTGGTTCCCAAAATTCTAAAAAAGATTAAACCGATGATATGAACTGTCAGTTCCGATTCTAGTTACGAGAAAGCTGAAACTGGAAGCGAACAGGGTGTTTTTGTCTTGGTTCTGGTTTTCAGGCCGGTTTGGTTCCAGTTAGAACCGCCTGTCTGGTTAAGAATCGGACATAACTAGGCTCAACTATCGACCTACGGTTGGAGCACCAGCCAGTGTTGTTTAATTTGATGGCTTCATCTTGCATCGGATGGCGCAGGTATTGATGGTCATTTTGTGTTACAGGTTGTGTTTGTGTCGTGCCATCTTGTGTTTTATCAGAAACTGGTTAGCTCATGCACAACCTCGTTTTCATCGTGTCTGTATCCAAAGCAGGTCAACCGCAGCCAAACCCTATTTGGTTCGTGTTATTTTGAATGGACACGTAAGGGGCCATCTTCGTGTCAAGTTTTCTTGTCGTGTCTAAAATTGTTAACCGAGTGCTCCACTTTCAACCTGGTGCCTTGAGCCCACAAGCTTCAGTGGGTCTTAGCCGTCCAACTATATTTCAATTGTTAACATTTTTGGACAATCCTAGCCGTCCATACGAATGCAGTTGTTAGAGGCTATATAGAAGGATCGAAGGATGCCGAGAAATTGCCGCGCAGCCTATGCGATTAATCGGCGAGCGAATCGGGTTGTCGGTGGGGGCATTTGCTGACACGAAACCACATGTGGCTGGTTTTCTACGAGATCTACGGCCAGGCTGTCTCTCAATGGAGCACCCGCTGAATCTGCAGAAATGCCAATCGTCATGACCTCGTTGTACAAATGACCTTGCTTTGTGGCAAATTTACAATTACGACACTCTGCCTGGCTTTCCCCCGTGACGGAGAAATCCTCGGACGTTTTTATTTGCAACTATTTCACACTGTCGGCAGGGGCGGACTATCGTTGTAGAAATAAGAGGATGCAAAACTGAAAAACTCACTTCAGTAGTTCCTGCTATTGACTCCGTGGGTACTATATCGCGAGCGACAAAATAAGAAAACACACACATATGGCTATACATGCACACACACACACACACACACATATATATATATATATATATATATATATATATATATATATATATATATATATATATATATATATATATATATATATAATGAGAGAAAGGGAAACCAACATCTAAACTGGAGATAGCAATATTGACTCACTCATGGGGCTCCATACCAACCAGGATGGAGAGTATTCGACCCGATCAAATTTGTGTTCGAGTACGTGGATAAAATACCGCAATCCGTGTTTGACCTCATACTTGGTAGATCCTTTCACCATTAACGTTGTTTATGCATGTTCAATCATTACTTTTTTAGAGTATAAATATAATAACATTATTTTTATAATTTTTTTATTTTTTTAAAAATTATACTCATTTAACTAAAAATCAATAGTTGGACATGGAATAGACATGATCCGATTTCATATATATATTCTTGTATGACCCATTTTTACTCCATCCTTTGTCGGAAAAAAGAGCATCCCGATCCGTACTCACCCTGTTAAAGTTTGGATCGGGGAGGGTATAGGTATACCATCCCCGATCTCCACATCAAGAGTTGACAAATGGAACAACTTGGATCTCTAGTCACCAGTGCCAAACTCCGAAATTGTGAACGTTTTCATGGCATGGTGAAAGATCATAACAAGTTCTCTTGGTTGCCATTTGAGTGGGGCTGCACTTAGAGTGGTCACTAAGATAAACCATATAGAAACAGAATGCACTCTAATCAATGTCGACATTAATTAGTTTGTTAAATTATGTTTTCACAAGATGAAAGAACTTGGGTTGAGAAAGAGACAACCATAACCAGCAGAATAAAACCTAAACCTTTGCCTTCTTGTTCTTGATAATAGTGGATGGCAGATCTCCAAAAGCAGAGAGTCACATCCAAATCAACCAAGCCTGCTATGGAAAAGCCATGCTTATATTAAAAATTTTAAAAATGCATGGCTCCCACAAGCGCCCCCTTCCTTCTGTCCTACTGTCGGTCAGTGGCGGATCTAGAAATTGTTTTATGGTGGGAGTAGAGCAGCTAAAGTGGATGGAGCGAATCATGTATTATAGCCCCACGGATCCAACGCCGTGCTATAAAATTTAAGTTAATTATCGAAATTTTAGGTGGCTGAATGCCCCACCTCGGCTCAATGGAGATCCGCCGCTTTCGGAATAGGTGTTACGTTATCGTGCACGAAGCAGTCAACACCTTAATCGCATGCATGATATTATCGCGTACACTTGAGCCACTACAACAAAGTAGCCGTATAGTGATGTGCAAAAGTGTTATTGAAGGTTTCCAGGATTTGATCTTCCTGATGCTAATTGTGGCGTTCATGACAATCAGTGACGATCATTTCTCCGGCGAACGAACTGGGTTATGAATGCCAAGAAAGAACACAACAGTGCGGCAAGACCGTCACAAAAGTTTTGTAGTGATCGATAGTGATATTCTCTCATTTTATTGATTCCAGTGGCCTGGTTTGATTTTCCTAAAAGAGATGCTTCACCAAATTTAGTGGATTCAGTTTGATCGCTAGATCCAAACCTACCCTATTTATTGCGTGAACCATCAAGACTATAATTTAGGTACTTGTGCGTCTTATGTGATGCCTATTGGTATTGGTTTGGAGGGAAAAGCTAAAAACTAGCCTTTTATTGTTATTTACACTTTTCTTACATAGGCAAGCAGGAGCTACGCATACGCCTTACCGGAGACATTCGCCTTTTATCAAACTCCTAACCTACCCTAGCCAATTCCGTAGCACCTGAGCTGTGTTGTGGGATTTTTTTTATAGAGAAGATGGCTTTTACACACACACACACACACATATATACACACACACACACACACACACACACACACACACATATATATATATATATATATATATGTGTGTGTGTGTGTGTGTGTGTGTGTGTGTGTGTGTGTGAGAGAGGGTGTTAATTTAGACTTTGGCTGAGGGCTATCTGAGCTAACCTTACAGTAAGAAAGATGAAGGAAACCGAGGGTATTTAGCCTAATTGGAAGGAACCCTGGCTGTTACATGGGCAATCAGAATGACCAAATTAAGTTTGTCTTTTCAAGCATATTAACCAAAATCATAGCATGTACAAATCGTTGGGCTCCTAACTTTTCTCAGTTCGAGCTCAGGCTCATCCTTAATGAGCAAATGAACGAGCTCATGCTCCTAACTTGATCTTAAAATCGGGTCTAAAATGTATTTGATCTCAGACGAGTTCAGAGGTCGAGTGTGAACTGTGCGCGGACGGTCTCCACTATAAGACTAATCGTTTACACTTAAAGATGACTGAGCTTAGGCGGGGACGACGAGTCCTAACAAATCATGATAATTTGTCGGTTTGATCCATCTTAGTTGTTTGATAAAGAGTTGATATGCAAAGAAAATGGAAATGAAGGTTGATCTTAGGCCCTGACTCGCCTTCCATGGACGAACATTGCGGAGGAACGCTTAGGTTTTTGGGGAGTGCTAAGAAATTCATTTCCATTCAAAATCAAGGGAACGAGAGTGGACAAAGTTTGATTGATATATGAACTGATCAGATTGGGTGACATTGGATTTGGATTCTACTTTTTTGACATATCCAATGGATATCCAGATCTAATTGCGATGTGCTATTTTGGATCTGGTTTTGTCCATATCCAATGAATATCCAGATCTAATTGCAATATACTCTTTTGGATCTGATTTTGTCATTTTATGTCCATATGTGGATCCAAATCCAAATCTGATTATCTTAGTATGTAGTTGGATTTGGTAAAAACCAACTCTGAAATGAATCCGATTAAATCCGGATATGGTATGGGACGCACTCCAGATCAAGCCCTAGGATTTAATGAAACGGTAGGGATCCACCAGAAATTGGGCCCGACTACATATGGTTTATACCAAATGTAACTACATTTGGTGCGTCTATCGGCAGTGTTCTACTCTGGTTTGTAGTGGCAATTTGGACCCGACTCAAACCCTACACAAGCACGACCCAGAAAGTAAAAAATGTCCACTCAAAATGACAAAAATTGGGTCCTCTTGTGCTCGACTTACTTCCGACGCCAGTTTGTTTTGTCTCTTGGTTCGGTTCAAAGCAGTAGGAGCGAAGCAGTCCACATTTATATGAATTGATGCAAAAACCAGTCCCATACAGGGTCGGGTTCAACCCGGAGGTTCTGGTTCCACTAAAACCTGACACTGGGAAATGAACCGGCCCTTTCTGCATGCGGTTTCAGTTACAGTGGACTGGTTTCTGGTTCGACTTTGGGTCTAATTTCGAGCCTGGGTCTGGTTTTGGTTTAGTTTCATTTTTATTTGAAAATAAGGTGGGGTTTTAAATTTAGAACCAAAAAGTTCTTGGAACCGGTGGTTCCAAAGTGCCAATTCTGGTCCTTGTTCTGCAGTAGGTAAAACCAGAAGATCAGGTTTCATGAGCAGTTCAGGCCCAATTCAACCCGTCCGACTGGAAAAGGCCTATCAAAACGTATGTAAACATACACAGACCTAATGTAAGTTCATTGAATTTCTTTAAAGAACACACACACACACACACACACACACACACACACACACACACACACACACATATATATATATATATATATATATATATATATATATATAAGGCAGTACAAATGCCACTATTTTCTAATATATATATAGTATTAAAACAAATATATATTTAATCAAACATGAGTAAGACACGACACAAGTGCTATTTTTTCAAATAAATAAAATATATCTAGTATCAAAATTGCAGAGAGTTGCGTTAGACTCCTGACAGCCAGCGTAAAACTTTGTCAGATTTTTATACCATAGATTATATAAATTATTAGCATTGCGTTGGAACGTCCTCCCTTAGCGAAGCATTGTAGAGCCCGAATGCAGTGAAAAGTAAGGAAGGGCCTCTATATTTTTGCTTGGATGTAGTGAATCAATTGCAGAGAGGGTTCTCAAATAATGGATGAGTATGGATAAAGAAGTTAGTCTTACTAAATTTTTACTTTAATGTAGCGAACAAATTGCAGAGAGTCTCCACATTTTAAGAATGGATGGATGCAGGGGGTAAGGAAGCTAATCGTAGATAATAAGATTCGTATTGGTTCTTCAAATATTGAAACATTGTCTAGTAAGTGGTAGATATTATGATTTAGAGAAAGATTCATATCCTTTGTTTATAAGAAACAAAGCGGGCCGGAGAAAAAACAAAAAAGATTGAGGATACATGTTTTAAATTATGGTACATAGGAAAGGAAAAACCTTAAAACAGGATAAGTATTATCATAAATAAATAATTAGAGGATAGTGTAGTAGATATACATAGGAATAGAATAGCATATATCATAATTACTTATAAGAGTGGCTTATCACAAACAAAAATTGATTATTTTGTTTATAGAAAAAATATAAATTGTATTGTAAAGATTGCAAAGTAATTTCAAAAGAAAGCTTAAATACACAACATTGACTTTTAGTTATGGATTTACAGGTAAAAAAGTAGATAAAGAATAAAAGAGTGTATCGAGTTATTCAAAATAAATGGTAGAACCTCAAAAGTGAGAAATAAGATATATTTAAACAGAAAGTCTTCTAAGGAGATGCTTGGAATTATATTAATACATCATGTGATATGTGGAACAATATCACTATACATATTAGGAACAAAAGTGGCAAAAGATGTATTAGGTGAATCTAAGGGAGATGACAAAAAAAAGCTTGGTGGTGGAGTGAAGTTGTACAAGATAAATCAAGGCAAAGAGGGCATGTTACAAATTGCATTATGATAAGAAAACTAGTGAAACTTTAGAAACTTATAAAAAAGCAAAGAAAGAAGTGAAAAAGGCCATCAGTAAAACAAAATTAAAAATTTGACAGAATTTATATAAAAGCTCAACTCAAAAGAGGGTGAAAGAGATATTTTTAGAATTGCTAGGTCTGGAGATAAGAAATTTAAGGATCTTAATTTTGTTAGATGCATTAAAGACGATGATGATAAAATTTTGATGCAAATGATGATATAAAAATAGATGAAAATTTTATTTTTATAAGCTTTTTAATAAAAATAAAGATGTTAGTATTAGCTTAGGAGAGTTAGCCAAATCAGAAAAATATATAAACCATAATTTCTACCAACATATTCAAAAGAATGAAGACAAAGAGACTCTTAAACATATGAAAGTTGGTAAATCTGTAAGACCAAATAATATTCCTATAGAAGTTTTGAAAATCTTAAGAGAGACAAAAATACTCATAAAACTATTTAATGAAATATAGAAAAAACAAAAGATGCCTGAGGAATGGAGAGCGAGTACACTTATACACATATATAAGAACAAGGGAGACATTCACAATTGTGTGAATTATTAGGGTATCAACTTAATAAGTCATACTATAAAATTATGGAGAAAAATTATCGAACATAGGTTAAGACAAATATCGAGTATAACAGAGAACCAATTTGGATTCATGCCAAACAAATCTACTATTGAAAAGATTGACCTTTTGAGGCATCTTATAAAAAAATTTAAAACAAAAAAGAAAGACCTTCACATGATATTTATTGATCTAAAAAAAACTTACGATACAGTTACCAAGAGATGTTTTTTGGAGAACCTTGGAAAAAAGGATATCCCCATTCACATACATAAACCCTATAAGAGACATGTACGATGGTGTCAAAATATGTGTGATGACTCGTGAAGGAATGACAAACTTCTTTGAAGTTAATATTTGATTAATCAAAGATCAGCTTTAAGTCTATACTTATTTATAATGATGATTGATGAGTTAACAAAACATATTCAAGATGAAGTACCTTGGTGTGTCTTATTTGCATATGACATTGTATTAGTGGAGGAATCTAAGAAAAAAATTAATAGAAAATTGAAATTATGGAAAGAAATATTAGAAAGTAAAGACTTTTGACTTAATAAAATAAAGATAGAATATATGGAATGTAAGTTTGATCATTTAGTTACTTCAGAGGACATAGAAATTAAAATTGACATACATTGAATTCCCAAAAGAAAAGTTTTAAATACTTAGGGTTAATTTTTTAAAGTGATAGAAGAATTGATGAAGATGTTACGAATAAAATTACTGTAGGTTAGTTAAAATGGAGAGGAGCATAAGGTATTCTTTGTGACAAGAAGATACCATTAAAGTTAAAAGGTAAATATTATAAAACAACAATTAAACATGTCATGTTTTATGGTTGTAAGTGTCGGACAATTAATCATCACATGTACAAATGATGCCTGTGACAAAAATGAAGATATTGAGATGAATGAGTGGTCATACGAGGAAAAACCATATACGTAATGAGGTTATTAGAAATAAATTGGGAGTGATACCAATAGAGGATAAAAGGAGAGTATTGTTTAAGATGGTTTGGACATATGAAAAGAAGATTAAAAGAGGCGCCCATAAAAAGGTATGAACAATTAGATTTTGAAATTATTAAAAGAGGTAGAGGACAATGACAAAAGTCTTGAAAAGAAACAATAAGAAATGATCTAATTTATGTTGAGTTAACTGCTAATGATAAGGGTACGTGAAAACAAAGAATCAATGTAGTTGACTCCGTCTAGTATGAGAAAAAGGGTTAGTTTTTATTGTAGTATAAAAAAAATTAGAAAACCTATCGACTCATGTTTGACTATTGTTTTTCGGTAACATGATTATAATTTTAAAGATTATAAGGTATTTGAAAAATTACGAAGAACAATCTTTTATTATAATTATGCTAACAAAAAATAATGATAGAATATGAGTAAATATTATTATTTGGATTAGAACGTGGCCACTCTGAAAAGATTACTTCGATCATTATTATTTTTTTAAAATAAATAATAATTAATTAACAAGCGTGGGGTAAGAAGAATGCTAGTCGCTTGTAGAAGACACGTACACCTCTCTTACGTGAGAATGACTCGCGTCCGGAAACATGGAGAATGATGGCACCAGTTTAGCTTGTAGAAGACACGGAAGAAGAGCTTGCCCGAGATCACTCTCAGCACTCGGAGCAAACACCAACTTATAGAAGAATGCTAGTCGCTTTTCTTTTTCAATTATTATATGATTGATTTAAATAAAATCTAATTGATCACTAGAACGCTGAGAAAATTGCTGGATCGTTGAAATCTTGGATATTTCTAAAACAAGAAATCTATTATTATTCAAATTTAAGCAATATTCTTATGTTACTTCCATTTCCTTAAAATGTTTTCTAATCAGATTTGATATATTTTCCCTCAAAATTCACAAAGTTGTGATGAAGAAGAGAGAAAGCATCGCCACCGTACATCGCTCTCAAATTTATATGCAAAGAAAAGAAAAGTAAAAAACATAAAGAAATTAAAGAGGCACACACACGCCAAGGAAAGCCAGGTGCCGACAGCTTTCTCCAACTTAATGGCATCGTCGTAAATGATCCAAAAATAGAGGGTATTTCTTCCACTCGGCGCCAAGAAGCTCCACCAGATCACCAACGGCACCGCCCTCTGCGCCACCCTCTACCAGGCCACCGGCTCGGCCCCCGGAACCTCCGGCTTCATCAACATCACCGACCTCAAGGGCGGCAAGGTCGGGTTTGGCGCCGTCGACTCCGGCGTCCTCAACGCCGCTTTCGTCAAGTCCCTCAAGGAGATCCCCTACAACATCTCCGTCGTTCAGATCAGCAGCATTCTCCACTCCCCCGTCGCCGAAGCACCGGCGCCGTCTCCGGCCGACCTGAATCTCACTACCATCATGTCCAAACAAGGTTGCAAGAACTTCGCTGACCTTCTTTTGGCCACCGGCGCCATCAGCACCTACATGGACAACGTCGTCGGCGGGCTCTCCGTCTTTTGCCCCACAGATGCCGTCGTCGTGAAATTTGCTCCGACGTATAAGAATCTCACTAAGGAACAAAAGTCCACTCTTTTGCTGTATCACGCGGTGCCGATCTACCAGCCGATCGCGGCGCTGAAGTCTAATAACGGCCCATTGAACACTCTCGCCACTAATGGGGCGAGCAACTACGCATTCACCGTGCAGAACCAGGGCGAGACGGTGACGCTCAGGACGAAGGTGCTCACGGCCAGCATCACAGGGACGCTCTACGACGAACAGCCGGTGGTGATCTTTACCATCGATAAAGTGCTCGAGCCGCCGGAGATGTTCAAGCTCGCTCCAGCTCCGGCACCAGAGGCGTCCGCCGAGTCGCCCTCGCCTACAGCTGACTTGTCTTCGTCGCCCCCTGCACCAGCCTCAGAAGACGCGCCGGCAGATAAGGCCACAGCCGATAGCTCCGACGCCGCTGGCAAAAGAATGGGTTTCGGCTTCTTCCTCACACTTGTCGCCATGACACTGTTTGGCTGATCCAACACATTCTCTCTCATCCTTTTTTTCTTTTTTCTTTTTTACTTCGTTGTGTCACTGTGTATTTATTCGGGAAATAATTTCGTGTGGCTTCGTTGAGGCCAGGACAGTGATATTTTTGGTATCTATTGTTGGGTTTTCCTTTTTTTCTTTAATTCGATGATATATTGTTGGGGTTTTCTGTGTACGTTAAGTTGGAGAAAAAGAGGTGGCGAGTGTCCTTGTGTGTGATTTTCTTTTGGATTCTTTTGCTTTTCTTCTTCCTTCTCCCTTCGGTTGTTGCTTTTACCGTGGGTAGTTGGTTAACCATTCTCTTCTGCTTTTACCACTAGGAGCGGAAGTTTCACGTGGAGTGTTGCTTCGTGGTCGAAGGAGAATAGAAGCAGCATTTAAGAGGGAAAGCAGTCAAAAGTTCCAACGGCTCTGACTTCAAGATCTCTTTCTCTCTATATATCATAAAATTTAAATTTAAAAAATCTATCAAAATCGAGAAGAACCCATTACAGCTTACGGAAGTAATGCTCTTGATATACATCTCCATAGTTGATTATGTCAATGATGAGTTTGTTGATGTTGTTTAATCTAGATTTTCTCTTTCTTTCTCTCTCTCTCTCTCTCTCTCTATATATATATATATACATGAGAAAACTGGATTTTGCTCAACTTTTCGCTCATTATTTTTAGGACTTAAAAAATTTAAGAGTTCTTGTAAATGTAAAAGGACAATACTATATACTCTTTTTTTCGGAAAAGCAACGATCAGTGTCAAGATTGAATCACTATGCATATATGTATATCGCTGAAGATTAGTCTGAATTTTAGAAACAGTAGAAATGGTTTAATCTCTTGGATATCAGTACGAGTGCGGTACTAGTTGCAGATTTAGAACGTTCTAATTACGTGGGTGAATCTAAACTGAAGGACTTCTTTAGTTTGAGCTGAGAGATTCCTGAAACGAAGTTTTCTCAGTTTAGGCCGGCTTGGCAGTTGAACTCTAGGTGCTGTAGTGCAAATTGGATCCAAAGCTTTCTAGTGTTCGACTTGCATCAAGTTCAACTTTGAATTGTTGAAGAAAGTGTGTTCCCTTCTTTATTGGTTACAATGGGGAGGCCGAAACAGAATTAGTAGAAAGTTATGTTTATGTTGGTTCAGATCATTATGCATTCTAGTTGCAGAGTTGATCCATATTCAACCTATACTTTATGCTCGCAAACAATTGACACTTTATTTACCATGAACCATATTCCACCCATGTTTAAAGGCCGATTTGCATGAAGAGCAATAGCTCACCTGGCTAGGGTTTCGACTCTCAAGTTTGGAGGGGTTTCAAGGGACACCCAATTAATTGAAGATGCCAAATCCACCATCCAACTTCAGCAGATGATGAGATCCAGTTATTGTTAAAGTATACCTTCTTGTAATTAGATCTCAGTCTGGGACAACCTTTTCCCATCACTCTAAATCCATTTGACAATTAGGCTATATATACCCGTGGTTTGGTGATCTCAATGTCTAGATCGTTGGAGCAAATTTGAGGGAAAGAAAATTCAAGGCACCTTCAAACTCGATTTTCATGTTTGGATCTCACTTTGACAGGGAAAATGCTAAACCTTCAAATTCTCTCTTTAGGTTTCCTGCTATTCAAGCCAAGATTCTGATCTCGTCAAGGTATAAACCATCGCATTGATGCCACTCTTGAAGAAATTTTCACAATATAAGGACCTTTTAGGAGGTTAGATACAAGATACAAGTGCATTAACAATAAGCAATATTGGGTGGGAATTGTCCAGAGGGTGACATAAGGGCCTTTTAGGAGGTCACATGTCCTAATACTATTCTTGCCAAAACACAACCAACATCAGTGTCCTGATAGATGGATGCTAGAAAAGATCCAATGAAGGTTTACACTAGCTGTCGACTATCTAACTCACCATAAGAGGAGTTGAAATTCTCATTTTGAAGTGAGTACTTAAGAATCTATCTTAACACACTACATGTTGAATCTCATTTTGAAGTGACTTCATCTCGCATTGAAATGGTAAGCAAGAAGTTGGATTAAATTGTCGAATGCGACTAATCAGATTCAGAGCCAGGTTCCAATACTAATACAAAGATAATCCTGTCCACATCAACAAAGTAATTGAAATGCAATACCTATTGTATCTTGAACTCCTTAAACCGTATCAATTCGAAACCTTACCTTGATAATTCATCCATTTCGCAGTGACGGAAGTCCTAACAATTGAAATTCCTTAGGCAGCCGTTTGCAGTGGAACTTTTCAAGTGGAATTGTACTTCAGATACTAGTTTTGTGAGTATGAAAATGGAGAACTTGAAGTACTAGAAAATTTGTGCTTCACAGAATCTGGACTTCCACATGAAGTGGGAAAAGGAGCCACACACCTCTTTTCTGGGTGCATCTTTAGCTATCGTGGATGCTTCAAAACTAAAAGATACCATTTCGACATGCAACAGAAACACAGAACTTTTAGAACCATGAGACTTTCTTTCCCAAGGCAGAGAGTCCAACCCTATAAGTTCCACGAGTTCTGCAAAATTCCAATATGCGTACATTCCCCAATTGCCGATTAGTTATATTTGTGTCACTACCCATCTCATCATCGTCACCTTCTCTTCCAAGCACATGAGAGGTCAAATCAGAGAAACACAGGGCTTCAAGTAGGCTGTTAGAGTAGCAACTATATGCATTCATTCCTGTCGTGAGCTAAAACAGAACAAAGCAGTGTGGAAGAAGTTCCCAATTCACTGATAAAGAAATGCAATCCAAAGCAACAGGTATTCACTAATTCAGTTCAAGTAGAACCGGTTAGATTCTTATCAAATGCAATCTCCTCATTTCTTTCACAGATTGATAAATTCCTGCCTCAAGTCCTTTATTATCTCGGATAATCTGGGGATTGAAAGAGCCATTTTTTACACACATCTTGTCAAACTTAGAGTCCAATTCTATACTACCATAAGACAGCAGCCTGCTTAATTATGGCTATAAATGAGCGGCACTTGAGAAACAATAAACCCTAAAATTAAATGGGTCCAGAAGAATCTAAGAAAAGGGTCAACATCTTGTGGTAGGTGTATTTGTGGACCGAAAGCTAACAGTCTAACGTGACATGGTGTGACATTCAGCAACCTACCTCATTGGACCCATCAACAGGACAAATTCTAACTTACAACTAGTGAATAAAGAAAGCGGTGGCTTATCAGAGGTATGTCATGGGTGACATGATCATGAAAACCAAAGAGTTGCGCAACGACCAATGGAGTAGAAACTTGGCTGTTTTGACCTCAATGATTCAAAGTTAATGAGAAAAA
Source organism: Brasenia schreberi (assembly GCA_036023115.1). NCBI lineage: Eukaryota > Viridiplantae > Streptophyta > Magnoliopsida > Nymphaeales > Cabombaceae > Brasenia > Brasenia schreberi. The sequence continues at coordinate 9,354,344 of JAYKKT010000049.1, forward strand.
AAGGAAGTTGTGACCTCACTGAAAGCGGTGACCTCGCTGAAAGTAATTGTGGATCGGTTCTTGCATATCTGATTATATTATCTGTTCTTTATTGTAACTTGTTATGAAACAATTGTGGATCGGTTCTTGCATATATGATCATATTATCTGTTCTTTAGTGCAACTTGTTATGTTTTTAGTGTTAGGGTAGATTAGTCTTTCAAGTTAGAACACTCTTATATAACTTGTGATTAGAACCTTTAAAAAAATTCTACTTAAGAGAAAACAAGAAAACCTGGAGGCGTGTGCTCCAAGAAGTTGTGACTTTGTGAAGACTATCAGAAAATCATGGATGCTGTAAATTTCTCCTCTATTATCAATAAAGTTAGATTGTAATATGGTATCAGAGCCTTTTTCATGTTTTTATTATGAAAATCAATACGAAAAGCACGCACATATTGGAGATCAGAAGTCATAGCCAATGCAGCCTATTATTAACAGAAATCTGTTGGCAGCTAGACACGTTGGAGACCAGAAGTCATGTTGTTGGTTCAATAAAGGAAACAAAAAAACAATTTTTTGATCAGCTCTCTTGTAGCCAAACAAATTTCAATGACTACAAAGATTACATACACTAATAAAGCACATGAAAACTATACATTAAATTTTTGAAAGACATTAAGTAATAAATTGGAACCTTTTAAAATTACGAATGTTAAACTTACTAAAAAAATTATTTAGAATAAGCCAGATATATAGAATTAGCTATCCTCGCAAGAGGTCAAAGGGAATACCTTACTGAAATTGACCCAAAACCTGATGACAACAATCCAACCTATTTAAGATGGAGAAAAGATAATGTGTTGGTGTCCTCGTGGCTTTTGCAGTTCGTGATCCCATACAACAACAACAACAACAACAACAACTAAGCCTTTTCCCATACTAGACGGGGTCAGCTACATGGATTCTTTATTTCCACAGCTCCCTATCGTGTGCTATGTTAGCAGTTAACTCCCAATAAGCTAGATCATTCTTTATTATTTCTTTCCAACACTTTTGTGGTCGTCCTCTACCTCTTTTAATACTTTCCAAATTTAGTTTTTCTAACCTTCTTATAGGTTCTTCTTTTGATCTTCTTTCTATATGTCCAAACCATCTTAAACGATGTTCTCTCATTTTATCCTCAATTGGTGCCACTCCTAATTTGTTTCTAATAACCTCATTATGTATACGGTCCTTTCTTGTATGACCACTCATTCATCTCAACATCTTCATTTCTGTCAGAGACATCTTTTGTACATGATGATTAACTGCCCAACACTCAAAACCATAAAACATGGCAGGCCTAATTAGTGCTCTATAATATTTAGCTTTTAACTTTAATGGTATCTTCTTATCACAAAGAATACCTGATGCTCCTCTCTATTTTAACCAACCAGCATTAATTCTATGTGTAACATCTCCATCAATTCTTCCATCACTCTGTAAAATTGACCCTAGGTATTTAAAACTTTCCTTTTGGGGAATGCAATATGTGTCAATTTTAATTTCCATGTCCTCTGAAGTAACCAAATGATCAAACTTACATTCCATATATTCTGTCTTTGTTCTACTAAGTCGGAGGTCTTTGCTTTCTAATGTTTCTCTCCATAGTTCCAATTTTCTATTAACTTTTCCTTAGACTCCTCCACTAATACAATGTCATCTGCAAATAACATACACCAAGGTACTTCATCTTGAATATGTTTTGTTAACTCATCCATCACCATTATAAATAAGTATGGACTTAAAGTTGATCCATGATGTAACCCAATATTAACTTCAAAGAAGTCTGTCATTCCTTCATGAGTCCTCACACATGTTTTTGCACCATCATACATGTCTCTTATAAGGTTAATATATGTAGTCTAGATCAATAAATATCATGTAGTCTTTCTTTTTTGCTCTAAAATGTTCCATAAGACGTCTCAAAAGGTGAATCGCTTCAATAGTAGATCTGCCTGGCATGAATCCAAATTGGTTCTCTGTTGTACTTGATACTTGTCTTAACCTACGTTCGATAATTCTTTCCCATAATTTTATAGTATGACTCATTAACTTGATACCTCGATAATTCGTACAATTTTGAATGTCTCCCTTGTTCTTATATATGGGTATAAGTGTACTTGCTCTCCATTCCTCGGACATCTTTTGGTTTTTCCATATTTCATTAAATAGTCTTGTGATCCAAGTGATTCCTATTTCTCCTAGTATTTTCCAAACTTCTATAGGAATATTATCTTATCCTACCGATTTATCACCCTTCATATGTTTAAGAGCCTCTTTGACTTCATTCTTTTGAATACGTCGGTAGAAATTGTGGTTTATATACTTTTCTGACTTGGCTAAATCTCCTGAACTAATACTAATATCTTTATTTTCATTAAAAAGATTATAAAAATAGTTTTTCCATCTATTTCTTATATCATCATTTGCCACTAGAATTTTTTCATCCTCATCTTTTATGCATCTAACATAATTAAGATCTTTAGTTTTCTTATCTTTAGCCCTAGCTATCCTAAAATATCTCTTTCCCCCTCTTTTGAGTTGAGTTTTCTATATAAGTCCTCCCAAATCTTAGCTTTTGCTTCACTAACGGCCTTTTTCGCTTCCTTATAAGCCTCTAAAGTTTCACTAGTTTTTTTGGCATAATGTAATTTGTAACCTCCCCTCTTTGATTTTATTTTGTACTACTTCACTCCACCACCAAGCTTCTTTTTGTGCCGGTACACCTCCCTTACATCTTTCGCCACTTTCCTAATATGTATAGCCATATTGTTCCACATATCACAGGATGTGCCAACATAATTTCAAACATCTTCTTGAAGGACTTTCTGTTTAAATATATCTTCTTTCTCGCTTTTGAGGTTCCACCATTTAGTCCGAATAGCTCGATGCACTCTTTTCTTCTTTGTCCATTTTTTTATTTGTAAATCCATAACTAAAAGTCAATGTTGGGTGGTTAAGCTTTCTCCTGGAATTACCTTACAATCTTTACAACACGCTCTATCTTTTTTTCTACAAATAAAGTAATCAATTTTTGTTTGTGATAAGCCACTCTTATAAGTAATTAAATGTTCATCTCATTTTTTTAAGATTGTATTGACTATAAAGAGATCAAATGCCATAGCAAAATTTAAAATCTCCCTACCTTCCTCGTTTATATCCTCAAAACCAAAGTTTTCATGAATCCCTTGATATCCTAATGCCTCTTTACCGACATGTCTATTTAAATCTCCTCCTAAACAAATCATCTCCCTTTGTGGAATCTTTTGAAACACCTTATTTAACTCTTCCCAAAAAATTGTCTTTATATTATCTTCTAGTCCTACTTGGGGTGCGTAAGCAAAACTATATTCAAAACCTCTGCTCCTAACACTAATTTCAACGTCATGATTCGGTGACCATATCATTGTATGTCTACTACACTCTCCTTTAAATCTTTATTTATGATAATACCAACTCCGTTTCGAGCCTTTTCTTTACTTGAGTACCATAATTTAAAACCTTTATCCTCTATCTCATTTGCTTTTTCTCCAACCCATTTTGTCTCTTGTAAACATACAATATGAATCTTTCTCCGAATCATAGTATCTACCACCTCCATTAGCTTACTGGATAATGTTCCAATATTCCAAGAACCAATACGAATCTTATTATCTAGGACTAGCTTCCTTACCCCCCACATCCGTCCATAATCAAAATGCGGAGACCCTCTCTGAAAATTTTTCACTACATTCGAGCGACAATGTAGCGGGACTAACTTCTTTACCCAAACCCGTCCATGATGTGGGAACCCTCTCTGCAATTGATTCACTACATTCGGGCGAAAATGTAGTGGCCCTTGCTTACTTCTTACTGCAGTCCGTGATCCCATCAATTGATAAAATCTTTATGTATTTAGGTTCAACAACCAATATTTAAAAGGTTGTTTCTAAAGCTTAGTATAGAAGGAAAAATATTGCCAAGAATATAAAGTTCTAGATAAAATTAGAAAATGTAAATAAGGAACTTAGACTATTAGTGAGCATTATGCTAATTTGCATAGTTTGTGAAATAAATTATAATTTATACGAATATCAAGCATCTTACATGTTCCAAACAAAGATAGAAAGAACTTAAAAAGTATTAGGTATTTGATTTATTATAGGAGTTAACTCTGAGTATGAAGCTATTAAAGTCAATATTCTGAGAAGAAAAGAACTATCCTCGTTAGGTATAACTTACTCCTTGTTTTTTAGAGAAGAAGATACAAGGAGATTTTAAAAAGAAGATATCACAAATAATAAAACAACATATCTTAGTAAAAATTTATACCAACCTGCTCGTAAAAGAGGAGGATACAGTCCGCTTTATAGAGGTTGGGGACATCTCTCTTAAGAAGAAAAAGAAAAGTTCAAATGCCCACATTGTGGTAAGAATCACTACAAAAAAAAATCAATATTGAGATTTGATTGGTAAGCTTGAGTTTGTTAAGAAACACTATACCAATATTTCATATACTTCATTAGAAAGTACAAATATTAAGATTATTACTGAATTGTTGAAACATATAGAGGGTTTAGAGTCACAAATAAATAATGATACATCCACCTCAGAGTCTCGAGCTACGATGACTTAAACATCATATATGTCAAAAGGTAATTCTTCTACTTCTATGTATATAGTTGGATATACTACTTGTCTATCCAATTATCAAAACTCTTCATAACAAAGAGTCTATTACATTATCAAATGACTCAATTACATAAAAAAAGGAAAGTTCACAAACCTCATCGTTTCATTTATCTTTAGTATTTCATGTTTCTAGTTTCCCTCTAAACTTATTATGTGTTAGCTCTCTCACCAAGAATCTCAATTGCTCTGTTATATTTTCTCCTTCTGATTGTGTCTTATATGATTTGGAAACGAGAAGAATCTTTGGTCATTATAACTTGAATAAGAGGTCATACATCTTTGAAGACTTAATGACTAAACCTTCTACTTGTACTCTTTCAGATATGACTACAATAGAAACATAACTCAAGTTGTGATTTGAACGCTTGGAACATCTATCCTTGTTAAAGATCAAACTATTGATTCCCAATATTCCCTTTAAGTCTAATATTGTTACTCTTGTTAATATGTAATAGGATGCCATCTTGGCCAAAGGGCTAGGGCCATGCTGGTCCTGGCCCTCCCCAACGGCTACTTATTGTAGTTGTTACTGTGCATTCAAATGAATGCACACTAACTCCCTTCTTCACTCACTTCTTCTCTCTATTGTAATTTATGCTCTATAAATAGAGCTTCAATGCATATCAATAAACATGCAGTCTTGCACTACTTCTTGATTGGTTTTGTGTATGCTTCCGCTCTTGTTAGTTATTCTTGAAGATAGACATTCGTGAGTGAATGTCATTTGACTCTTGGCGACTTGGTGATATTGATTCGTGCTACATCAATCTTTGATCATCAACAAATATTTACATGGTATCAGAGCCTCGGATTGAAGAAAACGAGTGTATCAGGAAGCGTGTCGAAAGTGCAAAAATTGAAGATTTGCATCAAACTTGAGGTTAGTCCCAAATATTCATTTTTTGCACAAATGAAAGGCAAAAATGAGTCGTTTAGATATATTCTAGACCCAAAAAATTATCAAAGTTGGGCTAGAATAATGAAAAAATATTTTTTATCAAAAGATTTTTGGGATTACATTAACGGGACTATAAAAGAACCAATTTTGGACATTGATGGCTTAGATGAAATCATCAAAGCACATGAGAAATTCAAAACCGATTTGAAATTGTGGGAAAAAATGAATGCAAAAATCACATGGATCATTTGTCAAAATGTGGATGAAAAACTTAGAAATCGGATTAATGCTTTTGAAAATGCGTTAGAAACTTGAGAATATTTGAAAAAGCTTCATTCTCAAGATGATTTTGTCTTTCAAATTGATCTTATAGAAAGAATGATTATGCTCCAACAACCTAAGCATTAGGGATTATCACAATAAATTTTCGGAACTTTGGACTCAACTAAGGAGTTTTGACAAATTTAGAAAATCAATATTTTTTCTTGTTTATGCGTGGTTTAAGAGACGAATTTAAAAACATTAGATCAAGCCTTATACATAGGAAACCTAGACCTAGAGGGGATACCTTTCTTGCCGATCTTGTTATGAAGGAAACAAGATTGAAAAACATGCATGTTGCTAAAGAAGCCGTCCTTGCCGCATCAAGACCCGGAGTAAATTTGAAGACTTACAAGCCTTCACATGCCAAGAACAATGAAGGCACATTCAAGAAGCCCATGGGACCATGGCCTAACAAGGATACAATTTGCCATTATTGCAAAGAAAGTGGACACATTAAAACCACTTATCCTCTACTTCGAAAAAAGGATGAAAACGTGGGAGCCGTGGAAGAAGGTGTCTTACCCAACAACATAAAAACGTACATAGAAGAAATTTTTAAAGAAAAAGCAAGCATCTTCGGGAATGCTCTATCTACTTTGCAAGATATGTCTTGGTTTTTAGATTCTGGTGCATCTTTTCATATGACACATAGTGAAGATTCTTTGGTTAATTCTTGTGAAACCATTGGAAAACATGTGTTTATAGCCGATGGAACAAAACTCCAAATCAAAAAATTAGGAAACCTTAAAAAACAAGACTTTAAAATTCAAAATGTAAGTTTTATACCCAAACTAAATTTAAATCTACTATCGGTTGCTCAAATATGTGATAACAATTGTATAGTCAATTTCTCATCTAAACATTGTGTGGTGTAGGATCACCTATCGAAGAAGGTGATTGATCAAGGCCATAGAGAAAGTGGACTATACAAAATGGACTATCTTGTTATGCCAAATTCGGGTTTTTGTAACATAACCCAAGATGTTACGCTATGGCATAAAAGACTTGGACACTTCGACTCTAAAAAATTGTGTGACATTCCCTTGATGAAAAGCATTAGAGAAAAAAAATTTGAATGTAAAGATTGTCTTCTTGGAAAAATGCATAATCTTCCATTTGGAGAGAGAAACTATGTACCAAAGAAAGCTTTTGATTTAACACATTCAGATGTTTGGGGCCCCGTGCCCGTTGTTTCTAAAGGAGGATTGCAATACTATGTGATTTTTGTGGATGACTTTAATAGATTTACATGGATATATCTCTTAAAACACAAATCCGAAGTATTTGAAAAATTTATAGTATTTTGTAACATGATAAAAAACCAATTTAGAGCAACCATTAAAATCTTTAGGTCCGATTCGAGAGAAGAGTACATGTCAAATGAATTTCATAAATTTATTGAAACTAATTGTATTATTCACCAAAAATCATGCACCAAAACACCTCAACAAAATGGTCTAGCGGAACGAAAACATAGGCATATTATTGAAACTTATAGAACTATGCTAATTGCTAGTAAGGTTCCTAAATTCTTATGGGCCGAAGCTACTCTTACCACCATATATCTTATAAATAGAATGCCTTCATCTAACCTTTGTGAATACTTCACCTTTCGAAAAATTGTATAACATCCCTCCATATTATGAAAGACTTAGGGTTTTTGGATGTAGATGTTTTGTGTATATAGACAAGAATGACAAATTGTCACCTAGAGCTATTGAATGTGTCTTTCTTGGTTATGGCATTGACAAAAAGGGGTATAGGTGTTTTGATCTTAGAGAAGACAAATTGTATGTATCCAAGGATGTGAAATTTTTTGAAAATGACATTTATTATGAGTCCAAATCCTTAGAAAATTTGGAACCTTTCATTCCTGAAGATGTTTTTGAGCTAGAAGAAGATAATGATTGTGACTCAGTAGATCATCAAGATATTCAAGAAGATGAAAACAATGATATTTCATACACCACTGTTGATACTCGGTCAATTGTTGAACCCTTCCCCTCACATTATCCCAGACGACCTAGAACAACCCATCACGCCCGCATGGAACCTGATATTACAAGTTTAGAACCCAGGGTTTCAAGACCACCTCAGCGATTTGTGTAATATGAATCTTTTGAACCACAACGAAGAAATTTGATTGCCACCCTTCGTCAAGTAAAGGAACCTAGGTTCTATCATCAAGCTAAAGGTATTCCAGAATGAGAAGATGCTATGAAAGATGAACTCAATGCCCTAGACAAGGCTCAGACATGGATAGTTGTACCCCTGCCTAACGATAAGAAAGTCATTGGATGTCGATGGGTATATAAAATCAAAACTCACAGCAACGGTCACATTGAGAGATACAAGGCTAGACTAGTTGCTAAAGGTTATGCTCAAGAATATGGAATTGACTATAATGAAACCTTTGCCCCAGTAGCTAGAATGACCACAATTAGAATTCTCATAACCACTAGTGCAATCAAGCAATGGAATATATACCAACTAGATGTCAAGAATGCTTTCTTGAACGGTTACTTGAATGAAGAAGTCTTCATGAGTCCTCCTCCTAGGGTCACTCTTCCTCCTGGTCATGCTCTTAAATTAAGAAAAGCCTTGTACGGTCTGAAACAAGCTCCACAAGCTTGGTTTGATCGATTTGAAAAATTCATGCATTTGCATAATTTTGTGACTTGCTATACTGATACTGCATTGTTTGTATGAAAAATACAATCTGGTGTTGTTATCTTGCTTCTGTATGTGGATGACATGATCATCACAGGAAGTGATGAAGTGGGAATTGCTGAAGTTAAACTTAATCTACATCACGAATTTGATATGAAAGACTTGGGTTTGCTAAATTACTTTTTGGGTATTGAGATAACCAAAAATAGTTGTGGATACTTTATGTCTCAAACCAAGTTTGCTATCGATATTGTTGAAAGATCTGGAATTACAGATACTAAGGTTGTTGACACACTCGAAGTCCTAGGCACCAAACTGCGTTCCACAAATGGTGAGAAATTAGAAGATCCCACCCCTTATCGACAGCTCGTAGTTGCACTCACTTATCTCACCATTACTACACCAGATATTTCTCATGCAGTACACACAACCAATCAATTTCAACAGGCACCTACTTCTGTTCATATGAGTGTTGTCTTGCGAATTATTCGATATATTAGAAACACTGCCCACAAGGGGGTCCTCTTAACTTCCTCTTCATCTTTTGATTTATCTATATATACGGATGCTGATTGGGGTGGAGATGTCAAAAATAGACACTCTACGGCTGGTTTTTGTGTGTTTTTAAGTGAATCTCTTGTTTTCTCGAAGTGCAAAAAGCAACAAAAGGTGTCCCTCTCATCCACAAAAGCCGAGTATCGAGCCATGGCTACAGCTGCGATGGAGATTTCTTGGATCACAACCCTTCTAGCAGACATGGGCATCCATGTCAAACACCCGACCATCATGTATTGTGACAATAAAAGCGCCATGTACACTTTTCATGAGAGGACAAAGCACATCGAGATGGACTGCCACTTTGTTCGTGAAGAGTGTCTAAATAAGAAGCTCTCCCTTTGCAATGTCACATCTGAGATGCAACTCGCAGACTTCTTTATCAAATCTCTTTCAGCTTCTCGATTTCAATTTTTACTGGACAAACTTTCAGTGTATACCCCGTAAGTTTGAGGGGGGGTGTTAATATATAATAGGACGCGGGCCCTTAGGACCCGTGCCATCTTGGCCAAAGGGTCAGGGCCATGCTGGTCCTGGCCCTCCCCAACAGCTACTGGCCATCCAGGTAACCGTTGGGGAGCCCTCCCCAACGGCTACTTATTGTAGTCGTTACTGTGTATTCAGCTGAATGCACAATAACTCCCTTCTTCTCTCTATTGTAATTTATGCTCTATAAATAGAGCTTTAATGCATATCAATAAACATGCAGTCTTGCACTGCTTCTTGATTGGTTTTGTGTATGCTTCCGCTCTTGTTAGTCATTCTTGAAGATAGACATTCGTGAGTGAATGTCATTTGACTCTTGGCGACTTGGTGATATTGATTCGTGCTACATCAACCTTTGATCATCGATAAATATTTACAACTTTTCCATGTGATGTTTGCCAAAAAGTAAAACATCATTGTATCTCCTTTTCTAGTAGTGAGTCTAGAATGTCACATTCTTTTGAATTAATTTATTCTAATGTTTAATCTTAGTCCAATTAATTCTCTTAATGATTCTAAGTATTTTGTCTCATTTATATATGATTGTACTCGCTTCACAAAATTGGTGATGTTCCTAAGGAGATCAAAACCTATGTTTGTGGAAAAAGGAAAGTGGTATACCACATGCTCAAGATATTGTGATAAGAGAGTCTTTATATTCAGATAAGCTACATTCTAGAGAATTTGAAGCTACATTCTAGAGAATTTGAATATGATCTTATTGTTATCCAAAAAGGTAAAAGAACTTACACTCTTTATCATATTTCTCAATATGCCTCCTATAATTCTACTTTATCATAATTTTGTTATGACTGCCAAACTAAATCTTGTACCTAAAAATGTGGAAGAAGCAAATCGATTTCTCAATAGGAGGTTATACAACATGAATTAGATACACTAGAAAAGAACAACACTTAGACTATTGTTGATTTGTTGATTTATCTTTAGGCAGAAACCCAATGGGTTTCAAATGAGTTTACACAATTAAATTTAAAGTTGATAAGTTGATGAGAATCTTGAATGGCAAAGTTGATAGCTAAAGATTACAACTATACTGATACTTTTATTCCAATGACAAAACTTACCTCTATTAGAATTATTATGAGTCTTTCTTTATATAAAGATTGAGATATGTGATAGTTGGATGTAAAAAATACTTTTCTACTCAGAATTCTCAATTAAAAAGTTTATATAGAGCACCTCTTAGATTCAATACTAAGGAACTTAAAGATAAGGTATACAAATTATATAAAGCTATTTATGGTCTCACACAATATCTTAGAGCCTCGATTGATAAATTCAATGAAGGTGAGTAGTTTGAGATATAATAATCATAATTTGTTCATTAAGAAGAGAGAAAAAATATTTATTTTGATTGTTATGTAGATAATATTATTGTTACAAGCAGTGTTATCCGTATCGCACCGTATCGTACGATACGGTGTGATATGTATCGTAACCACGATACGATATGGGGGCCCGTATCGTGAACGCGGGTTTCGGTCGGCCCGGGACCCTTTATAAGGGTCCTAGGGCGTATCGCTCGTATCGTACGGCAGTAGGGTATACCAGTTTAGAGTTCCAGGTTAAAAATTAGATACTTATTTTGTAAAAAAGTGGTTAGTGGTGAAATTTCAAGGTTGAAACACCACCTAACAGGAACCAGGAAAGAAGTTGCTCCATGCACAGGCAAAGTTAGAAGTGTGCCAGAAGGTATTAAATGGTAATGCTTGCAGATGATTGAGAGCATACAAGAAAGGAGACAACAAAAGAATGATTTCCAGATGTGTGAAGAAGCTGATGATGCTATTGCCACTGGAGTTGGATTCACTGATAGTTTGCCTTCAGATGCTAGAACAGAGATTGGTAGTAGCAGTTCACGAGCACCTAGCAGAAGAAAGAGGGTTGCAGCTGAAGACTTTGGAGGTGACAGAAGAGGAAGAACTTCTACCATACATTCGTTCTTTCCTCCTTACACTACACTTGGTGCTTAACCTGGAATTCGTGCTGCTATGACTTCAGAACAACTGCATGATCAGGCAGACCTTGCAGTGGAAAGATGGTTTTATTATGCATACATTCCATTTAATACAGCAAACAATTTTCATTTTCAAGCAATGGCAGATGCAATTGCTAACATTGGTCTAGGATACAAGATGCCCTCTTATCAGAAGTTGAGAGGAAAGATATTAGATCAGACCGTCATTGAAGTGCAACAATATTGTTCGACTTTGAGACAGTCGTGAAAGGAAACGGGATGCACTATCATGGCAGATGGATGGACTGATAGGCGAGGAAGGACATTGCTAAACTTTCTTGTATATTGTCTTAAAGGACTCATGTTTTTGAGATCTCTAGATATGTCAGAGGAGAGGCAGAGATCCTACGACAGGAATTTGATAAGATTATACAGGAGGTTGGGCTAGAAAATGTAGTCCAATTGATTACAGATAATGAAGCTAACTACAAAGTAGTTGGGAAGGAGTTAGCTGATATTTATGAGACTTTCTACTGGACATCATGTGCAGCCCATTGTTTAGATCTCATCCTCGAGGACATTGGTGAGATGGATGAAATAAAAGCAACAACTGAGTGTTGCCAAGATATTACAAAATTCATTTACAGCCATGCATTTGTTTTGTGTATGATGAGGAGATACACAGAAGGTGCAGAGCTTCTTCGCACAGCTGCAACTCGGTTCGCAACAAACTTCTTATCTGTACAGAGTATTGTGAGGCAGAAGCAAGCTTTAAAGAGAATGTTCTCCTCAGATAAGTGGCAACAATTTGCAAAGTTGCCTCAAAACAGAAGGAATAGAAAGTTGAATGAGATTGCAGAAACAATTTTTAGAAGTTCATTTTGGAATGCATGTGTTAGATTATTAAAAATTACCAGTCCTTAAGTTTTGAGATTGGCTGACAGCGAGGAGAAACCATCTATGGGCTACCTTTATGAAGCCATGAACAGGGCAAAAGAAGCGATCAGAAATAACTTTAATAGAAAAAAGAGAGATTATGTGCCCGTGTGAAAAATAATTGATAGTAGATGAAATAAACAATTGCATCAGCCTATTCATGCAGCAACCTACTATCTAAACCCATCATTCAGGTACTCAGCAACCTTCAAAAGGGACGATGAGGTTAATCGAGGAATCATTGAATGTATCGATAGATTAGTCCCTGATGAGAGCATAGCAGATGCAATACATCGAGAGATGGAGATATATGATAATGCTCTTCACTTGATGGGTTTGCCTGTTGCAATTCGCAACCGCACTACGATGCGTCTAGGTAAATTGTTTATTTTCATATTTAAGTTTCATCTTACATTACTGTGGATTATGTCTATAATGTTTGTCTTTTTTTACAGATGTTTGGTGGAACAGGTTTGGAACTGATTGTCCAAACCTTAAAGATTTTGCAGTGAGAGTCTTAAGCCAAACCTGTAGTGCAACAGGTTGTGAAAGAAATTGGAGTGTTTTTTAACACATCCATACAAAGAAGCACAACAGGTTGGAACATAAAAGACTAAATGATTTAGTCTATATTCGTTGTAACATGTGCCTTCATGAAGGGTAATGTTGTATTACTTTCAAATTTTCAATTCAATATTGTTTAACTTCAGTCTTCAATTGTTAATATTATTTACTAATTGTTTATCTTTGTTTGTCGTAGGCAATTAAAAAAAGTAAATAGAGAAGAAAGTCAATTCGATCCAATAAGTTTGGATAATTTTGATATATTAGAAGATTGGGTTATGAAAGACACTGAAGAAAATGCCCTCCTAACTGAAGAAGACGATGCTTGGATTAATTTGGAAGGAGCGCAATAACAACATCAAAGAGATGAAGAATTTGATTTTTAAGAAGGTGTCGCTGATGATGATGAGAAGGATCTGCAACAAGGAGAAGATGAAGATTATTTAGTTGATGATCCTGATTATAATTTGTAAAATATAACTGTGTCTGTAATCTGTATTTCATTTTTTGGATTCAAAATATGTAAATTTGGATGCAATTGTTCAATGTTGAATGCTCAATCTGTACTAAACTTACAGTATATGAATTTAAAGCAATTACCAGATTTTTTTTAAATTTTTTTCTGATTTTTTCTAATTTTTATTGATTTTAAATTAATTTTTGTATTATTTTAATATTAAAGTACGATACGATACGATACAATACGCCCGTATCGTGGAGCCCAGCGATACACGATACGATATGCGTCAGACAACACTGATTACAAGAAATGATTTGAAAGAAATCATTAGACAGCAAAGTTACATCAACTCTTTGACTTAAACGACTTAGGCAAACTACACTACCTTTTGGGTATTAAAGTTTTGTATTCAAGCAAGTATGTTCTTGACTCAAAGAAAATACACTATGGATTTACTATACGATACAAATATGATTGATTGTAAGATAAGTGACATTTCAATAGAAATAAATCAAAAACTACATCATCATGATGAAAAACAATATAAAGATGTGGGCATGCATCAAAGATTGAATTGATTTATCCAACCATTACTCATCCATGAGCATGCAATTGAAATGGTTAATTCTATCTTAAAACTACACCATAACTTAGTATTTTGTATACCAATAAAGGGCACCTTAATATTAAGTGTATTCATATGCAAACTGAGCCAAATCCCTAGATGATAAAATCTACCTCTAGATATATTACACTAACTGGGGGAAATATTGTTTTATCAAAAAAGAAAAACAAGTGATCATAATCATATCTTGTGTAGAAGTTGAATATAGAGCAATTGCACAAGAAATGTGTGAGACTATGATTAACATCTCTTATGAAAGAGTTGGGTATGGAGACAAGAAGTCTTATTCCCTTATATTGTGACAAAAAAACTACAATTTGCATTGCATCCAATCCTGTTTATCATGAATAAACAAAACATATTGAGATTGACTACCAAAGAAAAAGTAATGAATCAAGTGTTCAAATTGAATTATGTCAAATCTATATACCAGTGTACACATATTCTCATAAAAGCAATCAATAGAAGTAGACTTGTGACTCTTCTAAGCAAGTTAAAAGTCATGAGCATCTTTCTCCCAACTTAAAGGAGAGTATTGAGAAGTAGCTATAAATTGATTATTTGCATATTTGATCCTATTATCATTGTTAATTATGTTTTCAATGTAAGGATAGATTAGTCTTTCAAGTTAAACCACTCTTATATGAAACCCTAAAAAAGTTTTCTAAAGGAAACAAGAAAACCTAGAGGCGTGTGCCCTAGAAAGTTGGGACTCTACATCACTGATTCTATAATTTCTTCGTGTATAAAGTCAGATTGTAACAGCCTTGATGGTCTCATTGCCAGAAAGGTGTGACCCGTAATGAAATTCCTGTCTATCTTCCGATGCAGTACCCTTCGTCTTAGGCAAGGGCGAGGTGTGGAATAGGAACTCTCTCGAGTTCTTCTTTCCTCCATAAAATGAGCTACCGTGTTCACTATTACAGTATGAACTCTCTCTTAGCAGGATGAATAAAAGGAATCATATCATATTGCATTAGCAGGCTCATGCAAAACCTCTTCTTCAGTAAGAAATGCCTGAACAGCCACAAGATTAGGAACAACATGAGCACCAGATTTCCTCCAGCTTTCGGCATCAGGTGTCTTGAACCTGTCCAGCAGCATGGCGTGCATGCCTACGGACTTGGCAGGCAAATAGTCTTTCCGCATACTGTCTCCGATGTGCAAAACCTTCTCTGGATTGATATTCCCAGCCTTCTCAAGGGCTATCTCATATATCCGTGGGTCAGGCTTTTCTACACCTTCAATGCCAGAAAACACACCGAAGTCCCATTCTGATCCCTGGTTCATCACAGCCCAGTATTGACATGAAACGACCAAAAGAGAATGCACACATATTGAGAAATAGCTCTGTTTCCTTCTTTTCTTTTTTGGTAATATATTTAGAGATTGTTACCTTGTTCAAACCTAATGCAGGAAGAATGACATCCTGGTAGCGGTACTCTGCGTTGCTGACTATACCAACAATGATTCCCTTGGAGTGTGCCCACCTCAAGAATGGCTGTGAATCTGGAAAAATTGTGTATGGTGCAGCAGAACCAAATACAGAGTATATACGTTTGAAAACCTTCTCAAAGGTTTCATCATCATAATCATATCCTGACTGCAATAAAATAAAAACCATGAAAAGGAGCATATCAGTAGATCATGGTGAAGCGTCCAGAAGATTAATTTCAACGTCTACCAAAGTAGTTCCCACATCTACTACTCGTAGATGCAAGAAAAAAGGAAGCATCAAGACAGACACATAAACAGGATGGTAGATATATCATTGTCATAATCTGGTTATGTAAGGGAGTCTTTTTTCAATCAAATTGCTGCCAAACAGAACAAAAATTCAGTTGCATATTCATGTTCTGAATGCAAAAATAGAGACAACCTTCGTCTGTGTTTCAGGACTGCTATTCTCTGGCGTATTCTGACCATATTTGGTGGGACAGATGCATGATTTTATCAACAAACGCTCAAGTATATGGTCCTATAATCTTCGGCTACAATAGATTAAGGACTTCACAGAAGGATGGGATTTAAGATAAGCAAGGGCGTACCTTAACAAAGGAGTCCTTGACACATGCTCTCCACCAATCAATATTAGGCATCTTTGCAGCATGACCAAAACAGGGATATCGCTTGGCCATATCAGTATATGCAATCTTGAAGCCTTCATGCATACGCTTGTAATCTGGACAAGGCAATCCAACGGATTTGGCAGCCATGCAATAGTAGTCCCCAAGTTCTCCCTTGTATGCTATTAAAGTGCCAGTAACATCAACAGTGATGCATCTTAACTTTGACAAGAGCGACATCTGTGGATGAAAATAACACTCCAGGCAACCTTTTGTTATCAAGCACACAAGGGAGCACCTATCTCACCTGTCAGGTATTAAATAATTCCTGTAGCAATCAAATAATATCGTTATTCTTCCAATGCCCAGCTTTTACAGTTCTGAAAAGAAGTTGAATAACAGTGAAACAACTAAGTAAGGCATGTAAGCAATCAAAGAGAGATATATCACAAGCAGAGAGTCTGCAGATCTCACTCATTGGATTATAGCACTCTCTTCTACAATTACAGCAGAGTTCTTCCTTCAAGATGATCAATAGTAGGAAAACTGTTAGCAGACCTAGAGACATGGACAGACAGACTGACCCGATTAACATCCCTTTTTCATGCCCTATTTTGCACATTATATCAACATCCGGACCCTGAGAGCTAAAGCGGTAAAATTGTCCATATATAGTCCACAAAGCATTTAAGCAAACCATCCCCAAGTGGAGCACCTGGAAGCAGTTCCTTCTCATCGTTCATCATCAACATCATCCCATAAGCTCCACTTGTTTGATTTTTTAACTCAGAAAAATTATTCTTGCATATGGTAGTGATTAAACCCCTCCAAACAAATGAGCAGCTAGATGGCACTGGATCAAGCCTGGTTCAACAAGCTAGCTCTCACAAGATGAGCTTAGCCCAGACAAAAAACTTACTTTAAGAAACTGATTGGCATTAGGGGACACATTGCTCCAGCATGGACAAAAAACTTTGGTGCCATCGAAATGAAATAGATAAAGGATAATCTTTGTCCTGATTCTAATTACCGTAACCTATCTCAAATAGCTATCAAAATGAGCAATGCCTGGTCTAGGTAAAACATGTAAAAATCATGATTCTGCTCTCTAAATCATTTCAAGATTCCATTGCCACATCGCCATATCAGCAGCCAAACGTATTTCGGGCAGGACTTTTGCATATACCACCAGGGATTAGTGGTAAAGCTTTTCCGTTTCAGCAATAATAATATTTCTCGTTTACAGGTTTCTTCATCCCGAAAGATCTCTCAACAAATAAAAGAAAAGAAAAGGAATGCTAAAAATGAAATTTTATGTGCTTCACTTGATGAACTTCCCGTATTAATATAACTACATAATGCGTAACTGCTAGTTCAGATAAAAAAACACCTGTAAATCATATCATTTGCCTTTACAAGCCACTTAGAACAGTGCTCTCTCTCTCTCTCTTATATGCATGGTAACACACTTATCCATGGTTATGACATGATTACCACATTGCAGTCAAGGAAAAAAGAGTAAGACACAAAGGACTTGAAATACATCGACTGGGTTCAGGATACCCAAATTGTTAAAAATGAAGATACTAACTAGTCTGAAACATAAGGCATCTCTACCAAACGGTCTGCTCAGAAGCCATCTGAAATTTCATTGATTCGATCACTTCTCTATAATTTCTTTAACCTGTCATTCTCAATTCCAAGGAGCTCATCAACCATGATGCATCACCAACGCATCTCTTCAGCATTCCGAATACAAGCAATGTAGAGGACTGAATCATTTGCAAAGGGATAGATCCCTGCATCCTAATCTAGATCATTTAAGCAAGATAGATCCTTCACATGCATCTCCAGAATGAAATCAAACCAGAAATGTTTCAAACAGAAAAAGGAAACCGAAAATGATCCTTTTCTTTCCCAAGCAACCGCCAAAGCGTCACATCCAAGCCCCATCTCTTCCTTCAGCTACCCAAATCTCATAAGAAAATCTAACAATAAAATGGAACCATTCCACATAGAAACCGAAGAATAAGGAAAAAAGAGAGGGCACCCACCACCCACTTCCCCATTTCATTCCCCCAAATATCCATCCATTTTCACAAAAGGGGGTTCTCTCATATGCCATTAAGAAGCAAAAATCAATATGGAAAAGATAGAAAATCATCATAGGCAAGCATGCGCGCACAACAGAAGAAGAACCAAACGAAGAACGTGTTGCCACTAAGATGGTAAACAGAAAGCAAATAGAGAGGTTTACCTTTTCGCACTTCTCCTCTTAGGAGGAGAATCTCAAAGAAGTGGAGATGGAAATTGACCACTGTGTGTATGTGTGTGTGCGAGAGAGAGAGAGAGAGAGAATCCGACGTTGATTATTGTAAGATTCCAAAGATATTTTCCACTGTGATATCACAGGACACTATTTGTCCTCCGTAAACAAACCTGACAGAAAACCATGGACGCGCGGAAGCGGTAAAGTTCAAGATACCATTTTCATATCATATAAGAATGTTTTTGCTTTGTTCTAGTCCTTGGCCCCTTACTGGTTCTTTGTTCCTTGGCTCAAGGCAATAGGACTCTTTGGGTCCATCATATAAAAGGCACCCAGCTAGCGCTAGCTCAACTGGCATGTCTCTCACGCATGTGTGTGCTAAGCTTCGGCCTCCTGGGAGTTGAACTCTCCACTAATAGCAACCGCACTACAGCACCCTGCGGTTGAACTAACGCTTTCGTTGCATGTATGAGTGTGTTAGGTTTGGGCCTTCTCTTGCAACCAAAAGAAAGAAGGGTCATAAGCTAGAGCTAGCTCATCTGAAGAATTGATGTTATAATTTCAGGGTCTTGGCGAAAGTTGTTAGACTCGGACTAATCTTGGCATGATTAAGTTTGAACCAATATAGGCTCTTTTCTTCAAAAGGAATAGTCTCGAGTAGACATAGGAATCTCAATGGCAGCTACATAGATATACAAATCCGACCCAATCCATTATATAGATCCAGAAACCAAGAAAAAGATGAACACCATTTAGATCTATGTCAATATCTAATCCAAACCATTTGTCAGTTCTATTTGGTATCGGTTGAAAACCAAATCAAATGGGTCATTGGCAGTGGTGGATTTAAAAAAATTTGTAGAGTGGAGCGAACTGTCTATTCTAGGATGGGGCCAACTACGGTTATGGACTCTCATGTCTGGTAATTTTTTCATTGGTTTTCCAAATTTCAGGTAGGAATGCTGCCCCACCTTGCCTCAATGTAGATCCCTCACTGATCAGTTGTTTTCAGTCAAGAAAGGTCATGAGTTCAATATCTGGGCTGTGAATAAGGCTACAACGATTAGCCTCATTCCAGATCATGTGACCAACAGGAGCACACAATCACTTCCCATCCACAGCAATCCAGAAGGGGCAGAGTGTATTTTAACTCGACTTGCACGCCTTTTCGAGTCCTTCCTTTCAGTGCTTTGTCCAAATGAGTTCACGGCTCCACTTACTACATTACCTTTTGCTTTTAGTTTACGATGATGTCCTAATTCTAGTGCAATTATTTAGTGATTTCCACTGTTGCACTTGATGATAAAAGAAATAAGAAATAAGAAAACTTGGGAACGAGTCACGTTATAGCTAATCTGGGCAATGTAATGTATCTATTTTGGACCAGGGAAACCAGCACTGTCATGGCTCTCCTTCCTCGAGAAAGGGTCTCTCCATCCGGTGTAGGTAATTCATAGGTAGGTCTTATCTTCACAGTGTCTATTTCACCTAGCATTAATATATATATATACACGAAGAGCATAATCCATGTACATATTAATCCATCATTAAACATCCTCATCCTCAAGAATCTCAACCATTCAATCGACCAGATGGGTAGTCGAAAATTATTTATTTTCTAAAATACTTTGATATTTTTTGCGGGTGCATTATATTATTTATTTTTTGACTTAGAGATATCAATCGTTGATCTTTAAGAATGAACGATTGAAAACATTAAATAGGTTAGAGGATGAATTGATTTGTGCGTGAACCAATTTCTTTATGTATACATACATATTCTTATAAAAGTAAAGAACCCGAAGAAAGTATCAAACAATGCCACTTCGATAGATTTAATTCTATTAACTACCTCCAAATGAAGTAGAGACTTCAAAAACCCATTTAAATCAATATGGAAACTACATGAATTGTTATCTAGAAAAAGACTAAATAAAAATCAGAAATATGAAAAAAACTAATCGGTTGGTTCACCGACAAGACACTGATCTTTTTTCAGGTCGGTGAACCAACCGACCTAGATCATGATCCGGTTCCCAGTTTAGCCTGTTTGGCTGGTCGGTCTGGTCCGGTTTCACTACCTTTGGTAAAGAATGACCGATCAAGCCATGAAGCAGAAGAGCAAGAGATGGCATTGATAGGTTAAAAAAACAATCAAATTTTGATTGAGACTGTAGGGATCAAATACATGCAACAACACGGGAAATTTTTCAAAAGATGTGCATTCCCATCTCTTTTTTTTTCAAGAATGTGGAGGCGAAACCCCAATGTACATCCTCGGTATTGAACTCATGATCTTCAACTTCTTGACTTGACCCTCTAGCCAGGTGACTTGGGAAATTTTTCAAAAGATGTGCATTCCCAACCCCTTTTTTCGGGTAGAATGTGGAGGCGAAAGCCCAATGCACACCCTTGATATCGAATTCATGATCTTCAACTTGTTGACTTGACCCTCTAGCCAGGTGAGCTAATATCCCTCTTTTACATAATGAAATACACAATGGTTTTGATGGTGCTTTCACCATGCAACAAACCCATGATTAAAACTGCTGCCCATTTAATTGATCATGCTGAATTGATGTCTCATGGAGGATGTGGTATAGTAGTGATGGCCATTGTAGTCTGAAACAGGAAGTCACAGGTTTAAATTCAATAAGCGGTACTCCTTTAGTAAGCTGATATACAAAGGGAGGTTACGTGAGGAAGACATGACCAGCAGCGGATTCACGTCGTTCCACTCGAAAAATTGTATTTTGTATTGAAATTTTAAAAAATGAAAACTTTTGAAGGCCACTCCACCCGAATCTCAAGTCTGCCCCCACCCAAAACAAGTTTGTAGATCCGCCATTGACCACAACCTTCTGGTTTTGATAATGATCTTTCACTAACCTGGAATTGTCGAAACCTGTGGAAATGAGGATTATGAGTTGGAAGATGTTTTCTATTATCATTTACAGGGGAAAGGGTCGACCGAGTGGAGCCAGAAGCGCCCTATTGTGCCTCCATCAGTGAGGCAAAGACTGATGGCGGCAGTGATGATGATGATGATGATGATGGTGACATGGATCTAAGGCACTGTTACATTAACTGAGCCGCTTGCTGATTCTCTCAGACTTGTCTTGTTCCCAGCAGGTTCGTGTTCGGGCCTTGACCACAACTGTGTTGAACACGAACTATGTATGTTTGGCTCAGCTCTGCTCATGAAACTGGGTGAAAAAGACTGGTTTGAAACTGTTTGCCTTGTTGTAAACCAGTTCAGCCTACGTTGATTACATTCAAGTGCAGCTTCTCATGAAATATCAAATCTCTCACAAACAATTTCCGATACAAATTGTTTGTAAATATATGTGCACAAACTACGGCGTACAGGAACCGAGCCTAGCGGCCAGGGTTCAATTCTTTGGTTCATCTACCAGCTCTGCATGGAGTTTTTAGGGTGAGGATCAATAGTCTTGACAATTTCATGCTGTATTGGTTCATCCCCTCAAATGGTGGATCGTTCGATATTAAAAAAGAAAAAGAAATATAGAATACAATCTTATAGAGTTATATGTGCTTCAGAAGGTGTTGTCGCCGAAATGGAAGAGATTCACAATAAAGTCTCATAATAGAGCCTCACAAGATCTTTATCCCTACTTCCACTGTATGGACTCCAAAATCTTAGTCACCTATCGAGAAATGTTGTTCGAATCGGTTCTTGAACCAAATGTGTTTTCGAATTGATTCAGAGAATCAGGTGAATTGAATTGATTAGCACGAATCATAAAATTTAACAAAAATGTTTCCGCTTATAAAATAAGAAATTTAACTAAAAATAAAAAAAATCTGCTGATCGAATTCTAGTGAGGACTGACCCAGTAAACTCAAAATTTGTTGGGGTTATTTATCTCTCAGTTGGTAATTATTGTTGTAAACGTAGCATTTGCCACTAATCTAAAGGAGAATATTAATCAAAAGAACCTTAAAGTAGGTCATGAGTTCGATACACAATGCATGCATCTAGGTATGGCTTCACGGTCTGCTGAACCCGAGTTTGCTTATAAAAAGAAAGTTAGCTAAATTATGTTGCAACTGAGACCATGCCTTTGGTTTCCTTTAGTCGACTCCGACTCAATCTGAGGTGTGTAAACCCCGACTATGCCGAGAATTTCCAGGTGGGTTCTGGTTGGATTGGGCCCAAAAATTGCCACACCTACTCCAGACAGAAAAAAAATCTCATCTTATGATAGATAAAAAGAAGAAATTTAACCTTAAAAATATATAAAAAGAAATTTACAGTTATTTAACTGCCTCACATGTGGTGAATTTACTGGTCACCGCTTGGATTCTTGACATTTTTCAGGCATACCATCTCAATGAATCTTTTTCTTCAATAGTGAAGTTGGGGGATGCAGCCCCATCCGGTTTTATTAATTCTTTGGTTTCTAAAAGATGGCGTCTTTACGTCCTTTTGGAGGATCCATTTCTTCATGAAGAAGAAAAACAACATTTAGGATTTCAAGGAGGCGAGAATCATGAGGAATGTTGGCCATTTAGGTAAAAGAGGAAACCTGAGACAGTGGCAGGTCTACAAGGAGCCAAGATGGGGCATCTTCTCCACTCAAAATTTAAAAAGTTAACACTGAATGTATATAGCCCATGGTTGAATGGGTGTGCTATTCGACCCTTGATTGAATACGTGGGCAATTCACCTCAACCAAAAAGAATTTCTAATTGGCCACTTTGTGGAACCGTGAGGTTCCTTTGAATCCAAGGCATCTTCCCGGTGCTTTCCAGTCACTTCATGTGTCCTATTGATATTAGAGGAGTTGCCTATTTCGATTGCTCAATATAAATTAAATGCATGAGTTTTCATATTCCCATAAGATAGCACTGGACATAACATAGAGGGCATGCATCACTCTGTGTTGGAAGAAACGGAATTGGCCATATTTTCGCCCACGGTTTTGTCGTGGAGCATTTCATGGAGACGAAATTAAGTTCACATACTAGTCTTTTCCGGCTGATGTGTTACTTAGTCACCTATCAAGCAACGTTTTTTGAGACAGTTCTTGAACCGAATGCGTTTCAAATTGATCATCTGAATGCATTAGCATGAATCATAAAGATCATCTCACACTAAAGCAATGCTTGGCTCACGTCTGTTGTGGCTCTAGATCATTGACGATGAGGCCGATGGTCGTCTTGCGCTCAGGCTTCAAATAATCATGTGTTTGGGCTTTTCTTTTTGGGCCTTGTGCTCACTTTGAGAAAGAAAAAACCTGCCCAGCTCCACACTCTCATTGCAAGTGATCATCATTGTGGATTGGTATTGTAAAGGGCAGATGCAGTTGTTTCCGTTTGGTTGCTTCCATCATATCCGACTAATCTTCAGATTGCTGATGGAATCTCCAACTTCAATTTGTCAGTCAACAAGATCAAGATGACCTCATAGACACACGAATAATAATTGGTCAACAATCTGCTGCTTAAGTTGAACCCAAACTTCTAATCAAATTAACTTTTTTTTTCGATAGAAAGCAGGGAGGAATAACATCCTTGTGTATACAATCCAATTGTTCATTCGATGGGTTAAGTTCAATAAATATATGAACAGAAGAAGATCCAGTGACTTGCCGAGCGATGGTTTTGACGAAAGAGCGAATTCGAACTGGTGCACGTTCAGGATGTTCAAATTAAAGATTATGACTTGTGTATTGTAGAGGGTTTGTCTATGGTCATCGATTTCATCATGGCCAGGCTAGCAAGCATGTGAGCTTCGTTGACCATAGACAAGGATGACGCTGTTCATTATGTCAAAGTTTTGTATAATATCAGAAGTAAAGCTGCGGAACAACAAATGAAGCAGAATTTTACGTCCATAGTAGTAAATATTGCATGCAACTCTCCCCATGCAAGGGATCACCCTTACATGGTTAGTCTCAAGCCCGGGTAAAGGAGGAGGGTTGCGTTAAACTTCCGACATCTAACGTAAAACTTTGTCGAATTGTTATACCATTGATTATATAAATTATGAGCATTCCGCATCCCCTCTTAGTGACGTACTACAGAGCCCTGAATGTAGTGAAAAGTAAGCAATAAACTCTATATTTTCGCCCACATATAGTGAATTAATTGCAAAGAGAGTTCTCACATCACAGACGGGTGGGTAAAGAAGTTAGTCCCGTTATATTGTCACCCGAATATAGTGAATAAATTGCAAAGAGGGTCTCCACATTTTCAGTATAGACGGATGTGGAGGTAAGGAAGCTACTCCTAAATAATAAGATTCGTATTGATTTTTATAATATCATAACATTATCCAGTAAGCTTATGAAGTGGTAGATACTATGATTAAGAGAAAGATTCATATTCTATGTTTATAAGAGACATAGTGGGATGGAGAAAAAACAAAGGATATTGAGGATACATGTTTTAACTTATGGTATTCAGTAAAGAAAAATGTTCGAAATAGAGTTGTTATTATCATAATTAAATATTTAAAGGATAGTCTAGTAGATATATAATAATATGGTGACCGAATCATGATATTGAAATTAGTGATAGGAACATAGTTTTTGAATATAGTTTGTGCTTACGCACCCGAAGTAGGACTAGAAAATAGTATAAAGACAACTTTTGGGGAGGAGTTAGATAAGGTGATTTAAAGAATTCTATAAAGGGAAATGATTTATTTAGGAAGATAATTAAATGAACATGTTGCTAAAGAGACATTAGGATATCAAGTATTCATGAAAACTTTAGTTTTGAAGATATAAATAAGGAAGGTAGGGAGATTTTAAATTTTGTTATGGTATTCGATCTCTTTATAGTCAATACAATCTTCAAAAAATGGGATAAACATTTAGTTACTTATAAGATTGGCTTATTGCAAACACAAATTAATTATTTTCTTTGTAGAAAAAAGATAGATTATATTGTAAAGATTATAAGGTAATTCAAGGAGAAAGTTTAACCATCCAACATTGACTTTTAGTTATGAATTTAGAGGTGAAAAGTAAGCAAAGAAGAAAAGAGCACATTGAGCTAAGCTAAATGGTGAAACCTCAAAAGTAAAAAAAAATGTATATTTAAACAGAAACTCCTTTAAGGAGATGCTTGAAATTATGTCGGGACACCTTGTGATATGTGAAACAATATGACTATACATATTAAAAAAGTAGTGAAAGATGTGTTAGGTGAATCTAAGAAAGGTATACCGGCATAAAAAGAAGCTTGGTGGTGGAGTTAAGTAGCACAAAATTAAATCAAGGCAAAGAGAACATGTTATAAATTGCATTATGATAATAAAACTAGTGGAATTTTAGAGGCTTATAAGAAAACAAAGAAAGAAACGAAAAAGACCGTAAGTGAAGTACAAGTTAAAATTTGATAGAATTTATATAAAAGCTCAACTCCAAAGAGCGTGAAAGAGATATTTTTATGATACTTAAGGCTGAAGGTAAGAAAAATAAGGATCTTAATTTTGTTAGATGCATCAAAGACGAAGATGATAAAATTCTAGTGGCAAATGATGATATAAAAATAGATGAAAAAATTATTTTATAAGTTTTTTAATGAAAATAGAGATGTTACTATTAGCTTTGGAGAGTTAGTCAAATCATAAAAGTATATAAATCATATTTTTTACCGATGTATTAAAAAAGTGAAATCAAAGAGGCTCTTAAATATATGAAGGTTGGTAAATATTTAGAACAAGATAATATTCCTATAGAAGTTTGGAAAATCCTAAGAGATATAGAAATCACTTGGCTCATAAGACTATTTAATGAAATATGAAGAAATCAAAAGATATCCAAGGAACGGAGAGCGAGTACACTTATACTCATATACAAGAACAAGGGAGATATTTAGAATTATGCGAATTATCAGGATATTAAGTTAATGAGTCATATTACGAAATTATGAAAAGAATTATCGAACGTAGGTTAAGACAAGTATCGAGTACAACATGAACCAATTTAGATTCATACGAGGCAGATCTACTATTTAAGCGATTCACCTTTTAAGACGTATTATGAAATATTTTAGAGCAAAACAGAAAGACATTCACATGATATTTATTGATCTAGAAAAAGCTAATGATAGGATATCAAGAGATGTTCTTTGGAGAACCTTAAAAAAAGAGGTATCCCATTGATGTACATAAACCTTATAAGAGACATGTATGATGGTGCAAAAACATGTGTGAGGACTCATAAAGGAATGACAAACTTTGAAGTTAATATTGAGTTACATGGATAAACTTTAAGTCCATACTTGTTTATAATAGTGATTGATGAGTTAACAAAACATATTTAAGATGAACTATTTTGGTGTTTGTTATTTGCAAATGACATTTGTCAATGGAGGAGTCTAACGAAAAAGTTAATTGAAAATTAAAACTATGGAAATAAACACTAGAAAGTAAAGGCTTTAAACTTAGTGGAACAAAGACATAATATATTGGAATGTAAGTTTGACCATTTGGTTACTTCATAGGGCATAAAAATAAAAATTAACACACATTATCCCTCAAAAGAAATGTTTTAAATACCTAGGATCAATCTTTTAGAGTAATGGAAAAATTGAAGTTGTTACACATATAATTAATGCAGGTTGATTCAAATGGATTGGAGCATCAGGTATTCTTTATGACAAGAAGATAACATTAAAGTTAAAAGGTAAATATTATAGAGCAATATTTAGACCTGTCATGTTTTATGGTTATGAGTATTGGACAATTAATCATCAACCTATACAAAAGATGTCTAAATGAAGATGTTGAGATGGATGAGTGGTTATATAAGAAAAAACCGTATACATAATGAGGTTATTAGAAACAAATTGGGAGTGACACCAATAGAGAAAAGGCTTAGTTGTTTTAGTGAATCATGCATGCATCGAAGGCTTATTAATTCATGCTTACTTCTTAAAAATCCAATATAATGTTTTATTCAATCTATGAATATAAGCTAGGGCTAAGCAGTTTAAAAGATAGACTTGGCGGAGACCTGCTGGAAAAATGGGTTTGAGTCAAATTGAATGTGATTGGTTTGGATCCAATTGAATCTGATTCAAACCTATCCAAAGATCATCTCTATGTATCTTTGCCGGTTTGTCCTAATCTCTCTCTCTCTCTCGATCTGGATTGGCCAGCGACAAAGCAGCGCCAACACCACCATCATCTCCACGTCCACCCCAAGGTCTCAACATCGTCGGGTCTCTTCAACCGCCCAAGGCAAACACGACTTTTCTTCATTTTCCCCTTTCTGTTTAGAATGCTGTCTTCATTTTTAAATTTTAATATGTTGCAGGTAAAATGGAAGATTGAGGATTCGTGAGAGGAGGGAAATGGGACATCGATCACGAGGTCTTTTGTTCACATTTAGGCTTTTTCAGCTTCAGAATGGAGGTTTTTTCAGTTGGTTATTGTCGTTTCCTACTTTTGTTCGCCATAGTTGATGAAATTGCTCAAGAGAACAATGGTCAGGAAGATTGCATCAATGGTTGCTTGGTTTTTTCTGTTTCCATGCTCCTCGAATTACTTATATATATATATCCTCCAATTGCTTCCATATATATGAAATAACTGTCTTAATTCGACATGAGCAATCAGATAGCCAAATTGTGCTTGTGCACCGACGAGAAAGCTCATTCTCTACTAATTACTCATTAGAAGAAGCATGAAAACTCACAGAGAGCATTTCAATTTATTATAGAATTTCAGCGGACAGCAACACAGAGAGAAATAGAAGGGACACTAGCAACTAGCAAGGTTCCTGACACAAGAAACTCGTGCATTGCACTTGGTGCACACACTATAGCAGTACATGCTTTATTTAAGCACCATTATGTTTTTCATTTGCAGCATTGAGGATGGTAGCGGGGGTCATAGGGTGGTAGGACGCAGCAATACATCCCCCGGCAGATTTGGGAGCAAGGCAAAGCATCATGAGGTCCAGATTCAGCACGGGCTTCTGCAATTTAATCAACGAAGTGGACATAGGAAAAAAGAAAAGCAGATGCCGGAATTAGTACATTCATATATGTGAACCCCAAAACTTCTACGCAAACGAAATTAATTAGAGCTAACTGATTGGGGAAAGAAATCACATGTCAACAGTCATTGCTTCGAGAATAAAAGATTGAAACTTTAGAATGTACAATGCATGAAATGACCACAGCAACTATATGTGCTCTCTGCATTTGGCGGAGGGAGCTGTATAGCAACTTAACGAAACTATGCAAAGACGGTTCTACATGTAGGCATACACATATATGCCCAAAGCACCCACCGACACCTTCAAACCACAGACACATCATCAAAGATATAATTCATACAACATACACGCCTCTGTATATATACACATAGAGAGAGATTCTTCGGAGAATGATCTTTGAGAAATGAATTTAAACAGTATTGTCGATATACTATATAATGAAATCAATCGCTAAGAAATAAGCTAGTATTAGTTCATGATATTATGATATTTGCTGTTCTTAGACCACGACAAAAAGAACTTCCATAGTAGATGAACTGGTTTGCATCTAACTAGCTAAGATGATGGAATCAAGAAAAATGATAGAACCTACTTTGTGTTTTCTCCGCCAAATCACGTGCGTTGGAAGATACTAACAGCAGAGCTAGAACAAAAACTGAGATCATGACAGTTCCTTTGGATGCCATTTTGAATGTTACAGAGGTTGAGATGCAGAAGAAAAAGCCCGTCTGTCTATTTATAGAGAGAGAATCATTAAAGTGGTAGCTGCGAAGTTATTGTCCTTTGTGACGGAGGGGCTGCGGCGGCAGAGAGAGAGAGGAGAGAGATTATCACTAAAATGTAGTTTTTTCTTTTTTATTATAAAAGGAGGTTGAAGTTTAACACATCCACACATACACCTTGTGGGAGTCAGAACTCCCACCAGAGCAGCTGCTGTAGTTTGTGGTGCATTATAGATGTAGTTGAGAGGCTAGATTCTGGAGAGGGAATTATTTTAATAATAAGCTCAGTCTTGTCATAGCTAAATAATGGTTGATGGCATTTAGTTGAGAGGCTATAATTGTCGTGCATTATGGATGTAGTTGAGAGGCTATGATTGTGGAGAGGGAATTATTTTAATAATACGCTCTGACAGTCTTGTCAGAGATAGCTAAATAATGGTTGGTGGTATTTCTTGATAAATCAGTAACTATCAGAGGTCTCCTTTTTTTTTCATGAAAAGATTCGTTTGGGTACATATATTTTAGGCAATCGATATTTTCTAATATAAGAAAACGTTAAATGCTTGGAGACGGAGACGGAGCCTGAGCATTGATTATGATTCCTCCTGTTGTGAGTTTGATTCCTTAGTTGAGCATGGGTGTGTGTTAGGGTTTGTTTTTTTCATGAAGAGATTCGTTTGGGTACATATATTTTAGGCAATCAATATTTTCTAATAAAAGAAAACGTTAAATGCTTGGAGGCGGAGCCTGAGCATTGATTCTGATTCCTCCTGTCGTGAGTTTAATTCCTTAGTTGTGCATGGGGCCTCTAAACCCAAAAAAGAAAAACATTAAGTGCCTAGATGAAGTCATTTGAGTGGTCTATTGTGATCATATAGAGGACGGAGATGGAGACTCTCAAATTGGAGAAGAAGCATATGCTGACATGGGCTAGAACAAGGTGATGGCAAAAAGGAAGCCTGGCCTAATGGAAGTGGCTGGTGGTAGTGTGAAAATTGTTGGTGGACACGAAGACAATGCGAGATCGGATGGTTTTACAGTAATTCCGCTGCAAAAAACCTACAATACTCTCACGTGGTTCAACCTTTTTTCTCGTAGGAGAGAGAGAGAGAGAGAGAGAGAGAGAGAGAGAGAGAGAGAGAGAGAGAGAGATTATAGTGGTAGCTGAGAAGATATTGCCAATTCAATCTCATATCCGCGCATCAAAGGCTAAATGAGTGACAATCTTGTGGGATAACTAACGAAATCTCGCGGCTAGCTGTTCCGAATAGAGACTACGGTATGCTTGATATTCAAGATTTAGATTCCGACCGGTGGTGCTTATTGGTCAATCAGCAACTACATCCGTGGGTGCATTAAATGCTTGAGTGAAGTCATTTTGGTGGTGCATGGTGAGTACAAATTTATGACGGAGCATGGAGATCCTGTAGGTGACGAATGCTGCAGCAGTGAGGTGATGACGTTAAATGCAAGAAGCAATGCACAAGGTTTTACTGTAGTTAACGCTGCAAGAACCTATCGTACTCTCACGTTCCAAACCTTTTCTTCTCATAAATGAGAGAGAGAGAGGGTGGGTGACACTGTAGTTAGATCCACAGTTGTTACCATGACATGGTTCAGAGCGACCCCAGATTGAAACGTTCCCCTGTCTCATTTGGGGAGAAAACAGGCACGTAAAATATTGTTTACTGACATACTATTTATTGTTCACTCTGAATGTTCAGCTGCTCCCTCATCATCTTAAAATTAGAAAGTTATATTGCAAACTTATGTTGGTTGTTACAACTATTACAAGTATGATTAACACCATCAGTGTTCTAGACATCTGCAATCGATTATACTCCCAAACAACGCAACTGGCTAATACACAATTTCATCCTTTCAATGTTCAAGATCAAGGGTAGCGATCTTTAAGTTAAAAAATATATATATTGAGGGTATTTATTGATTTAAATTTCAACGACCTATTTCGCTCATCGAATAATTGAGATGTGTTTCATCGAACAATTGAGATATATGTTTAAGCATGAATTCATATAGATTATACCCTCTCTTTTTCTCTCTTTCACTATATATATAGGAAAACTCGGAGTTACTAGTTACACCCTTCAATATCATACTAGATATTAGTGTTGTCTAAGGTAAGGATAATGTTATTTAATGCATATATATATATATATTAAATGTGATGGAATAAATGCCTTAATCACCGACATCTTATTGATATGACCTATATGAGAGGTTGTCTAGAAGTTCTCTCTTTCCATATATATATATATATATATATATATATATATATATATATATATATATATATATATAAACTGAGAGTTGCTAGTTACTCTTTTGTGCTAGACTCTATTAGACGATCTACGTAATTTGTGTGATTGCTAGAATAATGTAAATCGAGACTCCTATCAATATTGACACAAGAATCGGTATAATTTAAATTAAATGCGAGGTGGAATTGATGTGCTGATCGTAGATGGTGACGATAATATGAGAGGGTGTCAAACAACTCCCACTCTCTCTATATATTAGAGTTCAATTGGAAACCCTACCATCCAACACCGATCTCTATGGTGAGCCATTATTGTGGTTTGGCTGGCTGATGTTGATAGAGGTCGTTTGGTTGCTTTCATCATGCATATCCGACTAATGTCCAGATCTGTGTCGTTGTTGCCGACTGCTCTCCAACTTCAGTTTGCCATCGCATTTTCGCCAACAACTTTGATAAACCTTGATCCCAACCGCTATTATGGTTATCCAATTTATTCCTAAAACTTCTATCAATATAGAATCAAGTTGAATATTTGGTTGCTCAAGTCCGAGCTGTAGATTCCGATGAAATGAGGTTTCTCTACTAGAACACTGGAGGAAGTACCTGCTTGCGATTACAATTGACATTCGCAGCAGGTGTTAAGTGCAGAAATCTGCGGTGCATGAAAGTTGCAAGTATCGATATGTATGTAGGATGCGGATCAAAATGCAATGAAGTAATGGAGTTTCGTGATTCTACTCAACATCCTCCACATGCCGCATCTGTATCATATGTATAATCATACAATATATTTTGTTCTCACAAGTGTTATTAGAATTGCATCGTCACTTCTCAAGATAACATAACGGCTATAGTATAAGCGTCGACTAGCGCGTAGCTGGTGTTAATTAACCAAAGTGAATATTAGACTTTAAAAAAAAGGACATGGAATCATAGTGAGTATCGGCAATCCGGTAGACTGCGTTGCTCACAGAGAAGAACGATCCTGTTGTTTAAGTGCGCTTCTGATCTCAGTACTTAGAAGCGAATCCAAGGCTTGTATTCATGCTTGTTTATGATAATCCACTGCAATATTTTATTGAAGAGCCCGACATAGATTTTCTTTTTCAAGTTGTAGTGGTTCATCATATGTACTCTTCAATCCCTGCATAATAAAGGGAAGGTCAAATAACATGGTTGAAGTGTAACTGTCATACGTCTTACGGCAGTGCACGCCTTCTTTTTCTAATATATCCTGTCTCTGGAGACCATGACTTTGTATATACATATATATATATATATATATACATATATATATATATATATATATATATATATGTATATATATGTATGTATGTATATGTATGTATATATGTATATATATATATATATCTATATATATATATATATATGTATATATATATATATATATATATATATATATATATATATATATATATATGTATATGTATATATATGTATAAACTGGCAATTGCAATAGGATCACTAGTTAAAATTTATCTGCCTTTCCGATGTGAACAGAGGATACATCGCATTTGTGCATTTTGAATGTGGGCCGTCCATTTCAGTGATGGCCAGTTGATTCTTCGGGGCTGTTAATATAAGTGAACCCCAAATTGTTTACTAGATTTTATATTTAGCGGGTTTTTCAGATTTGAAGCTTTTGAAAATAGTGACTCTGTGCACCACGAAGACAGAGGGCTGATGCTGATGAACTAAGTCGAGCTGAGCCCAGATCGGCTCAGACACACACATACAGCTAGACCTGTCCAGTTTCGTTTCCACCAAAACCTGGAAATGAGCAGCCTGGGTTCATTTCTGGGTCCTGTTTCGGTTCTGGTTCTAGTTTAATGTACATTCTGGTTCGGTTTTGCTTTCAATCTAAAACAATATGATTTTTTTAAAAGTTTTAATAAAAAAGCTGCCAGTTTCAAACTGTTTCTATTTCTGCTTCTGGTTCTCTTTTCTTTTGGTGGAACTGGACGTGAACATGAGGTTTTGTAATTGAAGTTCCGGTTTTAGAATAGTTCGGTTCTGGTTCAACCCACCGGAGCAGGTTGAAAATAGGCATGTCTGGTTGTAGGGTCGGGCCATTCAGCCCCGCTCCAAAAATAGGCTAAAAATGTCTGATTGTAGGACTTCTGATTTTGACATTTTTACCAACCACACATCACCTCCTTGAGTTAGGTGGTAGCAACAGTGCCAGAGTACCTTGTCATTGGAACTAACGCTCTGGGTTTTTCTGCGAGGCATGTTTTAATAAATTGATGATAATATAAAAGAAAGACAGTAATATTAAAGAGAAAAATGGTCCATCGGCTAAGGGCTCTCTCGTGTGGTACATTTCACGAGATCGACGCTTTGTGAGCATTTAAGATGGGTCTGTGTTATCTTCTCTTTCTCTCTCTTGTTAGAAGAGGAGGCCGAAACCTAACACACACATGCACCCGTCTTTTCCTATTTGCCTAAGAAAAAAACACATAATAATATACAAGATGACAAATATGGCCCTATTGTGAGAACCTCCTCATGTCATCGTCCGTGTTTCTTTCCAGCAAATCCTGCCACCAGGATCTATTCATATTTCTAAATTTCATAAAAATGATTCGAGTTATTGTGTCCACTAAAAAGAAATATTTTAGTGTGAATTGTTATTTTGTTTCAAACGTTGGGTCCTAACTATGGTTCATAAAAGAAATTGGACCTTAACTGGAATAACTATGAGTAACAAACCAGTGAATGCATGAAGGCCGTGGTTTTAAACGTGGGACGGCAGAGGCAGTGTTGCTTTCAAGCTGCCTGAGCATAACCACAAGTTCGCTGCCACCTTCCATTCTTTGAGACCATTTACTCTGCAGAGAACTGTTGGTGATGCATGAAGGTCGCGGTTTCTGATGAGGGGATGGACATCAATCTCATCAATAAGCACAAGGTGAAACCCATGCTGAGCTTGCAAAGGGAGAGTTTTGACAGAACAGAAAGAGAACTGATACTTTTTTCAGTTTGTTAGATTAATACGCTGGATGTTTAAAAGGAACCTTTACAAATTTCGATAAGCTATCGTCTACTGCTGCGCCACCCATCAAGAAAAGTTCATTTCTGCTCGAGGCTGGTATGGATTAGCACGAGAAATCGCAGCAAATTTACCACAGTAATATTAGATTGAACATTTCACAAGACTGCAACAGAGCGAAATTCGCAGCAAAGAGCCATGGCTCATAATACAAGCGACAGTCACATAACATTACGCTAGGCGCATGCCCTGCCAATGCATGCTTTATTTAGACACCAACCCCCTTTCTCTTAGAAAGTGAACTGGGTACAGTTTTAGGGTCTGTGTTCAGCTTGAAGTAAAGCCAGCAAATCCTTAAAAGTAGCATCTATGGTAGTGGCCGTAGTAGGGGGAGTATGGTGAGCAGCATCTGCGGAAGAGGCAAACTTGTGACAAGGCAGCCCACTCTCGAGGTCCAGGGTTTCCACGTCCAGGCCCGAACCGGTCAGCGAAGTACATCTCGTTCGCATCATTCACATCTGATGTCAAAATGAGGAAGAAAAGCAAAAGCTAGAATTAGTGCAATCATATGCGATCCCAACAATTCTACGCAAATCAAAGTAAATATTGGCCAACTTATTGGAGAATAAAATTTCATGTTGAGAGTCCTAATTTTCATATTTAATAAAAACTGGACTACATTTACCATGAATAATTACTGCAATACCATATTCTCTACGTACCGATTGAGGGCCTTACATAACAAGTTAGAAAAAGACTATGCAACACGGCACTCCATGTAGACACGCACACACATCCACGACACGCGCACACACACACCAAAACCCAGATCGACACATAAAGAGATGCCTCCACACATGCATGCCCATATAACAGTCATGCATACACTGATTCTTTGGAGATTTTTCAGAAATTGAAACAGTGTCGATATAACTAAATGATAAAACTAATCACTAACGAAAATAGGAAAGTCATGATATTTGATCTTTTTAGACTTTTCTAGGTTAGGACTGTGCATTTGTGTATACACATTATAAATAGATGCATGGGCGCCCATGTACACACACAAAATCAAGTAAACGATAGAACCTACTTTGCGTTTCCTCGGCTAAATCACGTGCACTGCAAAATGCTAATAACAGAGCAAGCACAAGGACGGAAATTAGAATTCCCTTCGATGCCATTTAAAACTGTACGGAACTGGAGGATGCCGAAGTTGAGAAGATGCTGCCAATTGAATACAATCTTATCAGATAGCTAAGGAATGAAATATCCGCCGAGGTTTCGATGCAGACTTCGACTCCTGATTGGTGATATTTCTTGGTCAATCAGCAACTATCCCTCCCTCTAAACTTTAAAATTATATATATATATATATATAATTGGATAGAAGATCCGTTTTGGTGTATTTATCTTTTAGACGATCAATAATTTCTAATAAAATTTAAAAAAATTATATGTTTGAGTGAAGTCGTTTGGGTATGGTGATTATAACGGAGGATGGGATGGAGGCGATAATGGCTGCAGCACAGGGTGATAGCTGTGGCAGGTGGTAGTCAGGACGGCAATGGTAACTGAACACGAAAACAAATGCAAAATGCCAAGCACAGGGTTTTGCGGAGGTTCCCGCTGCAAGAACCTACTCTCACGTTTTCAACCTTTTCTCTCATACATGAGAGAGAGAGAGAGAGAGAGAGAGAGAGAGAGAGAGAGAGAGAGAGAGAATAAGGTTCCGAATGACACATTAAATTGTCTCCTTTCCACTCTATCTGGTGGGTGCATGTTATCACTTCATTTGCATCAAACCGAGGAGAATGCATCAGTAGTAAAATGTTCAGTGACATTACTTTCTATTTATGCATTAATTTCTTCTAAGTATAAAGTTCACTTTTTTTTCTTAAGCATTCTCTTTCGGATTTATCTCAATTAAAACGACAATCCTGTTCCTAGTTAAGGAATTATAAAACTTCAATATCGGAATCAAAATCACATTAGATTACCACTGAGAAATTTAAGTGTGCGAAGGACACAATTACGGAGAAGTTCACATAACTAGGAGTATACATGCTACAAGCTCATTACATTGAACGCATGCATACGCAAGCGAGGGCATTCTTCAGCCATATTCGGTTCACATCGAATTCGTTTCCAATACATACGCATATACATACATAATACATAATATATATATATATATATATATAAGAGAGGCGTCTATGTATGTCGGAATTCACGCTGTAACCAGGCCACTTTGAATGCATTGAAGCAAAGTTATTGTCCGACCGTGGTGTACCTGATCTACAGCAGTATTATGTATATGCTTTTATGGTGATGAACTCTGAACAGGAGCGAAGCCACTTGTGCAACCGGATAGTCATATCTAATATTGAAAGATTTGAACGGGAGAAAATAACTCGGATCTGATATCAATCCATCCAACAATTTAATAGCACAGTGGCGCCACTACATTATTAATAGTTAATTCGTGTTTGGCGATTGTCCCTATCATTTTAACTAGAAAATATTGTGATTGGTCGCAGATTTGATTGAAAAATAGTTTGAAATAGCATGATAAAATGAGTTTGATACCTGGTATATGTCAGGAGGTTGACACTTGGGACGCACTTAAGATGAGTCTGACTTATCCTGTCTGCATAAGGAATAAAAAACATAATAATATACAAGAAAACAAATAATTAAGCCCTGTTGTGGGAACCTCCTCATGTAATCATCATCCAAGTTTCTTTTAAAGCAAATCCAAGCATGAGGATCTAATTGCCAAAGTTCATAGAAACCATTCGAGTTACGGTGTCCAAAAAATGAAATATTTTAGTATGAATTGCTATTTCATTTTAAAATATGGACTTTCTATACAACAACAATAACCAAGATTTTTTATAGGATCGGTTATATAGATTCTTTGTTTATATTGAATTCAATCATGTGATTGACATTAATAATTAACTCAACATAAACTTTGTTGTCTTCTTTTTTTAATATTTTTATAATCTAGTTCCTTATACATTTTGTTAAGAGTTTCTTTTGATCATTATTTTATGTGTTCAAATTTCTTTATTTTATTATCTATTGATGTTATTCTTATTTTGTTTCTAATAACTTATCATGGCCTTCATGATTTTTTCTTTTATGACTATGTATCTATTTCAACATCTTCATTTTTCTGGTAAACATCTTTTGCATATATTAATGATTAAGTGTTCGTTTTATTTCTTAGTATGATCACTCATTTTTATGGTAATCATTATTTATTTATTTTAACATTTTTATAATCAGGCAGTGTTTCCTCTTCTTCGTAGTACGAGAGGCCGAAGCCGTGCCCCTCTGGGAGTCTAACTCCCACCTGCGGGAAGGGCGGGAGGTGAGCTACCGCTCTTGGTGCTAAGGCAGGCAGTGTTGTTTACAAGCTTGTGCAGAACTTTGCTGCTTCACAAGTTCGCTGTCACCTACCTTTCTTTGACACCATTTACGGTGCAGACACTTCGAGGTGATGCAAGAAGGCCGAGGTTTCGGAGGGTATCCACATCCAGGTTCACAACCCGTACGTGGTATTATAGTTATCCTCAGATTTGGGTCGGGTTCAGGTTACGGCCCAAACATAGATCCAATTGTCACACATTATGTCAATAATATTCCTCTTATTGTGTATAGGTTCTACACTTGTTTATAACAAGCTCAACGTGAAACCCATACTGAGCTTCAGAAGAGTGTTGAAAGAACGTTCAGTCCAACCCAATCTAATTCACACACATATATACTGATTAGATCTTTCTATATGTTCACTCATATTAAGTTTATATTAAGTTATTGCTTTTTGAAGGGACAAGTATACTAACATTATCTTTCATACATTTATCAAAACCCATAAAAAAATAAATTACACTTATATTACCAAGATAGATGGACCTTAGTAGCCATGTTGAAAGTGGGAAGCATTCAGTTTTCGTACATATATATATATATATATATATATAAAAGATGTTAGGGTTATTATAAACGCATATTCTCAAATTTCGACACATGTGGATTAGATTGATGGGAAAAAACAAAAAGTGCTCTTCTACCAATTCTTTTTCTCTCTCTCTCTCTCTATAAGATGTTGGAATTCTCTCACATGACATTTTCAAATTGTGACCCATCAATAGATGAAATTGATGAAAAAAGAGAAAGTGCTCTCCTACTGTCATAGAACAAAAACTGTACAAAAGCACCTTTTTTTCTTTTTTGAGTGTTACTCACAAATTGTCATCCATCAATTGGTCATGATTTGAGAGTATATCATTGGAAAGGATCATATTACTAGTATATATATAGAGAGAGGATCATGCCTACCATTTCATGTTGTTTACTCGTTGCTTTTCGAGAGCACGATTGTATTGTCCTTACTCCTCCAAAAACCTTTAAACTTCTTAAAATTAAACTCTTAACATCAAAAAATAGAAGATTTAGTTTGAATTACTATTTTTTTATCTCCCTTAACCTAACCTTTTGTACTATCATGGACTAAGAGGTCAAGGGTTCCATTATTGTTGAAGGGACACTGAGGTGTCTAGTTGTATCGAGTCTGCATCGCCCTAGCACCCCAATCAAGATAAAAACTACGTCTTTTTGATTGATTTTGAGGTTTGTGCATTTCTCGAACAACTTAGAAAAGAAGTAATTTCGAAAAATCACCTAAATATGATCAGCCATTTAACAAATAGAATCCACCTGGTGTGTTTGATATATGAATCCATTTGCTCTAACACAAGTCTGTGGGCTCTCTGCTGCCAGGAAAAGAAAAATATCCCCTTGTATATGTTTTTGTCCACGTTGAGAAGTAAGCATTACTGGAGACTGGAGATCAAGGGTAACAACACGTAATCCATCTTTCTTTTAATCGACCCAAAGTGGGGATCGCAATGGGGCAGGTTCGGTTCCACCCTACCCTGCCCCATCAGAAAAATATTATCATCAACCCGCCCAGCAGATCTGAAGATCAAGCTTATAGGATCCTCCCCAACTCATTTGCTCTTCGGATTATCAACCGGTCTAGAGAACTCACCGTCGTCCTTCAGATTCCTGCCGAATTTCGGTTTCCATGTGGCTGTGAGGAAGAAAGAAATCTTACACAAGGGTTTCGTTCTCTCTCTCTCTCTCTCTCTCTCTCTACTGGAGGGGAGGGCTGATGGTGTAGTGCCGCAATCAGTCACCGGATTCGGTTAAGGAAAGATAGA
Organism: Brasenia schreberi; assembly: GCA_036023115.1. Lineage (NCBI taxonomy): Eukaryota > Viridiplantae > Streptophyta > Magnoliopsida > Nymphaeales > Cabombaceae > Brasenia > Brasenia schreberi. The sequence goes on from JAYKKT010000049.1 coordinate 9,394,103, forward strand.
GGATCCCTTACTCTATCATGTATATATATTAATTATATATTCCCCAGGGCAGGTTCACCTAAAACCCGACCCCATCCCGATGTAGGGTTGGTTTTCAAACCTAAAAACCCGCCCCACGCTGGACGGGTTGGGGGTGGGTACTCGCAGATCAAGCCATTTTTTTGAGATTTTGTATCGGATGTGCTGCACTTTTCCTATTTTGTTTTTTTTATTTGTGGGCCTGTGCAAGGCTTGTATATGCGACCTTCCTATGAATACCACCGATCTTCTTTGTCTTCTCTTTATCCTATCGCATGGAAATTTTTTAAGATTCACCATTTATTAATGCTTTTTATATTTAAGGAAGCAAATTTTGAGTGTGTACAATTGGTTTTTACATATTGAAACTCATGCATACGTTTAGACAAAAATAGAGGACATTCACATCATAAAATCGTGCTTATGCTTTTTATAAGTAGGCTGCTCCATTTTCACTTTGAATCCTTTCCCGCTCTAGAGAAAACCTTGAATTATTTCCTGAGGATTGTTTGAATTTAACCTTGACAAATTGCAAGAATACACTTTAACTTGGTCGCTGCATATGGTGGTTTATTTGGTGCATGCATATTGGCCTCTTATAGGGCTCTGAAAAGAAAGAATCCATGTAGTTGACCCCGTCTAGTATGGGAAAACCGTCTAGTATGGGAAAGGGCTTAGTTGTTGTTGTATGCATATTGGCCTCTTGTTACCTTGGTCGAATATTACTAATGATTCGAAAGCAATCCATTTTCACCACAAGAATATTGAATCCATCTTCAATCCCAAACCTATGTTCTTTAAAAGACCTTTTAGCAATCATGCTGGTATATTGCCTGTCTTTAGGAGACTACGAGTTACTGGAGAATCTGAAGGTATCGATATCACAAGAATATTGTGGCAGATCATGTTAGCATATTGTTAATTCTTCAATTAAAGTGACAACCTACCGAGTAATGTTAAAAAGCATAATAAAGAAAAAAAGGTTAGAACCTACAACCAAGCTTGAACTACAAATTCATGGCATATTACTCATATTGGTATACTCTCTTTTAAGTGAAAAGTTGCTGCAAAGTAATAATTCGTAAGTTAATCATGTAAAGGATCAAATAAACTACTTAGCTTTTCTTGTCATCTTAAAATAAACTTGGCCACAACTGAGCAAATGGAACCTAGTATCGTACATCCTCAAGCGTTCACCAAATTGAAGCATGCTTCGAGCAAGTGAACATCGCTAAGGATGAAATTGCTTGCTGTCCTTTTGCTTGTCTTTTTCTACCCCTTCACCCCCAACCCTCCTAAATAAGCCAAGCCATCTTTCATATCTTCCGGAGACCTCTCATTGTTAATGATCCCCAGCATGTACTTATCAAGGATGAGCAAGATTCTTAGTGCATGTGGAGCCAATAAAACATCTAGTTGAGGATGACGATCCTCATAAAAAAAATCAGATTCTTGTGAAAGATTATATGATAAAGATAGGACTAAACTTTCTTGACCTGTGAAATCATCACAAGATCTTCAAACACAATTAAAAATACTTTGGTTGTCAAACATGGTATGGCACATCTATAGTACGGTACGTCACAATCCTGGCAACATCAATTTTCCTCAAGTTCCTTTTACTTATTTGTAGAATCCTATAGTGTAAAGTCCAACCTGTTCGTGAATCATTCCATAAAACCCAAACCTTCTTGACAGAATAATCATATCTTAGCTTGCAAAAACGCTTATTTATAGAATGCTTATAGTGTATGTAACTTCCATGTATTGGCATAAAAATATTTCAACTTAATGTGATTAATCCATTTGAGTTAACCAGGTTGCATTTTTACAAGCCTGCAAAAAGCGTACGAGAAACATTTATATATGTAACGCTATATTTAAATGGATCACTGAAATGCTCTATTTGACTTCCTTAAGTTTGTCTTGATAGATATGGCACAGCAACGTTGGCCTTTCACTATGTAATACCATTGCTAGTAAAAGGACTTCCTTAAGTTTGTCTTATATAAATGGCATGGTACATGAACCACACTATATCTCTCAATGAGTATGTGGCAACGTGTCGTAAATTGTTGAGATGGATGACAACGGTATTGAGAATCGCATGACCATCACATGTTAAACAATGTCCATCAACAGTAGAACAAAATTTCAAATAATAAATCACAATCTTGAGCAGCATCCACCAATCATAGAACATTAATTTACCATCATGAGATTTTGAGCTTCTTATTAAAACGTAAAACAATTTTGCATCAATGTGATACAAAATAATGATGTTTATGGACATGGAAACCAGATGCACAACTCTATGCGATGATCCATGAACATAACTGTTGTTGACAACCTGTAATTCTTGAGACTCGTTCCCTTGTTAGGTTGTTACATGTATCCTATTGATGAGAAGAGTGGTCCCCTAACTCCAGTGGCAATGTTGATGGCAATGATACTGATGATGATGGCACTGGTGCTTATGTTTTAGGAGCAGCAAAATATTTTTGATGAAGGAGAATTAGGAGGAAGCTGCAAGGCGCCATTCTTATCATACAGTGGGCCTTCCATGTGATAACAACAATGCCAACATCGATCAGATGGTTAGAGTTCGGGAATTTATATATTTGGAAGATCCTATGGTTCCTATATATATAATGCTTTATGCACACATATAACAATGTGTTCTCTTGCCTTTCCTTTGCCTTTTGACAGCATTAGTGCCATACAAAAATTTGTAAGGATGATAATGATAATTTTATTATACTCATGTCTTATAAAACTAAAAACAAAATATAAGTACATATGATAAAACTATGTAAGATTATATATATATATATATATATATATATATATATATATATATATAGGTGTAGCTGCATATGTACGTTGACAATCTATGGAGAAGTTGCATTCTCGTGGAGCTACCAATAAGTAGAGACCAGCGGATGAAAACATAGGCGACAAGAGGGTGTTGAACTGAACCATGATATTGCATAAGCACGGACATGCCAATAAGGTTCTTGCAGCACTCGCTGTGTGTTGACCCGAGATGCTTCCACCTGCAACTCGGCAGTCCTTATCAACACTGAGAAAGATACTCATTGCATACCCTGGTCTACTACCATACGAATAGCATTTGCTGATTTGGTTTGAGCAGCAAATGGGGTATCCACCCCTTCTTGTGCCCTTGAATCCACAGTACCGCCCTGCAAGAGAGTAGGAGAAAAAGAACATAAAGCAGAAGGAGAGGGTACTATCCGGTTAGCTGCAGAGGGTTTTCTCAAGAAGATTATTTTCTTTTCATTGTATACTTTTGTCTATTTTCATTGTATAAATACTCCGCTTTTTTCTCTTCTGAGTTTTCCTCTCTAGAAATTTCATTAAAGTCGTTTCATGTTCATCTTGGAGATGCTTGTAACTTTTCAAAAAGGAAACCAATTTTTTATAAATCTTATCTTTTACAAAAAGGTAACTCATCAAATCCGAGAAGAGGGCTCTTCTTCCCACATTTCATGGTTGTTATTGGGGCAGATAGTTGCCACCAACTTATATCTCCCACTTGGCCACTTGAGTTAATCTGTGACACACTAGCTTTACTTTTCACTATTTTGGGGTTTTTCCAAGTTGTATCGTTTATCTAGTTGCAATTGCAACTTTACGCTGTTTTCAATAATAAATATATTTTACCTACATAACAATAAAAAAAGTGTACTTATACACTTATACTATAGGCATATCTCAAACCTATGTTAGTCACATGTTTAATAAAAAGTTCTTCTCATATGCCTTTTTGTTAAAAGGTCAGCCAACAAATCAGCATTTGGCATATATGATATAGTTATTTCATTTCTTTTGAGCATATCATGAACGTAGTGATATTTAACCATTATATGCTTGCTTCTTGAACTATCAGCTCCACTCTTAATAAGAGTAGTTACTTCATTGTTGTTACAATAAATAACAACCGACTCGTTGGCTATATTCAGTTTCAAATCACATATGAAGTGACTTATGTAAACAACACTCATAGTAGTCATACTGCAAGTAACATACTCAGCTTCTTGTATATGTAACACTAAACAATCATGTTTCTTGCAAGCCCAAGAAACAATACCACCTCCAAATAAAAATACTTAACAGAAAGTTAACTTGTTGTCATCTTTGTTCCAAGGCAAAGTTAGCATCTGAGTATCCTACCACTTTCAGTTCATGAGCTTAAAAGCATAGCTTCAAGCTTTTGTTCATTTGAAATATCTTAAAATCCCTTTTACGGCTATCCAATGTTGTCATCTAGGATCACTTTGATATCTACTCACAAGACCAACAACAAAAATTGATATTAGGTCATATACAAAGCATCACATACATCAAGCTACCCACAACTTACCTCTTATCAGAGCAATCAACCTTACTTAATTTGACTCCTTTCACAACGGATGTAAATGAAGGCTTACACTCACCCATTTTAAACTTCTTCAGGATATAATCAATATATCTCTCTTATCTCAAACATAGAAGATTAGATTTTCTGTCATGAGAAATCTTTATACCCAAAATATAAGATGCCTCTCCCATATCTTTTATTTTAAACTTTGAGTTTAACCATGACTTGCTTTTGATAATCATCCCATTGTCATTTTCAGTCAATAATATATCATCTACATATAAAGATATAATGACAAATTGACTCTCACTATTCCAAACATATACAAGCAGTTAAGTTCATTAGTTACAAACCCAAGTTGTAGAATGATATTTTGAAAAGTCAAATATCATTGACGAGGTGATTGTTTATGATCATACAGGGATTTTTTCAACCTATACACTTTATCTTCTTGGCCTTTAACAACATACCCTTCTGACTATTGTATATAGATGATTTTCTCTAAATCTCTATTTAAGAAAATAGTTTTTACATCTAACTAATGTAAGTCTAGATCATAATATACGGAAATAACCAAAATAATTCTAGTGGATACAAATTTCGCAACAGTAGAATATGTCCCAATATAATCTATTCATTTCTTTTGTGAGAATCCCTTTACAACCAACCTTACATTAAATTTGTTGATAGTCCCATCAACTTTATACTTTTTTTTAGAACTCATTTACATCCTATGACTTTTCTTCCTTTTGACAAATCTGTCAGTTCCCATACTTGATTTTTCTCAATAGATTCAATTTCCTCATCCATAACTTTTTCCTAGTTTGATGATTTTGATGAGTCAATAACCAACTGATAAATTAAGTTATTAATCAACTCATCTGAATCCATCGAATTACACATTTCTTCTACAAGGTAAGTGTGATAATACTTTAAGTAAGACGAAGAAACCCTATGTATTTTATGTTCACTTAAAGTTTGAATTTATTCAGAAGAATCATCATTATTGATGGGTTCAAATGATGATGGATCCAGATCTACTACATCATCAACACATTCATCATTATTCTGAAAGATATCATTCTTAGTCCCCTCTAAGAATTCAACATCCCTATTTTCTATTAATCCATGATCCTTATGATAGAACAAATATCCCTTAAAACTTTTAGGATATCAAATAAATATACATATCAAGGATATGTTGTCTAGTTTATCCCTACACTAATAAAGGATCTTCACTTGCGCGATAGATCCTCACCTCTTGAGATGACCCACGTCTGATTTTCTTCCAAACTATATCTCATGTGGTGTAGAGAACATAACATTACACAATACTCTATTTAGTACATACACGGATGGACTTACCACTTCTCCTTAAAATACCATAGGTAGAGAAACATCTATTAACATAGACCTAGTCATATTAAATAAAGTCCTGTTATATCTTTCTATTACACTATTTTGTTAACGTGTTCTAGGCATGGTATTTGATTTTGTAATACCAAAATTTTTACAGTATATAAGAATTCTATAGAGGTGTATTCACCACATCAGTCTGACCTTAAGACTTTGATCATGTTCTCTAATTGATTTTCAACTTTTTACTTATATTCTTTAAATACCTCAAGTGATTGAGACTTTTGTGTCAAGATATATATATTGAATAATCATCGATAAAAATTATAAAATATACCTTCCCACAATGAGATCTTACCTTAAAGGATTCATATAAATCAGTATAAATAAAAATAATTTTAATAGGGTTGTTGCTCTAATTATTTCTTTAGTAAATGATTTTCCTGTAATTTTTTCTTGTATATAGGTATCACACTTATTAAAAGTGTTTTTATGAAAACTAGACAATAAGTTAAAGTTGATTAACTTTCTCAACTTATTAAAACTTATATGCCCCAAGCATTTATGTTATACATTCACATCAATTTCATAGACACAATCAATATAAACAAAAGAAGAACTTTAATTTTCATTTATATTTAGTTTAAACAAACCATACTCAGTATCAAATAAACTTGAAAAAGCTATGCTGCCATGTTTTCTCATAGTAACTTTGCCTGATACAAACGTGACCTCAAATATTTTCTTTACCAAGGTAGAGACCGATAAAAGATTGTGCTTGATAGAGGGCCATCAGTAAGTACTATTAGTGTGTCTTGTATAAAAACTTTAAAGAACCTAACCCCAAGAACATCATAAAAATATTATTGCCTATACCTACCCTATGTTCACCCGGTTTGTATTCCTTCATATCCATCGCTCCTCTTTACTCTTTAAGATATATCAGGTTACTCTACAGTTTATCAACCAACCAATTAGCAGGTGGTCCATATAGAGGTACTAAAAAATAACGCAAATTATGTTATACTTGTCTGTTGGGCCGCATCATTGGTTATTCCATATGTTAAAACTAGCAATTGAGAAAGAACATATTAACCAAAAATAAAAGAGAAAGATTACTAGTTGCTTAAGATGATTTAGGGTCAAACCCTAAAATAACTAGAATAAGAAAAACCAAATAAGAGATTCAGTTGGAATAATAACAAAAAGGGTTGTCAAATTTCTAAAACTCGTAAGAATTTGCTTCTCGGATAAAGTACTTTAACTATAGCAAAATAGGACACTACAAAGGGTAAAATCTTGTATAAGTCTAAGTGTTGTGGTTATCATGTTCTAGGAAGAGAAAGACTGTTCAAAATTGTGGATATCTGCATTGATTCAAGGATGACTGACTTCACTACAACTAAGTTCGTAGTCATTATCATCATTTGGTTAACATGTTCAACTACATTATCATCGTCTTTCATTTTGTAAGAATTACATTTTTGAAGGAGTAGTTAGACATGCAACTTAGTTGTAGTATTATATTTTCTAATCAAAGAATCAAATAATTTTTTTGCATCTCAAACTCTTCAAAAACTCTAATCAAGTTATCTTCCATGTAGATTAACATTATAGTCCTCGTTGCAGTATCATCCCTTAGAAATGTCTTTATACTTGTCTTTTTCTTTATTTGTTGTAACTGGGGTAGGGGTAAATTATTTTCTTAAGTACATAATCAACTCCCTCTAAAGTTAATGCCAATAGAATTCTCCTTTTTCATATTTGAAATTTAGGCCATTTAGCTTTTTGTCTTTGTCAGTTAAAAAACATAGATTTTGGAAGTTATTTTTAATGATTTTGTAGATACAATAAGTAGAGGGTATGTATATTTTAAATAAAAAACATAAAACAAACATAAGATAAATAGACATAAGATATTTCTTAAAGAATCAGTAATAAAAATAACTAAACACTTAAATGCAGTATCTACAATGTCTAAGTATTGTACTATAAATATTTTCAAGCACTAAACAACAATTTATATAACAAACAGGTACTATTTTAGAAATATAAAAACATGGGAACATAACATTAAAACTAACTCACAATATTCTACAGAAGTACAAGGGTAAAAAGGTACTTGTCTCAAGTGACATAATTAATAATATGACAAACAATTACAGATTGTTCCATAAAACACCTTAATATGGGGTCCCATAAATCAACATATTGACCATAGACAAAAATATAAAACTATAATCGATTATTCTGAGTTTTAAAAATTGTTAGAGGGTAGAAATGATATTTCTTCACTAGAACAATAAAGCGGTATTTTTATTTAAAAATATCTGGACATTATCACATTATCGTAATTTTGTTTCAAGATCATAGAGGGGCAGAATGAATATTTTAGTTTATTACTCGAGGCGGTTTCGATGAAATCGATGCTTTGGGCATTTTACTGCTCGCACTTTTATAAAACCGACAATTTTGTCACCCACGGTTTTGCATAGATGAGAGAGAGGGAGAGAGAGAATGAAAGGAGGCGAAGAAGGAGAAGAGAGAGAAAGAGAGAGTGAACCAGTGGGGTGAAGAAGAATAAGAGGGAGAAAGAGACCGAGTGAAAGGTCCTCGGCCCTTTAGCCTCTACTTCTTATCTCATCGGCAACTCCTTTCATTTGATTCTCACTCATCGGCAATCCTGTTGTTTATTTCTTTTCTCATCGATAGCCCTTGCCGCCTATTTTTTTCTTATCGATTGTCTTATACTACTTATTTATTCGGTTCATCTTCCTCTTGTCTTTCTCTATGGAGAAGAGAAAGAGTTTGACATCTCTCTCGGTTATCAGCCTGAGGTCATTACTAACTATCAACAACTTATTTGTCTTAGGCCACCTCTGATAAGGCATCTTTCGGTTATCCGCAACAGGGAGTTCTTTTAACCTCTTTTTTGTTACAATAATTGCATACCTTAAGGGCAATCACTGAGGTCATGCAATAGGCTCTAATATCAATATTGACCCGAGATAATTCCGTTGAAGGCTCGACAATCCTCAACAACTCTAAAAAGATGTGGATGGAAGTAGGATAAGAAGAAGAACGTAAAGCATAAGAGGAGAGTTCGAGGATTTTCTCACGAAGGTTATTTTCTTTTCAGTATATACTTTTGTATGTTTTTTATTGTATAAATGCTCGACTTTTTTCTCTTAGTTTTTTTTTATGCTTTCTGTTAAAGTTATTTCATGTTTGTATGAGACGCTTATAAGTTTTCAAAAAGCAAAAGAGTAGCCACCCACAACTTACTGTCGGGCTCCCCACCTGCACATGTGCAGGCCGTCATTTTCACTGATGGCGTTGAGCGGATGACCACTCTTATCGGGTCAATTAGTTCAACAACCACAACCATCCATCTCTTGTGGCAACAGAAATGGTTTGCCTGACACGGGCACAATAAAAGCAAAGAGGAGCACCAGTCATGAGGAGGAGAACTTAGCCATGCCTTATCGTTGGAGGGGGTTCTTTGTTTTGTGGCTCCCCTGTAAGCAGCTATCCTTGCTCTTCTTTGAACCAGAATTCGCAGAGTTTATATATACGAAGCATTTACCAAATTTAGCATTTGTGAGTACAGTTGGATTTTCAAAGCATAACAGAAGATACAGCTTATCTTAGCAATTCGGCATATCATATCCTACTTTTAAGTTAGATGCAGATGAGACCGACAACATGCAGACAGTTATCTCCAAAACGATTGTGCTAGTAAACTTGCAGATGACGACTTTGTACGTTACAGATGACTTTATTCCGGACAACAACGCTGAAGAGGTCGATGAGTTACATGGGCTATTAAAACAGCATGGTTTTCCATTTATGAGCTCCTTAGAAGTGCCAAATTTTCGAGTGAAAAGTCACGGAAACTTCAATATTGCTACCGATAATTATACTGGAAGGAACTTAGCTTTCTAATAAGAAATATCGATAAAATTCTTAATGAAGCAAAAGGTTCACAGTCCGTGAATTAAGGACATGTTGCTGTTGCCAAACCACATACATCGTGGTACAAGTCTTTCTTCTTCTCTTTCATTGCATCGATCTAACTTTTCTTGTTTGCTGCGATTTAGAGTCTATGCGCTACGTTTGACATGCTATATTTAGCTTTCTCTTACCTACCACATTGAAGAGTTAAGTAGGAAACTAGTTCTCGTGTATTTTTCTGTGGGGTGTGCTAAAACTAGAACGCTTTGTCCTCGCACCCTAAGATGAAAATCCTGCAGGCTCGCCCATGCTTGAAAACACATTCTGAAATCTATAATCAACATCAGTGCACATCTTTAAACAACATTGTTAAATGCAGATCTAACAACGAGTTAAACTGATAGAAGATTATATGCTTCTAATGCTTCATTGAAGCTCACTTGCTATCTTAAATTCTGAATACCATCATCTTCAAATCAACTATTTGTTATTAATTAATCAACTGAATATTAAATATTAACTGAAATTTGATATAAATTCAGTACTACTAAATTTAATATGTAATAAATAATACATACTAAATATAATAGTTAATATTTATTATTATTTATATTTAATATTACTTGATATTTATATTAAATATAAATTCACATAAGTGACACTGCAGCTAATGTGGTAGGAAATACTCAAATCGCAGGTGACGTGATGACTTATTTAACTAAATAATGTAAGCTGGTATGGCCATTGAGGTGTAATTGATGTAGCAGCTCATGCGCCCGCATTATCGAATTGACTCAAACTGTGAAAATACATGTTACCAAACACGAATCACAATGAAAAACGGCGAACCATAGGGTTCCTGTGTGAAGTAATCTTCTTTGAATTTTATCATCTGTTGAGACTCTAATCCACTAAGGCTGGATGCAAAATTATGGGTGCATGGTGAATCTGCCAGATGTCTTTATATGTCGCTAATCCTACCGATCAGGTTCAGATTTGATTTGATGTAGATCAGAAATTAATTCTCTGATGTGCGTGTCACCCTTTGGGAGCACCTGTCACGGAAAGAAGGACGAATTTCCGTCACCCTTTAATCTCGTAAGGTTTATTAATGTCTGCGTGACAGTATTTCAATCTGCACTGGCTTTCGAGTCCAGGGGAAAGAAAAGGACTAGACAGTATTCGAGTCATCGACAAACTTAATATGGAAAGCTAGAAATCCAAACAAAAGCCAGAGAAAGATAATTAGTGGAACAGGTGTGTCCCATTATCCCACTTTGTTCAAGGCAATCAGCTCATGGAAACGCGATCTTTTGCTGCATATAAGAAACACTGACTCATACATGCAAGAGGGAGAGACATACACAAGGATTCCTAGCATTGTTTGTTCCCTAGCGATTATATCTACGACTACTAACCAAATCCCTTTTCCATTATTGTCTGAACGAGCCGGAGTTTGCTGATTCGATCGAGTCGGAAAAAACTAATATTTGTTTCCCACTTGGTAACACTCCTCTCCTCCGGACCCCCTCTCTCTGATCTCTTCCAAACGCGTGGTTGCGTGCATATAAATTGTATCATGATTTGGGTACTTTTTCATGTTGTTAACGTATAGAATGGAAGTATTGAGCATTTGAGGGATCACGAGAGTAGGAAATCATATTATTTTCTTCTTCTCCACAGTGTTGCTGAACCAACTGAACCATTTCTTATTATCTGCCATTTTGCAGCGGGTTTAAAGAAACCGGAGGAAGCTGGACAGTTATACAAAGCGGCGCCATGTATCAATCCAATTTCGCATTTCATTGTGTATAACTGATGCTGTCATGCTAGCATTCTGAAGAGTTCCACATAATAATACCCGTGCTGGATTCTAAAGGTTCTAAAACTGAGTGTCAGTATGGCAATATCAAGAATTGAGTTTTTTCTTCATCACTGAAGGACGGCAGTCGTAGAACAGCAAATTTCAAGAGAGCTTTTCGACCCGCTGTAAATACTATCGATATGAAACCAAATGAAACTATCAGAGGCCACAAGTAACCAAAAGAATCTTAACCTGTGAAGGCGTTGATCTATGGAAGTAAATATTAATACTAAGTATTATTATTGTCATAAGCACAAGAATAATATTAACTTATCATTATTGAATTATAGAAATGAAAAATAGGGATGAAGGGGTTCTTTACAACTAATGAGAGGGATAATTTAACTCAAGGTCTTTCGCGATAAAGAAAACTGAGTGGGATGTGAATCGTATGCAACAAATTTAGTGTTGTAATAAACAAATCAGGAACATGATGGCGATGGCGATGTCGATAGGATTGAAGGCAGGCCATAAAATTATAGAACAAAACTTGCAGGCATCATAAGCCTCTAATTAAGTAAATGCAAATAAATGTGGTAATAAGATATGGGTTATGGCTCAGATAGCAGTTGCTGCAATATATATTAATTAAATACAAACAATCCGCTTGAAATATACAGGGCAAACCCTGTTAGTGATAAGTAAACTTGCATAAGTGCGCTTTATTGGTTATCAAATCCCACATGGGATCGCAATGATGTCATTGATTAGCTAAAATGACTTGTGTACTAAAAAATAATTTTGGATGGAGCTAATTTGATCACAAATACAGTAGCCTTTGCCTTTTCAAATGGAGAGAACTTCAGCAACGCAATAAGCTGAGAAGACCAATAAAGAGAAGAATAGAAACAAACGCTTAGTGTAAAATATGAAGGCATGCGTGGTTTAACAAAATAAAAGAGCAAGTGGAAGGCAAGATACATGGACGTAACCGCAATCTTATAATGACAAGAATGAATTTTATTATCTAAAGAGCTTTGTCAGCAAGAGTCTGTGAATATTTATTTGATTCTTTCTCCTCTGTTTGGTTAAGATACAAATAACTTGTAATGATCATCGTCCAATTGCATGAATAGTTCGCCACAGACATCTGTATTGATTATCTCTTAATCAAACTCTGTTTCTTTTTTCTTTCTTGGTTACAATGCGGAGGATGAGGCAGCTAAGTCGCATGCCCTGGGAGTTGAGTTCTAGATCTGCATCTTGTGAGTTGAATGCCCTGCCAGGTGAGGTAAGGCTCTGAATAGCAGCTATGTTAGCTATCAATAGAAGGATAATCACCCCTAATCAAACCAATAATCCACTTGATGTTTATTTATTTTTTCCTACTTTTTCCCGCCATTAATATATTCAACCCACTTGTTAGACTTTGTTGACGACCTTATAGTCTCCTTTCTGTAGTTCCCACCATCTTTTGCCACATAAGTTACATGGATGCTTGCAAACACCCCGTAAGGATCGAGAGCATGCATCCAATGCGTACAATAACTAAGCTTACCACCCCTGCATTAAGGAGTCCCAAGAGGACGACCACCTTGTGGTCAGTTTAGATACTCCTGTCCAACTCAAAACATACCTTCAATTCGAGAACTATCATTGTTAGGAAAGAAAGCATTTCATCAGGCAATGACCCTAGCAAGAACTCCAAATTCAAGGAGTCGAACATTTCAATTAACAAATGAACGCATTAAATGTTAGAGAGAGGGGGTTCCCGATTCTAGTTGCCAAGAGTCGATCTGCTTCTAAGTTTTCGTTTATTACTTTTAGGACGCTATAGATCTTGTCCTTATTGGCGACCACTAGCTTTGTTGCCCTTTATAAGTACAGCTAAGAGCCTGCCTTGATTCCCACCAACTCGAGACGAAAAGCGAACGTTTTCTTTGCCTAGCGTCCTCATCCGTTTATTCTAGTCCCAGCCTATCATGGCCATGCAATCCGTCTCATCCCTTCGCCGCCTTCTTTTCGCTCCACAGGGCAGCAAGGTCTCTCTCTCTCTCTCTCTCTCTCTCTCTCTCTCTCTCTCTCTCTCTGTGTGTGTGTGTGTGTGTGTGTGTGTGTGTGTGTGTGGTGGTGGGAAGGTGCTCACGTTTTACCTGGAAAACTTCAGCATTAGTGGTGGTGTTCTTTTGATTGACAAACTGATGCTGTTAGCCAAACTTCGTACTAGCTATGCACACTTACGGTATTGAGGTCAACAGACTCTCCTGGCTTTAGGGTTCACAGTTCAGTCGTCGAAGTTTTTGACTTCAGTACCTTAATGGTGCATAGATAGTTTAGGATATTATTTTCCGGGCAATTTGAGTTCCCCTGTTAGCGCCCAGGATGAAACTGGTGCCCAAAGTTTCTGGTTCCATTCCAAGAGTTCCAATGACGCAAATAGGCCCTAAGGGCCAGACAAGTTGGTCCGAGATCGGCAGTCTCGGCTCGCCGGCATCAGGAAAAGATTTAAAAGTTTCGTGTGCCACAACTTAATTCCTTTACCACCCTGACGAGACCTTGTTGGAAGGTTCGTGGTACAAAAGCCTGAGAGAGGTTGGGAGATCATGTTATTGATTGGCGTCTGCAAGATGATAAACATGTGGTATTAATTTCAACCTCTGTCAATTGCCCGTCTAGCATCAGAGCCCTCTCACTTAAAGCTTTAACCCTTCAAGCTCAATGGATTTTTTTTTTTCATTTAGACCTTGGAAAAATACCATATGAGCGCTTGAAGAAGAAATTCAGAGCGTAAAACCCCTCTCAGAGGACCTGTCTGGACTTTAGCTAGCTTGTAGAGAGCTGAAGCCCTTAAGAGTTCAACCCTTTACTTCCGGCCAACACTAGCAAGCCCTTCCGAGATAGTAAAACCCCTCGGGCAAGTACTGAAGTTTGACCAAGAAGATGTCATTCATGACTCACGACGACTCATGACTCTCTCCCTATCTCATGTGCTTGATTAAGAAGAATTCATTCGTGGTGGGTTATTCCTTTTAGGGAACTAAAGCTTTCAGAATACTTTTACAGAAAAAAAAAATTGATTTGGGTACTTATTTACAAGCATGATATGATTTTTGCAGTGGTATGGACAAGTTGCAAGCGCAGAAACTTCGGGAAATAGCGGGATTGGATTCAAGGCAAGGTCAACGGCTGATGAGTTTGCTAGGTATGCGGAACAACAGAAGGCAAAGGCAATGAAGGAGGAATTTGAAAGGGTTAAGGAAGCAGTTGAAGCAAAGTCACAGATACTGCAGGAAAGGTTGGAGAAAAGGTTCCCGGGTTAGAATGGTGATCAGGGCTGTGACTTTGCTGCTTCAACTTAGTTTCGTGTTATGTTTTCCTAAAGGCTGCAACTTGGTTTAATTCGCAGATATGTATTTGCCATATTTTTCGTGTTTGTAATATTACTTTTATAGCTTAGATATGTATGTATTTTTCTTTTCTTTTCTGTAATGTTGAGGATGTCCGGAAAATGAGCTCTCTCTCTTGGCATGGTCTTTCTCCGTCTCTGTGGGAGTTGTATCTCAATATGCTGTCAATTGAATAAGCTTTGGGATTTACGTTTCTTGTTTTGAATATTTTGACTCTCTCTCTCTCTCTGCCCATCTATATATAATATGATATAAAGGAGATGTCTCTCGGTTGTAGTTGAAAGAAGAGACCAACTTTTAGTGCCTTATGGTTTATACGTTTAGTTTTAAGAATGACAGATATACAAAGATGGTTATTTTATTATTTAAGAAGTTTTCTTTCACAAGCACGGCGAAGAGTTGGATTGTGTTTCGCAGTCAACCTTTTAAAACACGGTGCTAGGATTTCAATCTCCAATTCTTTCAATGTGAATGTTGTAATAAGTTTCCATTCATTTACATCAGTTTGCATAGCGTAGAATCAAGTCATGGAGACTCAGAGCATTAGGGACCCAAAGCATTACTCCATCGTTACGCAAATCAAGAAGTCCAAAAGACTAAGGCCAAACCTTTTACAGACACCAAGCGTTACTACATTATTACTGACAAATCAAGTATGTTAGCCGTCGGCCTCAGACGCCCACTACGCAGGTGGCGAGTTCAATACCGTGTAGGATATGAACAAACGCTTCAATCTCCAAAGAAATCTACGGTAAGAAAAGATCATGAACAGAACAACGAGAAACCCCACTGGAACTCCAGCTCCTCTCAGGGGAAAAAGAGCAAAGGCATAATGAAAATTATGGTCTCTATTTCCCCACAACCACCAAAACCAAAGAGGGCATTGCAGAAGACAGGTACCCCGATGCTTTTCTGAATGCCTCCCCTCTGAGAGAGCTACCGTCATCCTCGACTGCCGGGCAATTGAGATGCCCAACTCGCATGAACACTTCAACTTACTTCGGGCCGTGTCACTTTAACAATGAAAACTTCATTCTTTTAGGAACTACTAACAGAAATTAAAGTTTCTACTTTAAGGAGAAATCCATCTTCAACATGCCCAACTCAACTCATGTTTGGTTCATGCTCAGCTAAAATGATCTAGCAAGTTGGGAAAAGAAGAGCAATTTTAAGTTGGAGAACGAGCATTGAACACTCCTTTGCTTGATTCATCCAGCTTAGTTACTGTTCCTAATGTAAACTGGCTTTAGATCATGATGCCAATAGTGCATAAGTTCTGGGGAGGAGTATTGAAATGCTTCATAACCGGATGGACAAGAACTGGAAAAGAAACCACGATCATAATCCAATGAGCATTTTTGAAGATGACCGTTTTTGTCTAATGCTACAAATTAAGACTCTGAAGATAATTGCCTGCAAATATGATAAGTTCATTAAGATTTTATTTGAAAAATTAGCTAGTGAATCCTTTAAAAGCAGCAGCAAAAATGCCACAAGGATTTTAGACATCTAAGTTCTATACTAGAAAAAACAATAAGCAACTAAGAATTCCTCAAGTTTTTTTAGATTTTTGGTACAAAAAGGGCTGAAGCCAAGAGTTGGTTACATTTAGGGATATCCAACGAACCACTGGGACTGAACCAAACCGAACCAGTTGCTTGGTTTACTTTTAGATGTCAAACGGTTTGGATTGGTATGGTTCTAACATGAAACCATTTTTATGGTTTTATTCATGGTTCCAATGCTGCAACTAAACTATGAAAACCAAAGCGAATGGAAAAACTTTTGAGAAAGGAAAGTTTTAGTACTATATTGGGAAGGCAGGCGGAGCAAAGGGATTCATGACCATTATAAAATGGGTTGTAAAGGTTTAAACAAAGCGTAGTGTAGTATATGTCCTTCTAACGGTAAGTTTGGGTTGTAAAGTTAGAACCAAGTCAAACCGAATCGTGAACACCCCTAATTACATCCGTCCTAGGAATAAACGTGATTCTCACATCATCCGCCGTCAAATACACCATTATTACTTATCCAAGTATGTAGTTCCATTCGAAGATCAATGCAGAAAGTAGTCTCTGCATCTGCAAATTTGTCACCCGCACGCAGTGTATGCAGAATCTTGATCTGCCGCTCCCTTTTCAGCATGTTTTTCATGGCGTCACACAAGCAAGTAACGCGGGTGCAGCTTATGTTTGCTATTTCCGTTCGGCGGTTGTGATCGATCTCTCAGTATGATACTCCACCACATCGTGCAATACTATTAAGAATACCTTTAAGTAATTGAGACCACTCATGGTCTAGTTTTTGGATTTAGTTCTGATTTCCGGATAAAGCATCTGTGGAAGTTCATACAAATTGGATGAAATAGGTCTGGCACTGTAAAATTGACGCGTTTGAATCAAAGCCTGGCCACTATTATGATTCATCTTGATGATTTATGGACCTGAATTGATATCTGCCAACCATATTCACATAGATTCCATCCATCATAGAAATCGACCAACTTGTAGACCCATTTGGATTATGTCCAACCAACTTCAAATCCAAAACCTAATCCTTTGTTGAGGTGAGTCACCTTACATCCGTCCTCTCATAATCCATCCATCATGCTTTTTAAATTTTTAATCGTTCTCCAATTTGAGCGCCACTGGAATTACTTGGCGTCATGGCTTCTTGCTTAAGTTTTGGTGATAGCGGGCCGGATCTAAATTTTCTTCTTAGGGAGGATTGGATAACCTTGTAGCAAGGGACAACAATGTTTTATAGCTCACAAGTTCAACAGTAATCGGTGGCCTTTAGAGCCGATTTCTCAAATTTTGAGCCGATGGAAGCCCCGTCTAAATAGATCTCCACTGCCCTCGAGAGACTTTACCTGGCTTAATCGACTTATACGACCAAGGCTATATATATATATATATATATATATATGTTGAGGGAGATCTAGAAAGAGAAAAAGAGAGAGTGAGTAATAGGATCATGTTTGACCATTGCTTTTGAATGGTATAATATAATAATATTGTCATTCGTTCTTTTATGAAAAATCTTTTTTTTAAACTATAGTCATGTTATTGAAAAACAATCAATAGACATTCAGAAGTGGGTAAAATCTAGTTTTCTTACATATGTATATATATATATAGATAGATAGAGAGAGAGAATGATTGGATCCTATATACCATTGACGTTGCACTCATGCTCGATCATTGCTTTTCGAGGGCATGCATTATCTTTTATACTTTTCAAAAATCTTTAAAATTTTATAAGTTACACTCGTGCCATTGAAAAAGTAATGAATTGATATGTTAGAGCTGCGATTTGGTTTTCTTATATATATATATATATATATATATATATATGTGTGTGTGTGTGTGTGTGTGTGTGTATAGAGAGAGTAGGTCTATGTATATCCTTCCTTCCAAAAGGAGCTTCGCAAAAGGCTAAGGGGGCTGCCTCTCAAACAAACGGCTAATAGTTTAATACCCAAATGTGCAGCATGCCCGAAAAAAGGTTGAGAATTTCTCTGCAAAAAGAAAAAGGCCTTGGATTCCAAGAAAAATGAACCAGAAAGAAATGGTTGATGATGAAGATTGTGTGCTGGTTAACCAACACATCCAATTATAAAAGATTTTGGATCCAGCACAATGAGCGATAGCTCACCTAGCTAGGGGGTTGACTCACAAGTTGAAGGTCATGAATTTGGATCGTGCTCTGGCTTTGGCCTCCCATTATACACCCCTGAAAGAAAAACGGATTTCGGATCCAGAAACGATACATGGAGATTGCATCCTAAAGGTGGCAATCTATGTTCCTGTTCACGCACACATCGTGTCAATTTTTTCGTCAAAACAGGCCAACATAAACGTGACCAGGTCTTTTCCGTGTCAGTTAAGGTGACACAGAATTTTTGGGGCGTGTCATGCTATATACAAGTTGGAACTGCCTCACATGAGGGAAGCAAATGCAGGTGACACATCAGGTATGAAAAGTTGTATTATGCTATATACAATGCGATGCTTGTATAGAATAACAGCTTCTTCATTTTCATTGGATCATGCAGATCACGCCATGGTCGACCTTTTAGAAAATTCCTTAGTACACTGATCAAGTGGAATTCTTAGTGGGTCATATTCAAGTCGGATCCATGCATTAGATCGGACCCAATTAAAGATCTTGCTTTATTTGAACTTTAAGTAGACATGAATGATAGATTCGGTTGGTCCGTCAATTGGTTGTTATCTCAGTTTTTGTGTCAAATTGGATCCGGAACTCATCAGGAATCTAGACTTGAGCCTACTGTGGTTGGTTTGTGCGGCAGCCTTTCAGAAAATTGTATACTTCGGATCAATAAAGCTGAGTAATAAATTATGGATTAGTTGGTTCTCATTATTTAAATAATTATATCTCTTCTTGGCATGTGAGCATACATATAGTGGCAAAAGAAAGATGCTTTTTAGGACAAAAAATGCAAGATGGATGTTGATACTCTAATGTTGTCATCTTGTTACTTATCACAATTCTCTTTTTTTCTTTTGGAGGTACAATGGGAGGCCAAAGCCACATGCACACACGGGTATCGAATTCATGACCTTCAATTTGGGAGGCGACCCCCAGCCAGGTGAGCATTGGTCATTGTATTGCAATTTCTATTTTTCAGCAAAACCCTATAGAAAACATATTTTGCACATCTTACGTACAGGTTAATTCTTGCAAAAGAGGTCATTTTATAGATAAAATCTGATGAAAACTTGAATTATAATTCGCGTTTCAAATTACAAAATAGTGGCTAACTGGATTGCAGAAAACCATAAAGATAGTATTTTATACAAATAAGAAAATAAATAATTTTCGTTAATCTACTTTTCATGGTAAAGAGTCGTTATTTTAATTGTCAACAAACACACTAACCTCCTTTGATATTTAAACACACACGTGGGTGTGTGTCTGCGCGTGTGTGGAGAGAGAGATCAGTCGCCAACTCGACTACGACAGAAGAGTGGATTTTTCTTTTCTTTTGAAATTGACAGAAGACCGGATTTTTCTCATGTACGTACTTTTGCACCCTAACCATAATCATTTATGGTCGACAATAGAAAAACGATATCTGCAACGCGTTATCTTTGTTGCATGTGTGACCTTATCATATAACAAAAATGATGCTTTATTGACACCATCTTTTACCGTCCAACAATGACAATCAGACCGTGTCACTTCACCTTATTATTTTCTCTATATATATATATATATATATATATATATATATATATATATATATATATATATATATATATATATATATATATAGATAGATAGATAGATAGATAGATAAATGTAAACAACTATTTAAATCAAAGATTTTTAAATATCTCAGTTGTTTGATCAATCATATCAATACTTAAGATTTCTAGAAAATTCTCTCCTACGGAATTTGAAGGTTTTTCTAAATCAAGGATTCTATAAAATTCAGAAAGCTCGAAGGCTTGATCTTCCTCGTGGGTGAGGGGATCCTCCTCCTTACTTTGATTACTCTCAAGTGCTTTGATTTTTAGGAAAGTGTCATGTAAGAGAATGAATTTATACGATTTTGGTTTAAGAATGTACACAAGCTTTGTAAAAATCAAAATTTTTGAAGTTTTCATATTTTTCAATTTTTTTTCTTTTTCTAAACACAAGCTAGAAGGATGAATGTAAAAGACTTTCTTTTTGAGATTTTCAGATTTTTAAATTTTTTTGGCTTTTTCCAAACAAATACCAAGGGAATGAACACAAAAGGCTTTCTTTTTGAAAATTTCAGATTTTTCAAATGTTTTTGGGTTTTAAAAGTTTTTTAGAATTTTTTCTGGGGTCTTACATCAAACCTATAAAGAAAACACCATGAATTAGACTCTAAACAAGATGTCTAAGTCATAGGTTTCAGTATTAGTGGGTTGTAAGGCACCCTTGACCCAATTGGTCTTAGGTGGTGGCTCAAGGGGTATGTATGGGGTGTATCCCAATCCATGTCGATTTTGGTTGAGTATAGGTAGGACGAGATCTAACCTACCTTGGTTCTTGACTCCTAAACCCTTGTAGGGTGCATATCCTATATTCAACATCATATTCCAAGGCTTTTTGAGTTTAGAAAAATTTTCATAAAGAGGATGGCCTTAGAATAATGTGTCATCCACAACATGGGTATGTACACGAGTTGGGAGGTTTGGGTGAGGGAAGACTTTGGTTTTCTTAGGATACACATGACCCTAGGAGTCGGTGGTTTTAGGTTCTTGGGGGTTCGTAGGAGATGAACGGTTTTATGGGATTGGGGTCTCCTAGGGTATACACAGTTTTGGATGAGTTGGGCATCTCCATGGCCTTCTCATTTGACGGGTCACTTGATATGCAAGGGAAGGTTTGTACTCCCTTGAGGTTTGGGTGGTCTTCTCCAAGGATCACCACTACTTGGTTATCCCATGAAAACTTGAGGCACTTGTGAAAGGTTGAAGGGACGGCTTGCAGGGAATGTATCCAAGGCTTCACTAACAACAAGTTGTAGTGGGGGGTTTATGTCTAAGACATGAAACAACCCCATATATGGGATATTTCCTAACTCCATGAGTAACTCAATGAATCCTAAGAGGTGGGATGAATTTCCATTGTATCCTGTGATAATGATGGGACTTGGTTCCAGCCTAGAAACGAGTAATCCTATTTGCAAGGCTACATGAAGAGGAAGAATGTTTAGACCTCCTCCCCCCTCAACCAACCATTTTTTTAGAGTGTAGTACTTTAATATCACCTTTATATGCAAAGATTGGTTGTGAGTTGTATTTGGTGTCTCTAATTGATCATCGGTGAACACCATTGGGGTCTTGGCAAAGATGGGAGAGACCAAGAAGGATAGAGATTCGAGAGTTATGGAAGTGTTAACTTTTGCTTTCTCTAGAATTCCCTCTCGTATATGTTTAGGTGATGTTTGTATCAACTCTAAAATAGACATGTTTATGTGAAGTTTTAAAAGATGAAGTTTCAAATCATATGGGATTAACACAACACTTTTACCCTTATCTATGCCATGAGATGCATTAGTTATGCATGCTTTCGAAGGGACAGGCAAAACGACCACTTCCTTGCTAGCTTGTTTAAATAAGTGTGGGGGTTGATAGATCCTTCCAGATCTAGTCACCTCTCCTACACTCTTCCTAAGGCTCGGTCTTAGCTTTACTCTATTTTGATGCCTCGGAGCACCGTGAATTTTTATAAAGACTCTAGTCAGGGGCGAGACTCTAAGTACTCCCCGAATTACTACTTGCTTGTCTTTTTTTATTATAAGAGAGAGTGGTGTGTGATAAGTAGTGTGAACCGTATACAATACATGTTCAATCCCACATGTTCGAGATGGAAGAAGGCGTACCTTTTTTTATTACGTGTTAACACTTAGGGTGCTCTCAAAACCTTTGTTTGGGTGGTAAAGAGTTTGTCTTTGTGGTACCTTGTTACTAAATGGTGCATATTTTGGATCTGGATTCAACATGAACATAGTTGGATCTGTCTTGAACCTGAATTTCATGGTCCGATGGCCTTTCAAATTTCTAATGCAGATGTAACGAGAGAGAACATGCATCCCGTCCCTTTCCACTACGGTAGGTGTTTGAGATTAGTTGAGTACAATCTAAAATGCCCATAAAGGTTAGAAGAGGCAGGCTGACCAACTACAAAATAATGCACAAAATCAGAACTGTTCTTAGGCTAACCAAGATTCCATCATTGACTTGCTTAAATGAGATCGATTTAGCACTTACATATATAGGAAAACAGGATCTTTCTCATCTCTAAAATACACTCATACTCATTTATTGCTTTTGAGTGGTATGAGTATAATTTAAAATTTTTATTTTATATATATAAATATAATATTAAAAAAGATACTAAATTAAAATTAAAAATAATAATAACTTATTTAACTAATATAATATATATAAAAATTATTTAAATACTCCAAAATATAATATTATATTTATATTTATATTTATATTTATATTTATATACATATAAATATAAAGAGAGACCTGGATCATGTTATACGAAGTATCTCGTCAAAAAGATGGGTGGTTAGGGCCAAGAAGCAACAAGTGAAAAAATACATATACTTTGTACCTTTGTTTTTTTTTAACAATAACTTTTAATTTTACTTTTTATATAGATCATCCATCATTATAACTGAACAATTCAAATTATGATAAGAATGGTCTAACTCTCTCTCTCTCTCTCTCTCTATATATATATATATATATATGTGTGTGTGTGTGTGTGTGTGTGTGTGTGTGTGTGCATGAGAACATGTCCGTGTGCAAGATACCTAATGGCATAGTTCTGCCTTTTAATGATAGGAAGACCAACTAAGTTTGTTCTCGTGCATCTGCCAAATTATTGGTCAGGCTTGGTCCGAGTTTTTGGCCCACCCACTTTACTATTTTCAAACCCAACCAGTCGAGTCTAGACCTAAAGTTTTCATACAAGAGACTTCATGTCAAGACCTATTTATTCACCAGAAATTACGAAAACTTTGACGGAGACTCGAGGGCCTGTGCGCTAAACTTCACACACTTACCATTATATATATATATATATATATATATATATATATATATATATATATATATATATATATATATATATATAGTTCGTAACTTTCTACATAATCTTTTAGTTAAGTAGAGCTGAATTGTTAAGATTTAGGGGTGGCGACGTGACAATACAACAAGAATGAGACTTTGTGATCAAGCCCACTCAAAGTTACGAACCGAAATCATGTCATATTTGGGTTGACCAGTTTTGACACGAAAGGGAACGACACAGAAGTATGAATCCGCTAGCAGTTTTAAACGTGACAATAAATATAATCTTACAGAAAACACGACCTGAAGGTTATGTGTTCATCATTTCATGTCCACTCGAAATCTCGAAGTGACAAAAAACTTGACCAAGATTGGCCCCATTTAACACGGAACCAAAATCATAAACACGAGCTTGAAACGCAAACTTGCTTTCTTAAAGGAAAACTTACGAAGTTAGAGGTCCTCCTTTGGGTTTCAACAAAGTGGTAGCACCAAACTAACATTAAAAGGAAAAGCATTTAAAAGCGACTCTCTCTCTCTCTCTCTCTCTTTCTCTTTCTCTCTCTCCCTAAAAGGCTCCTTGTCAAGATGAGCTGTGGTAGCGTATCGTGAAACTCAGTTTCTTACGTCCACCTGCTCGGAGCTCTCTCTCTCTCGCTGAGCACCATGACTATCAGAGATCAGCATCATCACTCTAATGGCTACCTTCAGCAACTCTCCTTCCAGACCAAACCAGCTACCAAACAAAAACGATGGCGCTCTTTCTTCATCAAAACAACATTAGTCAGATTCTTTCTCCTTATCTTAGCCATCTGTATGAGTTCCACTGTTTATCTCGGCTCTATTCCTCGCTACCCACATGAGGTTTCATGCACAACAGCCAGAAATCAAGCGATTTCCAGTCTAGTGGATGCAGGGATAATAATCACAAGGACAGAGGACAACGTGACGATGGCAGTGGTAAAAGAGTATGAAAACGAAGAGGAAGCTGAGTTTTGGAAGCAACCTGATGGTCTGGGTTACATGCTATGCTTGAATTTTAGCGAGGAGTATAAAAAGTCGTCTGAGAGTTTTTTGACGACAGTTGGTCATCATGGCGGTAGCAGAGAATCCAGCATGGCGGCCATGATGAACAGGAGAAGAAGAAGATTTCTGATGGTGGTGGTG
This sequence comes from Brasenia schreberi, assembly GCA_036023115.1. Lineage (NCBI taxonomy): Eukaryota > Viridiplantae > Streptophyta > Magnoliopsida > Nymphaeales > Cabombaceae > Brasenia > Brasenia schreberi. The sequence goes on from JAYKKT010000049.1 coordinate 9,418,781, forward strand.
TCCGGAGGGTTGAACCAGCAGCGGAATCAGATCGTCGACGCGGTCATCATCGCCAGAATTCTTGAAGCATCGCTCGTCATTCCGATCCTTCAAGTTAATGCCGTCTGGGGTGATGAAAGGTGGAGTTCACGGTGCTCCTCTTACAGTGAAAATAGCATCTTACTAAACAAACTAAAAATATCAAATTATTCTTTTTGACCTTTTCTTTGATAATATATAGTTTTCCTACTTTTTGAATGTTTAGGAAATTCAGATTTTTGCTTATTTTTAGTTGATTCAAAGATCAGTTTGTTGGGTTACAGAGGCGGATTAAAGGTCTAAATTCGCAAGGAAAAGTAAAGGTCTAATTAAATTCGTGTTGCCTTTTATTTGTGGCCTTTCTTTTTCTTTTTCTTTTTTGGTTTCTCCTTGTTCTTTTATTCTCAAAGGCCTCTTATTTGTGACTTTATCCTAACATTTAAAGCTTTATTTTAGGCAGTTCTTAAACATGATCCTCGCCATTTTGTTCAGTTAGTACCTTCTCTCTCTTTATATATATATACCGTTCGCAAGCATTTCTACCTTCGATTTCCACAATCAATAGTCAAGATTTAAATTTAAAAAGTATTTTGTACTGTTATATATATATATATATATATATATATATATATATATACGAAGCTAGACGGCTCAAATCTGGTGTATGGTGAGATGACATATGATAGCAGTAGGATAATTAGCATCTATAGGATCACAAGACATATGACAGAATCCCCTCTCTTCATTCCCGTATGACAATCTACGTGGAAAATGAAAAAGCACTTCAATTTCATCCTTAATTATCATGTGCGACTGGTTCTCGGGGTGGGTCCGAGCCCAGACTATATAACCCTTCTAAATAGCAAAGTATGTTACAAGGACTTGACTAGGATTGCCTCAAGTCATCTGACTAGAAGCAGCAAGCATGGACCTTAATGTTTGGTAGACCCACGAATATTTTTAGGGTGAGGTGTACTTGTAGGTCCGGTAAGATGTATTTATATTTCACATCTATAAAATACTTATATTTTCTTATATATAACGATAGACAAGATTTTTTTTTATATCTCGAGTGAGTGTGTCTCATCTCGCCCTAAAATAGATCTTTCACTTACCTTAAGTATATGGCTGGTCAAGTTAGTTTATCCAACATATTTTAGAATTGCAATTGTAGACAAAAATAAAACTCATGTGGGACAAAGCCTGGCTTTGGTTATTATTATAAGCAAAAAGTCTGATTTGATTGGCTTAAAGAGAGAATTATGTGTTTTATGAGTTGTAGTTTCTTGTTGCAACAGTTCTCAACGTTTAGATTATTATGGTCAACTTCATTCCTTCGATTTAACGTGCGAGAAGAACACATTAACTTAGAAGGAATTAAGTACGTGATTTTTTTTTTACATTTTTTTCAAATTGGAATGACGAATTGTTGCCTCTATTGCTTTAATTAGCCGTGTAAGTACGTGGAATATAATTATTTACTTAAGTGAGGATGCTTTGTGTCTAATGCAAAGAATTCTGTGACATTTTCGATGAAGTGAGATTCAAGGAGACGCTGGGAGACGACGTCCACGTGGTCTCCTCTCTGCCGTCCAGGCACGTCAGGACGCGTCCGATCGCCGACTCCATCAGAGAGTTCAACGTCGACGAGAAGTGAATCCAAACGCACTTCCAGAGAATGGTCAGCAATCCTTCCGTTGATTTATACCTCTCTCTCTCTCTCTGTGTTTTGTCTTAGATATGTTCCAGGTTAACCATAGATGGCACACAATATAAAAATAAATATATATATACACTCGGTCACACATCAGGTCGACTTTGATATGTTCTATGATAACGATTGACGGTAAAAGCTTTGACCTAAAAGGACACTCCAAAATTTCTAAGACGTTTAAGCCAAGAAAGTAAGCACATAAAGACGATTGGATTCTGAGGATTTAAATTCGAGTGGTCATAGCCTTTTTATACTCATAAATCCATGTGCGCAATACGTATTTGATACCTAGATAGTTTATTGGGCGTTCTTAGCATAATATATATATATATATATATATGTGGAGAGACTGGTATATGCTAGCAAATTTAAATAAATCTCAATCATTTATTTTGAAGTTTTAATCTATAAAATAAAAGTACATTGGTATTTTTCATTACACTTTATTCAAATCTGTACTTTGATTTTTAAATTTCAAAACTTAATCATCCCTTAGAAAAATGAATGATTGAGATTTTTTTGAATTTACTACTACCTAAAGATGCTAGTATATATCAGTTTCTCTCTTTCTATATATATGTATGAACTATTTATAATGTATTTGTCTTGATTGATTTGTGTATACCGTCAAGTGAAAAGTTAAATCGATCTGAAATATTCTAGGAAAGAAAATTTTATACGCCAACAACCATGTGCTGCATGGTGCATAATTGGAACCCAGAGAATACAAGTTCTTTTTTCTTGTGTATTACAATTGGACTTAGAATCGTCAAACGCGCGCCCATATATGCAGTGTCAGAGAGCCCTACCAGATTAGATAAAGCTCTACACGCAAAAAGCTGGTTTTTGAGGGGGGAAGTTATTACAACGCTTGGTTAAGTTCAAGTGCTTCACACTTATGCAAGGTTTTGAGTTCGAATCTTGTGAAAGAGAAAACCAACTCTGGGAGGGTTTTAACCCCAAAGTGGGCCGACCGGGCTCACCCCAAATTAGGTCGGATCCTTGTGAGCTCATGGATACGGATGGTTTAGCCCAAAAATTATTGCATGCCTTTGGTATGGAACTCATGACCTTCATTTTGAAGATTTTTTTGAGCCCCCAGACAGAAAATAAGGGATGATATATGAAAATTATATGCGCACCAATAATTAGACAAGATCCATCAGTTCGTGTGATACCTTATCTTTATTGGCTTTTCCTCTCCTTTTATTTTCTCAATACATATGACGAATATACAAGCTTTAATGATAGATAAGGATGGTCGACATGATCTTTTAGAGAAACAAGAAGATAAGAGAAATTCGATCACCACGTTAAATTCTTGCAAAATTTAACCTTTATTATTTTTTTGATGCCCTATCTTTTCCTTTATTTTTAGATTTTATTTGTTCAAAAATGGTTGTGAATGGCGAAAAGTTGCCCAAGGTTTTCTCTAGAGATGTCCACGTCTGCCCAAGCGTAGGTGTCATCTTGGTAAAAAGCCACTATCATAATAGGAATAGATATTTATGTTATATGCCATTATATTCCATAAAAATTAATGCAACAATAATATTATAATTGTTATTAATATATTATAATAGTATAGAAATTGCAATAATATATAATTATATTACTTATAATATTGTGACGTATTAATATTGTATAATATAAGTGCATCAATAGCATAACAATTTTTGGTCCGAGGAGCTTCGGAACCTTGAGCATCTAGTCATGAGATCAACCCTTGGGATGGTCTGTATGGAACAAACACGATCAGGAGGGAGAAATCCCACACAAGAACATGAACACATAGCACCACCTCCGTAAAGGTACGGCTTGAAACATAAGACACGATATGAAAACCTGACACGATCATGATTTTAAAAAGTCCACACTCAGTCCTACACTTAACAACCAAAAGAAATCAGGTCGTGTATTGATGGACCTATTTCTACAGAAACACGAAATGACACGACGCAAGAGTGATCAGAAACACAATCACTTAAAGCACGCAAAGAGAATTATGTTCAGGTTTACATGCCTGGTTCTAACCCAACAGAATTCCCTTGGCACCTTATTTAGCCTCTCCAATCTAGACCCGCGAACTGATCAGATCAGGTCACGACGGGTTACGGGTTCAACTTTTGCTAGTCATCAGGCAGATACTTGACCCGTCGAGAGGCCTAGGTACCATGACGACACAGAGTATTTAAGTGGTTGTTAAGTATATATTAGTTGCAGTCATACAATTATGAATCTTACATCAATGAATTGCATGAACTCAAGAAGCAGTTTAACTACCACATCCGTTGGATGCTTAAATTTTATATCCGGTTGGTAGAGGGAATAATTTAATATTTGGCAGCTAAACTTTTAGTTGAAATGAAACAATCAGCTGTTCGCTTAAAGAATAAAATATATTTCGCATTTATACTCTTTTATGATTAAGTACCCAACCCCACTTAGCCTTGGAGAAAGCTTGATTTTCATGAATAAGAAACTAGGATCAAGGCCGATCTTCGCATTTATATTATTTTACAATTTTACTTTTTTTTAATCAAACCGGAACCAGAAACTATTAACCGTAATCTGAATCGGTGCGGTTGCAGTCATGGTTCTGTGCGAACCAGACTTGGCGGTTTGAACCTAACTGGTTGTCCTAACAGATTCAAAGAAATGGTGTGCTGCTTCTTCGTGGACTTGATTCAAGGCTCTCTAAAGATCTTAAACCTGACCTGCAAAAACTTCGGTGCAAGGTTCTCTCTCTCTCTCTCTCTCTCTCTCTCTCTCTCTCTATATATATATATATATATATATATATATAATGGTATGCAATTAATTTTTCATTCAGGTGGCTTTCCATTCATTGCAATTCAGAACAGCCATCCAGGAAGTAGGAGAGAAGTTGGCTGCAAGGATGGCTAAAGGGGGTCCATACTTGGCCCTTCATCTACGTTTGGAGAAGGATGTCTGGGTCCGAACCGGATGCTTACCAGGCTTAGGTAATAACACAGATCAAACCATTGACATAGAACGCGAAGCACACCCTCACCTTCTCACCGGTCGAGCCAACATCCCAGCACGCAAGCGATATCTTGCCGGCGTATGCCCTTTGACATCCATGGAGACTGCAAGGTGCACACCTGGTTTGATTCACTACTACTGAATTTTGAGGCACCTAGTTGCTTTCAAGGTTTTTAAAGGTGTAAGGTTTAACGAGGCAACTTTCCAATAATATATTGAGGTATAAGTGTCCAAGAGTTTTCGAGGCTTAGTCCTGGTAGACATGGCCAGTTTGGAATCGGACCGATGCTTCCAACAGGAAACGGATCGGGTAAGAAACCAGCTGGATTCATAATCGGTCAAACCAGACCCAGAACTGGGGACCACTTGGCTTGGTTTCGGTTCAACCGACCTGACCCCCAATAAGCATTTCTTTAATTTCTTTAATCCTTTTTCCGAAACTTCAATATCTTACTGCTTTTTTTCTGTTCCAGACATTTTAGGATTCAAACCAGAACTGGACCAGCCCCAGTTTGGTTCTGATTCCAGATCCTGGTCCCAAGAAAACTGGTACTGGCGGTTCCAAACTGCCAGTACCAGTTTACCCAAACACAGGCTACATCTAGTCCTAGGGATCCAAAATGAAACCTGGCCTATACTTCAATCTGCAAGCCTTACTCCACCTAAACTAACCACACATTCACTATGTCAAAGGAACAAAGGAATGAGCTAACAATTCATGGTGTCTAACCAGACTCTTAAAAGCTCTCGGCGCATCAGCAAATACTCGAATCTATCTAGCCGGAGGAGAACCTTTTGGGGGTGCCATAGCACTCGAGCCACTTCGCTCTCGATTCCCAAACATACATAACAAGCAAACCTTGGCGATGGCAGATGAGCTCAAAGAGTTCAAGGGTCACGCTTCAGTGCTAGCTGCTCTAGACTATATCGTGTGCCTAAGAAGCCAGGTTTTCATGGCTAACCATGGTGGTAACATGGCTCGAGCAATGCAGGTAAACAAGCATATTCAGAGTTATATCTTAGAGCAGTACATTACTTTGAACCGCATTTTGATTAGATTTCCTTAACCAAAACAAGGATGTCTCTCACGCTAAACAGGTTTAGCTAAATTGACTTTTAGTCTTCATTGTGCTCGATATCGTAACATATTCGCTTCTTTTGAAGTTTTTGCCTTCTAAATTCTATACCTTTCCACAAGAGCTTCGCCCGGGCCATCTCTTCAAATTTCCAGACTACATCAAGGAAGCCTTTCTCAATTATCTTCTATTGGTGTCACATCAATATTTTCTTTAATTGCTTAAAATTTAGCTTCCTTTGGTTAGCCATTCTTTTCTTATATGGCTATATTCTTTTAGCTTTATATTTTCATTTTTACTATGGGCATCATATTCTCAATATGTTATACTCAATTTTAGAAGCAGTTTAAGCTTTGCTTAGACGACTCAAGCATGCATCATCTGCATTAAGATTTCAATTGCTATTGCTCACCAGAGCTGCATTTGATTGAAGCAGGGACACCGCTCATACTTGGGACATCGAAAATACATCACACCAAACAAGAGAAGCCTCGTAGAGCTTTTCGTGAACAATCAAACTAACACGGACGAGCAAGAGGTGAATAGGGCAATAAAGATTATGCATGCAGACTCTTTGGGGGCTCCCCTCTTCAGGACAGACAAGGAAGGAAGGGATATTATTGCCTACCCTGTTCCAGAGTGTATGTGTACAAGCAATAAGGCCAAAAGCGAGCCCTTTTCCACATGAGAGCTCACAAAAGATACGAACACATCAACTTCACACTGTTGGTAGCAGCTAGTCTGGAAAATTTTCAGCGTCATTCATTTTTTGTTGTGTTATGATTCATTTGTGTAAATGAAATTATGATTTTGCTGATATAACAGCTAGCTGTCAATACGTGTATAATACAAGATATAAGTTCTGCAATAGTCTTGCACCTTTCTAGCCTCTCTTAATGAAAACAAGATGAAAGGGTGATTGCAATGAAGACATAGTTCAGTTATGACATCTAGGACTCATTGTGCCCTCAATGGGACATCGGCACTTACGATGCATTCGGAAACAGACGATCGCATATCGATCCGGACAGGGTGATTGACTCATTTCCACCTGCAAATTCTGGACAGCCTGAAGTATGGTATTTGTGCCATAAACATGCCTGTGAAGAGCTAGTTGTTCAGAGTGCCTTGCTATATACAAAGTAACAGTAATACTACCGAAATGCAATATGTTTAAAGAACACTGTCTACAGTTATCTTCACGCTTGAGAGAGAGAGAGAGATGTTGAAGTACGACTTCAAAGGAATGCTGGATGCTTATTATAATTGGATTGATACAAAAGGATCACCTCCATCCATAGAAAGGACTAATAAACTCCAAAAAAAAACAGGCTCGTGTTTATACAAACATTTATAGAAGTTAATCATATTGTTATTCAGAATGACAGGAAAAGGACTCGAGAAATTAAATCGCATGCATGAAAAACTATCTTCCAGACATGAGATTGATCAGTGCCTGGTTTTCATAGAAAGTGCCAACATCCCAATCTTCAGATGATGAAGAGAGGGTCATCAGTGCAATTACTACCGACCTAATGCTCGGCCTATCCTGAGCTGATTCTTGGGTACATAACTTAGCGAGCTGAGCCATCTGAATAAAAGGAAAAGGAGATCAATATCATTATGGAAACAAGCATTTCCAATTGCATCAAGAAGATTAAAGGAAAGGAAATGGCAACGACCTTATAAACAGCGTCAAGAGGATAATTGTCACCAAGCCTGGGATCAACTAATTTTTGAAGGCTCTCCTTGGGATCAGCCTCATGAAAGAGATTGTCAAACTGCCATCTCAGATAACAAATAAATAATTTAGCTTTTCTTCATTTGTAAATGAGATCAACAAGAAACAAGTAGGAAGAAAAGAACAACCAGAGCACTAAGAGCCTTGGTTTCAGCTACAGTTGCACCGGTCCTTAGAACAGCTTTCTTAGCAGAAATAAGCTCATAGAGAACAACTCCAAAGGCATAGACATCAACTTTGGGAGAAACATCTCCGAGACGAGCATATCTGATTTTAAGTATTGCAAACATAAAACTCTGTAACGTGACAATTTTAATGACAATACACAAGGAAAATTCTAAAGTATAGCCTGTAGAATATGACAATATGTTAATCTGATACAATTACTGAAACCCAACCAGTGGGATATGGTTTGCACAAGAAATTATTGCCATCTTGCATCATTGCTTTAGAAATTGATCGCAATAACACCATAATACGAGGAACTATATGAGAAATGTACTCTAAAGTTCATCTTACTCAGGGGGCATGTAGCCAAAAGTACCAACAAAATGTGAGGAACCACAAACTTCTGTAAGTTTAACTAATCCAAAATCTGCAACCTGCAGCAGGCCCTGAGTTAACAGATAAGTAGTTCAAGAGAGAACTAAGAGGACTCAATTAACAAAGAGAGCCCCAAAACCTTTCCACGGAAATTCTTATCTATCAAAATGTTGGCCGACTTGATATCTCTATGAATATACACAGGAACCGTGTGCTCATGGATATATTCCAGCCCCCTTGCTGAATCAAGGGCAATCTGAACTCTCACAGGCCATGACAACGGCTGTCTTCCTGAAAGCATAAATGGAACAGTTTTTGAGGCCAGAAGCAAAACAGAAGCAAAACCATAGCAGTTACCATCTCAAATTTACAAAGATTCCACGAGAATAACTCTTGGCATAGATCTCACCTGCATCATGTAAATGCTCGCTTAAATTGCCGTTATCTATGTACTCATAAACTAGGAACAAGGAACGTTCAGTGCAATACCCTATCAGCCGCACCTATATTAATTTGTGAAAGGAAATTTCAGTGAGATATTGTAGAAGAAATAGATCAAAAGTAATAAGGCTTACGTGAATAATGAAACATTACAGGAACCTACATATTGAGATGTAATGATGATATACTTCAACGTGTTGAATGGAGCATCGGATATCCAATACATGTATACAACAATTGTGAGCCACCAAAGGATGACTATAACGAGCCTTAGAAAAGACTAGAATAATAGCAAATGCACTAACAATAGTAAATACACTCAAAAGAATATATATAAATTGGCCAAGAAGGTTGTTGGGCCTCCTTGTTGCCCAGTTGGCCTAGGTGACCCTGGTGCTTGATTACATGTATATATATGAGAATATTATAAAATACACACAAAAATACATGTATTTTAACACCCCCTCAATCTGATGGTATATCATCGAAAGTTTGTTAACTAAAAATTGAAAGTGCGGGACCGATAGTGATTTGGTGAAGACATCTACAAGTTGATACTCTGATCGCACAAAGTGTAGAGCTAAGTGTAAGTGTTCTTCCTAAATGTAGTGACAATCTATCTCAATGTGTTTGATACACTCATAAAATTTATTGTTGTTGCTATATAAATAGCACTTTTGTTGTCATAATGATAGGAGTAACTTAAGTGATGCTCCAGGATCTTGAATAAGTCTTTTTAGCCATGTTAGTTATGTAGTTGTCTTGGCCATTGTTGTGTATTCTATTTCAATATATGAGAGTGATACCTTTTGTTACTTTTTGTATCTCCTTGAGATAAGAGAGTCTCCAAGAAAGATAAAGTCATTTGTTATAGAGTGATCATTAACATCACAACCCTAGTCAGCATCACTACAATTAATTGAAGTAGGGAGGAAAATGATAAGAATACTCCATTTTCAGCATATTGTATGATCCACATGATGGCATTCAAATTGACTTACACTATGTACAATATGAGTGATGTTAGGTCAAGTATGCCAATGATCCGACCGTATGTCTCTAAGGATTAGGATATCTCAGTGGTTCACCATTTTTAAATTCATCTTTTGGTTAATCACCTCAGGTTTCTCAACTGTCTCATCATCTGTTAGTCCAAATCTAACAACAATTTCATTAGCAAATTTAGTTTTAGACAAAAAAGAAACCTTTAGCATTTCTTGTTACCTTAATACCCAAAAAGTACCATAGATATCCAAGATCCTTCATTTCAAATGCCTTACCAAAGTCTCGTTTGATATTTTGGATCCCAGGACATCACTTCTTGTAATGATCATATCATCTACATATAATAAGAGAATAACAGTACTTGCACCACATCGTTTTATAATAATAAAAGCATTAATGTCATAAACTCACTCATTTTATCAAAGCAAGCCTTAGGAGCTTCTTTAAGTCCATACAAAGACCTTTTAAGATGAAGAACTTGATTCTTTGGAATGTTAAAATTGAGAGGAGATTCCATACAAACCTCTTTTTTTAGCCATCCATTTAAAAAAGCATTCTTAACATTCATTTAAAAAACATTCCAATTTTTAATTGTACTAAAAGCAATAAGAGTCCTAACAATTGTCATTCTAGATTCTGGGATAAAGTTTCCTCATAATCAATATCATATTCTTGTGAATATCCTTTGGCTACTAGCCTACCATTGGTCTTGATTTTGTATATACATCTACGCGCTATTGGTTTCTTGGTTTTGGGATGTGTTACAATTTCTCTTGTTTATGCTCTATATAAGGCATCTAGTTCCTCATTCATCATCTCAATCCATTCCTGGAATGTTTGAGCTTCCTTAAATGTATAGGGTTCCTTTATAGTTAAAATTATATTTAATAAAGCTCTCTGACTTAGAGAAAATGTTTCATAAAAAATGACTATCGGGGGACTAAAATCCCTATTGGATTTTCTTGAAGTAGGTTAAATAGTTTATGGAGTTCTAATATAATGTCTTTCAAAAGGATTAAAATATGCCTCAAAGATATTGATTTGTCATATTGACTTTCTACGTTTCCTTTTAGATTACCTAGAATATCACTCAAAAAGGAATATCTAGTTTCATACATAAAATTAGTAACTTATCTTAAAAGACAAATTCATTTTCAAAGAACTTAACATCTCTCGACACATAGAGCTTGTCATTCTTATTGAAAATAATAGCATTCATTGAGAATAAACAACTTATAAATATTGGCAGATTGGAGGCCCCAAAACGTTGAAGATGCCCTATATGTGCAACCGTCCTGCCTTTCTCACTAACTACTTGAATTAACCCTAATCTACCTATTTATAACCCTTCTAACTTGAATTCCTAAATTACCCCTAATCATACTTAGTTACTACTAAATAGACATAACATACAAAAAGACGCATAACGACATTACAATAAGACGCATAAAGACTGCTATTTGACCCATTACATCTAATTAACTCATAATACATTATAACCAACAATCTTTAACACTCTCCCTAAGTTGGGTGAAAGAAATTTAGAACACCCAACTTGGATAAAGTGTCCTTTGAGTTGTCTTCTGGTCTTAGCTTTAGTAAAAAAAATCAGTTCTCTGTTTTATTGATTGGACATACTCCAACTTGAATTCTTGATTAGATATTTTTTTTCTGATGAAGTGACAATCAATTTCTATATGCCTGGTTCTTTCATGATACATAGGATTGGAAGCCATCTGAATTGATGCACTGCTGTCACAATATAGTGGTATAGAATAAGTAGAAGTAAATCCAAGTTCATTGATTAATGAAGATACCCATTTTCCTTCACACATGACTTGAGCTATTGCTTTGTATTCAACTTCTGTTGTAGATCTGGCAACAATTGTATGTTTTTTACTCTTCCATAATATAATGTTCCCACCAAGTAATGTAACATAACCAGTAGTTGATTTGCGGTCATCACGAGATCCGGCCTCGTCTGCATCAGAATAAAGTTCAATATGCAAATTAGATGATTTCAAATAAAGTAGACCCATGTCAGAGGTTGATTTGAGGTATCGAAGAATTCTATACACTGCATCCATATGATTCTTGGTAGGAGAATGCATATATCTGCTCACAATACCAACTGAATAAGTAATATCTGGACGAGTAATTATCAAGTATATAAGCTTGCCAACCAAAGTCTGATATTTGTGAATGTCTCTGAACTCTTCACTATCACCGATGAACAATTTCTGATTAGCTTCCATTGGAATATCACTTGGTTTATAGTCAAACATATTTGTTTCTCGGAGGAGATCCATGATATATTTTCTCTGAGTTAAGAAGATACCCTGAGTAGAATATAACACCTTTATGCCCAAGAAATAATAGAGTCGCCTAAATCTTTGAGGTCAAATAGTCTGTGAAGATTCCTTTTTAACTTAGATATTTCTTCAAGATCATCTCCTGTAACAATAATATCAACAACATAGACAGCAAGGATAGATAATTTTGTACCTTTCTTGAAGAAGATTGTATGATCATTGAGACTTCTCTGGTATCCCAGATTGCATACGGCTTTACTGAATTTCTCAAACCAAGCTCTTGGTGACTGTTTCAGCCCATAAATAGCTTTGTTTAGCTTCCACACTTTATTATCAGATGTTTTGATACTCGTTCCTGGAGGTAGTTCCATGTATACTTATTCATGCAAGTCTATAAGAAGACATTCTTAACATCTTATTGTCAAAGATCTATCTTAAGTTAGCTGCCATACTAAGCAGTATTCGTATAGAAATAAGTTTAGCTACAAGTGCAAATGTTTCAGTGTAGTCAATACCATACGATTAACTATAACCTTTAGCAACTAATCTGACTTTATATCTTTCAATATTTCCATCTGCCTTGTATTTAATAAGGAATACCCACTTGCATCCTATAACGTTCCTGTCAGGAGGTAATTACGTGATGGTCCAAGTTTTGTTTTTCACAAGAGCATTCAGTTCCTCTTCTATGGCAGCTTTCCATAAGGGGCAATACCGTGCACAAGTATGTTTACCTTTACGAATGGCAATAAGAATCTCTAGGTCTTCTCCCACTTGCGATTAAGGATCTGAGTCAGGGGAAATAATATTCCTTGATCATCTCTTGTACGTTAACATCTACTCTTACTCACTGGCCTTTTCTCTATAATCATCTGCAATATCCTCTGTATCACCAGGAACTAGTGGTAAGACATAAGGAAAAATCTGTTGAGATGTAGTAGACTCTCCCTGAGAAGTATAATAAGGAGTAGATTCTGCAAAAGTGACATCCATGGATACATATAGTTTCTTAGCAAGGGGATCGTAGCATTTATAGCCCTTTTGAGAGTTTGAATATCCAAGAAAAATATACTTTACAGACCTAGGATCAAGTTTATCACGATTAGGTAGATGAACATGCACAAAGCAGGTACGGCATTCTATTGATTAGGTGAACAGCAGTAAGGACAACTTCTCCCCAATAGAATTTGGGAAATTATTTTGGAGTAATAGAGTTCTAGCTACTTCTATAATATGACAATTTTTTCTTTCGACAATTCCATTTTGTTGAGGAGTATAAAAACAAGAGGTCTGGTGAACAATACCATGAGTGTGTAGATATTCTTCTAATTGCTTGCTAATGTACTCTCCCCCATTATCTGAACGAACAATTTTCACCGAAGTATTAAATTAGGTAAGAATGAATTTATGTACGATTGGAAAGATAGAAGAAACTTCAAATTTTGATTTCAAATAATTGTAAGACGAGTACAATCATTAATAAAGGAGACAAAATATCTCTAACCAAACAACGAAGTAACCGGACTAGGACCCCATATATCAGAATGAAGGAGCTCAAAAGACTGAGATCACCTAGAGTCACTTAAGAGATAAGTAGCTCTTTGGTGTTTCCCAAGTTGACATACTTCACATTTAGACTAAGGTTTATTAAACTTGACTCTAAGGTGAGGTATAACATAGTGAAGTTTTGACACAGGTAAATGACAATGACGACAATGCCAAAGACGAATTTCTGCATCTTGAATTGTTGCTGCTGAAGCATTATAAGAAGTTTCATGTTGAAAATGATCTTCCAAAATGTATAATTCTCTCTGTAATCTACCATGACCAAAGATTTTTCCTGTCTTCAGATCCTGAAACACACAACCAATAGGAGTAAAGGTTATACTGCATTTCATAGTAGAATCAATAATCCAAGTCTTTGAATTAGAATAAGAGGAGTTACCCTTCACAGTATGAGTCGCTTGTGCTACTGTAGCCTGAGAGGAAGATAGTTGAGATTGTTCAGATAGTCTTGTTTCTAGGCCTTCTATCCTCTTAATAATCTCTTCGATTCTGTCTGTATTCGGAATTGTATTCTCAGCAGCATGAGCAGAGTAGTTTCTGTTTCTATAATAATCAGATTTGCCATATAATTCCCAACAGTATTCTTTGGAATGTCATTTTCCACAATGAGAACATACGAGTTTTTCCTTCTTATCAGAATGAAATCTGCCTCATCCTCGACCACGACCTTGATGTCCTCCTCTTCCACGATGGTGTGAATTTTCTCCTTTTGTTTGGAATGCATGTTGGTCACTAACAGAAATGTTGTTTTCTCAAGATTTCTGCAATCTTCTTCCCTGATTAATAATGAATATATTGTCCCCAGTGAAGGTAGTTCATCTCTTCCCAAAATATTGAGTTTTATAGACTCAAATTCTAAATTTACACCCCATAATAAGTCAAATACCTTTTTCTTCTCAATCTCTGTATTTCTTTCCATATAACACGAAGAACATCGTATAATACAGAAGTTCATCCCAAAATCCTCTAAGATCTGCATAATATTCACTCATAGAACGCGTTCCTTGTTTATAGTTTCTGATCCTTTCCAAAATCTCATACTATTTTGCTACATTCTTTTTTCTCGAATAAGATTTAGAGACTACACACCAAATTTCATGAGCAGATTCAATAAACATAAAGGTTTTCGCTATTGATAGAATCATAGACTGAAATAGCCAAGATGAAATTAATACATCTTCTCTTCTCCAAATAGGATATTATGCATCATTGGTATCTGAGTTCGTTATTTGACCCGTTAGGTGTGCCCATCTCTCCCTAGCAATAATAGTCAATTTCACTGACCTGAACCATTCCAAGAAGTTTCTGCCATCCAATTTAGTTGTTATAATCTGAAAGTTCTCTCCTTTTTCATTCATGGCATCACAAAAGGGTTTTCAATCCCCTTGCCTTTACTTGCCATATATATGCAATTGCGAATAAAAGTACCTGTAACAATCAGTTTTACATGAACAAATATAACCTGATGTGAACAACAATACGAAGAATCGGCCTTCTACACGAGCATAATATGATTTGGGCTGCAAAGTGAAGAATCTGTCTTTATATAGAAAGCTTTCATAGGTTGCAATCTTCCAAGTACATCAATAGATTAGGGCAGAATTCGTTTGTCTTCGTTTCTCACGTCGCTGGATAAAGAGAAGAGTGAATCGGCTCCAACAAACTGATGCCTGCCTTGCCAATTCGTTGTTGCCTGCCCTTGCAACTTTAACTGTGGTGGACCGCTCCTTAGTTCTTGTAGTAAACACACCTTTGAATAGACTGTTTCAATATAGTTTTCTTCCCAGATCTGATGATCACTTTTTCAAAAATAAATATGATTCTTTTAAAGAAAAAATCATAGATTTACAAGCCTTATAGGCTTTGATACCATATTGAAAATAATAGCATTAATTGAGAATAAACAACTTACAAATATTAGCAGATTGGAGGCATTCCTCCAATCTTCCCCAAAATGTTGAAGACGCCCTATATGTGCAGTTGTCTTGCCTTTCTCACTAACTACTTGAATTAACCCTAATCTACCTATTTATAACCCTTCTAACTTGAATTCCTAAATTACACCTAATCATACATAGTTACTACTAAATGGACATAACATACAAAAAGACACATAACGACACTACAATAAGACACATAAAGACTGCTATTTGGCCCATTACATCTAATTTACTCATAATACATTATAACCAACAATCTTTAACAATTCTTAGGATCATCTCTAACCTTTTTGTTTATACCATACCTTTTAAATTCATTTGACATAAATTCTCCTCCTTAGTCATATATAAATGTCTTTATTTGATAATCAAATTGATTCTTAACAAGGTTATGAAAAGTAACAAAATTTTTAAAAATATCGGATTTGGCCCCTAATAGATATACCATGTATATCTAGTAAAGTCATCAATAAAGATGACATAGTAGGAGACTCCAGACTCCTCCTTTTGACATGATGGTTGTGGGACCTCAAACATCCAATTGTACAATTTTAAACGGTTTGCTTGTAACAGTTGGTAAACAACCTAAAACATAAAAACATCAAAAAGCATGCAAATCTTCATCACTGAAGTGAAACAAGGGTCGGCACCTCCCTCTTGTGCAGCCGTTCACTCTTTCTCTCTTTATTTCACTTAAAGACTCATTACAATTAGGGTTAATATATATAATGGTTTATAACTTGAAAGAGAAATTTACCCCTAGTAAGTAAAAGAGATGACATATGGCTCCTATTGGATCAAAATCTGATCTAATAGGAGCTAGAAGACCCAAACTAAAAAATTAACAATAAAAGTTAATACTTTTTAACACGCCCCCTCAAGTTGGGTATTGAATAGTAGAGATCATCAACTTGCAAAGAGCCTTTTTTAGTCCATTTGCAGCCACTGATTTAGTAAGAATATCTGTCACCTAATTATCTGAACAGACATGGATGAGATTAAATATTTTATGGTCCACTTTCTCTCGAATGAAGTGACAATCTACTTCAATGTGCTTGATTATTTCATAAAAGACTAGATTGGAGGCTATTTGAAAAGTTGCCTTACTGTTATTAAAGAAATTAATAGAAGAGTTTCTTCCAAAACCAATTTCCTTCATGCATGATATTCTGTCTCTGCACTTGATCTAGCTACAATAGACTGTTTCTTGGTCTTCCATGAAACAATATTACCTCCCAAGCATACTATATACCCTCATGTGGGGAGTACACTAAATCGTGGGTAATAGATGATTTTAGATATCTCATGATATGAAATACAATGTTCATATCGTGTTTTGATGGTGAATACATCTATCTACTAACATAGCTGACCGCAAAACTTATATCAGGTCTGGTAATTGTGAGATATATCAATTTTCTCACTAATCTTTGATATCTCCCCACATCTTCATAGGGTTCATTAAAATTTTCAGCAACTTCCTTTTAAATCTCAATGGGAATAGGGTATACCCGATAATCTTTCATTTTTGTGTCCTTCAATAAATCGATAATATACTTTCTTTGACTTAAGAACAAACAACTCTTACTTCAAACAATCTCAATCCCCAAAAAATAGTGTAATTTTCCTAGGTCTTTCATATCAAAGAAAGGATGTAGCATTTTTTCAAATAAGTAATTCCTTCCACATCATCACCAGTAATAATAATGTCATCAACATACACAATTAAGAGAATAGTTTTCTTTTCCCTCTTGATAAATAAAGTGTGATCACTAATGTATCATGTGAAACCCAAACCAAGAATACCATTACTAAACTTTTAAAACCAAGCTCTAGGTGATTGCTTCAAACCATAAATAGATTTTTTTAGTTTGCATACATTTGATAACATCTTCCCTTAATAATATCTCGGAGGTAAGTCCATGTAGATGTTCTAAGTAAGATCTTCTTGAAGAAATGCATTTCTCACATTCAGCTGTCATAGTTCCTATCCTTGGTTAACTAACCTCAACTTGTATCTTTCTATTTGTCCATCAACCTTAAACTTTATTGTATACACCCACTTGCAACCCACAGTCTTTCATTCTAATAGTAGATCTATAAGTTCTCAAGTTTGATTCTTTTCTAATGCTGTGATTTCTTCTTTCATAGCTATCCACTAATCTGAATTTTATTCAGCCTCTTCAAATGTTTTGGGAATATAGATATTATTTGCATTCATCACAAACAAGTGATGCTCTTTTGGAAAATTAGTATATGAAACCATCTTGTGTATAGGATATCTTGCAACTTCACATTTACTCTTGTGAAGAGCAATAGGTAAATTATCACAATCATTAGACAGGATTGAAGGAGTTACCTGGGTTGGAATAGGAGTTTATTCGAGGCGAGAATTCTAATCTAGGGTAGCATTAGGATTTGGGAGGAATTTCTTTCCCTCACCTCTTGAATACGTTTGTATCTTCTTTCTCTAAACGTCTTCTATCATCTTCTCGTAGTAGTAAGGAATATACGGTACTCAATTAAGGAAGTTCTTCTCTACTTAGGATATTATTCTTAATTGTCTCGTATTGAGAAGAGATGTCTCACAAAAGATCAAATACTTTCCGTTCTTAAAGCTCACTCGTTTGTTTCTTCGTGCAACTGTGACATTTGGTCTTTGAGTAGTACTGTAATTCTTGTTGAAAATCATGTAAGCACAAAGGATGATCGAATATCATAGAATGATAAGAAACATCGAAGAAAAAATGTGAAGATCAAAAGAGGGGGCAAACCCTCCAATGGAGACTCCCCCCCTCGCTCTTTCTTAATCTTAGTCTTTTAACCCTAATACAAGAAGTTCATCCCTTATATAATGGGTTGTTAAATACAAAATGATTGAAATGCCTTTAGTAATATGGGCAATTACAATAATACATAAAACATCAAAATTACTAAAACTAACACTAAAAGCATATTCTTCAATACCCCCTCAAGTTGGGAGCGACATACTTCGAACTCCTAACTTACCAAATAACTTATTCTTTCTTCTTCTTTTTCTTATTTTTCAACCTTCTTGGTTATCTGCTTTTCAGTAACCTTCCTGGCTGTAACATTCTTCATCAACCATCATAATTGTTCTTTAGCAGCTTCACGGTTGCATCAATCTTCAACAGCTTCTTGGCTGCAATAACTTCAACTCAGCCTTCCTGGCTGGTAATCTTCAGCAACTTCTTGACTACAATAACTTCAACTCAGCCTTCCTGACCGGTAATCTTCAGCAGCTTCTTGGCTGCAACAACTTCAACTCAGCCTTCCTGACTGGTAATCTTCAGCAGCTTCTTTGGCTACATCTTGAACTCAACCTTCCTAACTGAAGGTTTTCAGAAGCTTCTTTGGCTCTAACATTTTCAGCAGTTTCTTAATTGTAATATCTTCTACTCATCCTTCCTGGCTAGTCATTTTCAATAGCTTCTTTGGCTATAACATTTTCAGTAGCTTCTTTGGCTACAACATTTTCAGTAACTTTTTTGCTGCACAAACTTTAATTCAACCTTCCTCACTGGTCATTTTTAGCAACTTCTATAGCTACAAATTCTAGCAACCTCATGGTTGTAAACACATTTCAACAGTTCTCATGACTGCAATATTCACCTCATAAAAAAACAGCTACCTCCAATCTGTATTTCAACAGTCTATAAGTTAATCATCTCTTCTTCTTATGCATTGAATCAGCATAGGGAGAGCCAAATGTGGTTAATGATTTCCAATCCAACGACTTTAGTCTCTAATCGCGATGACATGTTGCCATGGGTCCTCCAATGCCCGACTTGACTAGGCATAACTCAATCCTCCAAAATGACCGTGCACATAAAGGGATGATTCATCACACACCAATAGAACCAAACCCTCCAACTCCCCAGATAGTGGTGACGATATCCTCCACCTCACACACTTCCAACGTTGCAATCTTCTCAATTATGAGCTGTGCAATCCTATCCCCAACGTTCACCTAGAAATCGGAGTCGAAATGATTGAACAAGACAACTCCCACGGGGCCATGATAATCAACATCAACCTCTCCTACGCCCACATCTAACTTAAATGACCTAAGTACCCTTAATAAGTAACTAACCTTACCTGATTCCCAATTTGATCCATTGGCATCCAAACCACTAATTAAACATAAATACACTTACAAATACATGACAGAACCTAAACTTTAAACTTAAGATCTAAGAATTCAAACTTCAACTTGATCTCCAGACACTTACAACCCACTATTTTTCTTTCTGGCGGGAGATCTGAAATTATCTATGTTTGATTATGCTCTAAAGTTCCACGCTATATGTGACTCTGATTAGCTTCCTCAAAACTCTTGAGAATCTGTATATTTTCTGTATTCATCATAAATAATTTTATATTCTTTTAGAAAATTAGAGTATGATACCATCCGATGTAATGGGTACATGACAGTCTCCCGTCTTCCCTTTGTTAAAGGGATAGGTAAATCATCAAATGCACTAGAAGCTATGTTGTACGGGTACGACAATTTGGTTGATGTACCTGTATTCGGTACATACTCGATACAGGTACGCGTATCGGTATGTGTGGTACATACAAATACGTGTGTTTCACCAAGTTGCGGACTCTTGTTTGAGTTGTTCCAGCAGCATGCCAATCTCCAACAGTATCTGAAACTGCGTGTCGTGGTAGGTATTGTTAGGAAAATGGGTCTGGGCCCCTCTGGCCCTGGCCGGGCAGGCCCTGGCCCACTGGGTCATTAGGGCCAGGGGGGCCACTAGCCATTGGATCATAGAAGTAATCAACCAGAAGATGCGCCTAGTTGATGGTGAACTTCTGAGTGATCCCACACCTTATAGACAGATGGTTGGAGCACTCACGTATCTCACCATAACACGGCCTGATATTGCTCATGCTGTTCATACTTTAAGTCAGTTTCAGCATGCACCCACCTCAGTGCATATGAGTGATGTTATGAGGATTGTTCGTTATATTCGACAAACCTCAACTAAGGGAGTATTTTTATCTTCCTTCTCGTTATTTAAGTTAGCTTGCATATATTGATGCTGATTGAGGTGGTGATGTGAATGACAGGTACTCTATTAATGGATATTGCATATTCCTTGGTCACTCACTCATTTCATGGAGATGCAAGAAACAACAAAAGGTGTCTATTTCGTCTACTGAAGCAGAGTATCGTGCAATGGCCAACACTACTACAAAACTAACTTGGTTGCGACAACTACTTCAAGACTTGCATACAACTGGGAGCTTCTCCAATAATGTTCTGCGATAACAAAAGCGCTATGTATATAACCAACAACCATATCTTTCATGAGTGCACCAAGCATATAGAGATGGACTATCACTATATTCGTGAAGAGCATCTACAAGGCAACTTGACACTATAGTTTGTAAAATCAGAATATCAACTTCCAGATGTGTTCACCAAGTCCTTACCTGCCCCTCGGTTTCAATCTTTAATTGGCAAACTTCAAGTCATGGAGCTGTTAGTTTGAGGGGGGGTGTTAGGAAAATGGGTTTGGGCCCCTCTGGCCCTGGTCGGGCAGGTCCTAGCCCACTAGGCCATCAGGGTCAGGGCTACTAGCCAATGGGGGCTAGTAGCAGCCAGCCCCCCTCTCTTCCCTCTCCCTTCTCTCTTTACTGCGTCACTCTCTCTCACTCTCTTTCACTCATTCTTTCTCTATAAATACACTTGTAATCTCTTGTAAATTCAAGCCTTTGATGGCTAATGAATAACGATTATTTATTCAAGCTTGTGCTTTGTTTATTCTCCTTTTCGCATGCACTTATTTCTCTCGGCTATTCCCTTTTCTAAGAGCTTGTGATTGTTCCTTTGTGGTATTGTCCACTCGTTGATCTTCCACAACTATATTGAACCATAGACTTCATTACAGGTATGCGGTATGCAGCCACAGTGGCAGATGATGAACTGCAACAAAGCCACAGCATGCCGCTGTTAAGGAAAGTAGTCTTAGCATGTAGAAAGTGTCAATAAATATAAATGCGTCCTGTCGTATGTCATTTTGAGTCTTATGTTATACTAGAAATAGTTAATTGTTAGTAGGGGTAGATTAGGAAATTAAGTTAGATAGAGTATAAGTAAGTGATTAGGGTTAGAGAGCATAATAAGAAAAGAAGGGGGACGGCTGCAGTGCTGCAGCCGATTTCTTGGGTTGAAGGCAGATTGGAGGCATTGTAAGTTCTTATATAATATGAAGTTTGTTTACAATATGGTATCAAACGTCCAGATGCTATTTGAGCTGTTCTTAAAGCCTCTTCCTCATTGAAGCCGCAGTGAAGTTTTTTTTTGGCCGCCAACAATTTTTTCCTTGTTCCCTCTTCTCTCTGTTCTTCGCTCCCTTTGTCTTTCACTGCAGATTTTTTCACCACCAATTTCTTTCCCTTTCATTTTGCTGACTACCGTGTATGCATATCGATCCATAAAAAGGCTAGGATCAATAGGTTTTTTTGCACTATGGGGTGCTGAGTAAGTCTTAATAGCTGGCAAAGCTGCAAAAATACAGCACCTAGAACATCAGGCAGTGGCTGTGTTTCGTGGATGTGCCTATTCATCTGCAGGAAGACTATACTCACGAGGCTGAACTTGGGACACTTGCCTGCGGGCATCATTATCATTCCCACTGCATAAGGCAGTGGCTGCTGCCGCCGCATAATTTCTTCATTTCTATTGTACCCTGATCTTGCTTTTGTTCATTCTCCTTTCGTCTTTTATGACTGACAAGGGTAAGGGCATTGATCTTTCTTCTCATATTGGTGAATCCTCTGGTCTCTTTGAGAAATCGGACCATCTTCAGATTACCACGACTAAACTGGATGGACGAAATTACATGGAATGGGCCCGTTCTGTGGAACTCGCCATTGTAGCAAGGGGGAGATGGGAACATTTGATGGGTCACTCTTCCATTCCAATGCCACATGATGGACTATATTCCACCTGGAAACGAGAAGATGCCTTACTTTCCACCTGGTTGCTCCAGTCCATGATTCCATCTATCGCTAAAACTTTTATGTTTTTAGATTCTGCCCATGCCATTTGGTGTGCTGTTGCTGAGGCTTATTCCCGAAAGAAGAATGTTGCCAAAGAATATGAGATTCTGGAGCACATCAGTAAGTGCAAACAAGCCAATCGATCTATCAGTACATACTATGCAGATCTCCGCGGCCTTTGGGATGAACTCTTCTACTATACCAATATCCAGTGTTCTTCTTGTTATACTGAACGACAGGCTGCACTTGAGAAAAAGAAAGTATTTGATTTATTATGGGGTGTCAATCCAGAATTTGAATCAGTCAAACTGAATATCTTAGGCAGAGACGAACTTCCATCTTTGGGCACAATTTACTCATTATTAATCCGCGAAAAAGACCGCAGAAATCTAGAGAAGGATCAGCTTCTTACTCCAGACCAGCATGCCCTTCAAGTTCGAGACGATACTTCCCACTTTCGTGGCAGAGGGGGTCTTCAAGGTCGTGGACGTGGCCGTGGACGAATTACTTCAGATGATAAAAATAAACTGGTCTGCTCCCATTGTGGTAAATCACGTCATACCAGAGAACATTGTTGGGAATTACATGGTAAACCAGATTACTATCGATCTCGCCCTCCATGAGTCCACTCCGCAGACAGCAATCCCAGCACTGAGGGCATCCAGGAGATTCTCAAACGACTAGAGGGTCTTGAACAACGATTCTCTGAAACAACTTTCGCTCCGCTCAACCATGCTACAATCGCTCAGGCTACCCATACCGTTACGGGTACTCTCTCCTCTCCTTCCCGTTCCAAATCTTGGATAATTGATTTCGGGGCTACAGATCATATGGTGGGCGACTCAAAATATTTTTCCACTTACCAGTCTCTTACAGATCAGGCACCCATTAGATTGGCAGATGGTTCCTTCACTTACATGATTGGACAGGGCAGTGTCTCTACATGTCTTTCAGATTTATCCTCCGTATATCATGTTCCCAGTTTTCCGATTAATCTACTTTCCGTTAGCTCTTTAACTCGTACCTTAAATTGTTGTGTGACCTTTCATCCTACTGGTTGTGTATTTCAGAATCTGAAGACGGGGAAAATCTTTGGACATGGTAAATTACAGCAAGGATTATACATTCTTGAAGACTTATCTCCTCCTTCCACCTCCAGCAGTGTTTCCTCCCCATCACCCGCTCCCGATACCGCTCTTCGTCTTTGGCATTCTCGTCTTGGTCATCTCCTAGTGTCCCAGATTCCATATATTGTTCCTCAGTTTCGCGTCGCATCCAATAAAATACAGTTCCATTGTGAAGTTTGTCAACGTGGGAAACACCAGAGAGTCTCTTATCCTTCAAGTGATTCTCGCCGATCTCAGCCCTTTGAGCTTCTTCACTCTGATGTATGGGGTCCTAGTCCAGTCACCTCTTTGTTTGGTCATAAGTATTTTGTATCTTTCATTGATGATTGTACTCGACTTACCATCGTGTACTTAATGAAATCTAAATCTGAAGTTGCTTCTATTTTTCCCATTGTGCATAAATTTATTTCTACTCAATTCAATGCCACTGTTAAAATTCTTCGATCCGATAATGAGGATGAATATGTGGGGACTGAGTTAGCCCAATATCTCCAAGCCCAGGACATTGTTCATCAGACTACCTGTCCTTATACACCTCAGCAGAATGGTCTTGCTGAACGACGGAATCGTCATATTCTCGAGGTTGCCCGAACTCTTTTCCTTCAAAGTAATGTTCCCAAATTCTATTGGGGTGAAGCTGTTCTTACTGCTGTTTATCTTATAAATCGCATGCCCAGTCATACTCTTCAGGGGGAGAGTCCTTTTCGTACTCTTGATAAAGCCTCCAAACCTTTTTATCTTGTTCCTCGTCTCTTTGGGTGTACCTGCTTTGTACATATTCCTCTTCCTCATCGGGATAAACTTGCTGCAAAGTCCGATAAGTGTATTTTTCTGGGCTACTCGACCTCTAAAAAGGGCTATAAATGTTATGATCCCTTGCTTCACAAACTATATGTTTCCCGAGATGTTACTTTCTTCGAACTTACACCTTATTATTCTCCTTCCGTGGCCACTTCAACCCCAACTCCTTGTGTCCTTCCACTAGTTCCTAGTGAGGGGGAGTATCCTGAGATCGTTGATAGTCAGCGTGACAACCACCAGCCATCCAAAGAGCTTTTGACGTACAAGAAAGGCCACCGGAAGATTGTGTACACCCCAGAAGACCCATGTGCTAAAGAGATTTCCCCTGAATCAGATCCTCAAGTACGAGTGGACAATGACCTTGAGATTCCTATTGCTGTTCACAAAGGTAAGCGTGCATGTGCAAGATATCTGATTTCTAATTATGTGTCATATGTCAATACTTCTCAGAGCTATCAATCCTTCGTTATGAATGCTGCAAAACAAAAGATTCCTTCAAAGTTCGAAGAAGCCATCAAGTGCCCCTTATGGAAAGCTGCGATTGACGAAGAACTAAATGCATTGGTTAAAAACAATACATGGACCATCACACAGTTGCCTTCTAATAGGCATACAGTAGGATGCAAGTGGGTGTTTACTATTAAATATAAGGCAGATGGAACAGTGGAGAGATACAAAGCTAGATTGGTTGCTAAAGGATACAGTCAGTCATATGGCATTGATTATACAGAGACCTTTGCACCTGTGGCTAAACTTACATCAATCAGGATACTTCTTAGCATGGCAGCAAATTTGGGATGGGACCTATGGCAATTGGATGTTAAGAATGCTTTCTTACAGGGAGACTTAAATGAAGAAGTATACATGGAACTACCTCCAGGAATGACCAGAAATATGTCTTCTTCTAATAGAGTATGTAAACTCAATAAAGCCATTTATGGGTTGAAACAGTCTCCAAGAGTGTGGTTTGATAAATTCAGCAAAGCAGTGTGTAGTTTGGGATACAGCAAAAGCCTCAATGATCATACCATATTCTTCAAGAAAGGGACAAAAATTTCAATTCTCGCAGTTTATGTTGATGACATTATTGTTACAGGAGATGACCTTGAAGAAATATCAAAGTTAAAAATGAGTCTTCATAAACTATTTGATATTAAAGACCTGGGCAGGCTTCATTATTTCTTGGGCATAGAAGTTCTTTACTCCAACAAAGGTATTTACTTGACTCAAAGGAAATATTTAATGGATCTCCTTGAAGACATCCAAATGCTTGAATGTAAATTTAGTGACATTCCAATGGAGGTAAATCAGAAATTTTTTAATGGCGACAGTGAAGAGTTCAAAGACATCCATAAATATCAGAGGCTAGTGGGTAAACTCATATATTTGACCATTACTCGACCAGATATTGCATATGCAGTTGGGATTGTGAGCAGATATATGCATTCACCAACAAAAAATCAGATGGATGCAGTGTATAGAATTCTTCGATATCTCAAAACAACTTCAGGAATGGGTGTACTTTATTCGAAGTCATCAAATTTGGACATTGAACTTTATTCTGATGCTGACTGGGCAGGTTCTTATGATGACAGGAAGTCAACTACTGGATATATTACTTTACTTGGGGGTAATATTATATCTTGGAAAAGCAAAAAATAGACAGTGGTTGCAAGATCTACGGCAGAAGCTGAATATAGAGCTATAACCCAAGCTATGTGTGAAGGAAAATGGATATCTTCTTTGATCACTGGATTAGGTTATTCAATTAACCATCCTCTACCCTTATATTGTGATAGCAGTGCAGCAATTCAGATGGCCTCTAATCCAGTATATCATGAAAAGACCAAGCATATAGAAATCGACTGCCACTTCATCAGAGAGAAGATATCTAATAAAGAATTCCAGCTGGAGTATGTTCATTCTTCCAAACAGAGAGCTGATTTTTTAACTAAAGCTACTACCAGCAAACTATTAAAGGAGACCTTATCCAAGTTGGGTGTCATCAACATCTTTCACCCAACTTGAGGGGGAGTGTTAAGGAAAGTAGTCTTAGCATGTAGAAAGTGTCAATAAATGTAAATGCGTCTTGTCGTATGTCATTTTGAGTCTTATGTTATACTAGAAATAGTTAATTGTTAGTAGGGGTAGATTAGGAAATTAAGTTAGATAGAGTATAAGTAAGTGATTAGGGTTAGAGAGCATAATAAGAAAAGAAGGGGGACGGCTGCAGTGCTGCAACCGATTTCTTGGGTTGAAGGCAGATTGGAGGAATGCCTCCAATCTGCCGTCCATTGTAAGTTCTTCTTATATAATATGAAGTTTGTTTACAATAGCCGCTTCATGCTTAAAAAGCATGTATACGTGAATTTCTAAGAATGACAATGGAGTGATTGACAGAGTGCGTCCATCAGCGCTACGATCTCCAATAGTGTAAGAGATCTGAAACTGAGTATGTGCCATGGTACGTATACGATATGCAGCTGCAATGGCAGATGATGAACTGCAACAAAGCCACAAGCATTGCTTTTTCATGATCTCTCTCTCTCTCTATATATATATATATATATACATATACATATATATATATACATATATATATATATATATATATATATACATATATATATATATATATACATATATAAGTCACTAGTCTTTATGGAAGCAGTTGGGTTCTCCGTCTTGGATGGGAGTTCTTTGGGCTTCTATAATGCATGTGACTAGAATATTTTCAGATGATATATTTAGGTAATCAAATCATACGGGTGGAAACTTTGCTTAATACAGAAAACAGGCCAGTCCCAGGCCATAAATTTTGGTTGCAATCTCTCCGAATACAAAGTTGTAACCCTCGGCATGGATTAATCATCAAACAAAGATTCAAATAAACAAATTTTATCATGAACAGTGTTGGGGACACTGCCTATATCTAGGACCACCAAATATCGTTTGCAACTGCTTGAATCAACCATCAGACCAGAGCCATCTTGCGCTTATGCTCTTGCACTTTCATACAAAAAATGGTTCACTTCCACCGTCTTGCATAACTAAACTAAAGTTGGAGTAGAAAAAAAAAATAGGTATAAAAATTGTATAGTACGATAGGCGATACAGATGTATCAATACTTAAAACCAATATGACATCAAAAGCAAGCTTAATCAAAGTTTTTTTTTGTACATTTTTTAATCATGACGAGTTCTTTATGCATTTTAACAACTATTATTCTTTGGTTACCTCCATGACTTTGATATTTATTTGCTAAGCACCTGCTCTTTAAAATATAGAATGCTCTATATATAATTATGTATATATTTATGTAAATTTATTTTTTATTAAGTTTCTTAATAGTATCGTACCCGTACCTTAGTTTTTTTTTTAAATTGTGTACCCCATACCCGTACCCGTATCCATGCAACATAGACTAGAAGTAATAGGAGTTACCTGAGAAGGAAGAGGAATTGTTTTAGAGTGAGGATCTTGATTGAGGATAGCATTAGGATTCTACATAACAACTCTTCTTTCTCCTGTAGAGTAGGTCTTCCATTAACCTTTTTCTAGGGTTTCAGTTTTCTGCATTTTCATCTCACTTTTTTAGCATACTTCTGAAGGTGTTACTAATAATACTATGGAAGGCATATATGTGACTGATTGGTCATCCTTATTCCTATAAAATAGAATTTCTTTATGGAAAGATACATCCATAGTAACATAGCATCTCCACTTAATTGGGTCATAACATTTATACCTTTTCTTTGTAGATAAATATCCCAAAAATATACATTTGATAGCTCTAGCATCAAGTTTATCTCTATGAATCTTATAAACATGTATAACACAAGTAAATCCAAATATTCTCAAAGGAACATAAAACCGTCTTTGGTTAGGACACAATAATGGAAGGGAGAATTTCAATTAAGAACTGCACTAGGCATGCGATTTATAAGATACACAACTGCTAATGTGGCTTCTCCCCAATAGATTTTAGGAACATTATAACCAATCAATAAAGTTATAGCCACCTCCAATATATGTCTATTCTTTCTTTCAGAGACATTATTCTATTGTGGTGAATAAGAACATGAAGTTTGGTGTAGTATGCCCTTACTTAGAAAGTATGAATGTAGAGAATTACTTATATACCCTCCTCCATTATCGCTTCTAATAATTTTGATATAATATTGAAACTGATTCTTAATAAATTCACAGTATGAGGGCAAAACATTCATAACTTCATCCTTGTTCATCAAAAGGTAAATCTAGTACAATCATCTATAAATGATACAAAGTATATGTAACCATGTAAAGATGTAATAGAACATGGACCCCAAATATCTCAATGAACAATTTTGAAGGGTTTAAGAACTTTAATTTCATTCAATGGAAAGGAAACACGATGATATTTAGCTCTTTAAGAGGTATCAATCTCAAAAGAAAGTCATTACAATATCTAAATTCAAGTAAAAAAAATCTAATCTTAGAAAGCGGGAGGTGTTTCAATCGTTGATGTTGAAGTAGCAATTATGTTTTATGTTTTTCAATAAGTAAAGTGGTTCCTTCTATTACTATGTATGACTCCTCGTAGAAGTATAGTCCTCTCTTCATGTTACCCTTACCATAGATTCTTCCCGTCTTCAGTTCCCGTCTTCAGTTCCTGAAATTACATCGTAATTCCTTAGTTAAAGCCCGAATAGAAAGTAAATTCACTGATAGGTTAGGAACATGCAGAATATTTTTAAGAAGTCCAAGAGATGCAATAATACTCCCTTTCCTGGCAATGGGAGTATTTGACCCATCAGCTATCTTAATACCAAAGCCTTCCTGAATCGAGTGATAATCTTGAAAGTACTCTCTATTTTCCACCATGTGGTCTGTAGCCTAAAAGTCAATAACCCAAACTCATGTATTAGAAGTGAAAGATTTACCTTAAGCCATAAATAAAAAAGGATAAGCCATTGTGGCTTATGGATCTGCAGTAGTAGACGTAGATGTTGTATGGGAATCTGCAAGTCTTATTCAAGTTCTTCTATCTTCCTCTTCATCTCAACTACAGAATTCATACCTATCTCCATTGCATTCTTTTTGTTTTGGTCACTCACGTAAGCCTTAGATTGCTGATTTTGACTATAATTCGGTCAACCAATCAGCTGTTAACATGTTTCTCTAGTATGTCTGGTTTTTCCGTAGTGAGTGCATGAGAGCTTGTCTTTCTCATATGAATGAAGTTGTGTTCTACCTCTTCCTCTTCCATTGTAACCTCCTCTTCCACCTCTAAATCTATAAGTAGGCTGAGAATTCTTTCCAACAAAGGCCATTGTTTCTACATTGTTACTTTTTTCTTATTTCTCAATATGCCACCTATCTTCTTCTCTCAAAAGTATTGTGTAAACTATGCTAAGTGAGGCAAGTTCTTCCCTACTTAGGATGTTGTTCTTCACATCCTTAAAGTCTGAAAAGATGCCTCATAACAAATCAAATACTTTTCTTTCTTCAAATTCATCATTTCTCTCTTTCATAAAGTTTTGACATTTCGTTTTTGAATAAAAATTTAGTTCCTCTCATAGTCCTTGAACCTCTGCATAATATTCACTTACTGTTCTCTCTCCTTGTATGCACTTGTGAATCCTCTCTATAATTTCATATTTCTTGACTATATTTTTCCTATGAGCATAGGCATCTTGGACAGCTAACCAAATCTCATGTGTTGACTCCAAGAACATAAATGTACTCCCAATAGAATGGATCATCGACTGAATTAACCAGGTACTTACCAAGGCATTTTACGCCACTTGAAATAAGAATAATCGGTATTGTCGGGTGTAAGAATTTCTCCAGTTAGGTATTCCCATTTTTCTCTGGCCAACACAACAAATTCAACAGATCTTGCCCACTACAAGTAATTTTTGCCATCCAACTTCAAACTCGTGATTTGGAATGCATCTACTTTATCTATGCTGGAATTTTATGCAATTTTCAACAACTTTTCCTTTTCTGTCATGGTCGCCCCCTTACAAAGTCGCGATCTCTATATTTCCTTTAATTTCTTTTTTGTGTCGCCCTCTTAATGATGAGCAATACCTTCTAATACACAACTGGACTGCTCCCTTCTGTAAACCCTAGTTTCCTTTAGAAAATGACTCTTTCCCGCGATCTTCAAGAGCCTTAATCCCACGAATTAAACTCTGATACCATGTTGAAGAAATCTAATATACCGAAACATCACACAAAATGAAACAAATATAATGGAGTCTGCCCTTCTCGTGGAGTCGGTGGCTGCACTCTTTATTTCTCTTTCTCTTAGAAAGCCCTAATGGCTAGGATTACACTAATATAAACTTTATAACTTGAAAGACCATTTTACCCCTACTTAACAATATAAACATTACAACTTAAAGGACACTTTGCTGGTAACCCTAAGGTGGATACACATTTGATGCAGTGGATCATGGAACTGGCCCGTCTCTTCAACAAATCTGATATGGATATTTGGATCGTATCAGTTTCCATATGGAAAATACCCAATAATACAAGACAATAAGATGTTTATAACATAGTTTATATCATATTTGATCTCCACAGCATAAAGATCATAAAGTAGTCCTATTGGAGTGGAAGAACAACACTTTTCTTTACATGGAAATGTGATGAAAATCATTGAGAAGCTCAAAAGATGTTGATCAACAATGACAAAACTGTAGAACTAATAAAATTCAGCAAGAATGTTGCAATACCAGGTTTAAATGATGAACACGAGTCAAAACCTTCAACTCAGCGAGAAACACTTTTGTTGCTTCCATGTCCATCTTCTTGACTGCAACTTTCTAAGCATGAATAACAATTCAAAAGTTAGCAATCATAATAGCAGTAAGTTGGGGAAAATCAAAGACTGCAGAAGAAAACATACATTCACTATGATGATAAGGGATGAAAATCAGATTCCGTAAAATACCACCATCATAGAAATCACACAATATAAATTGCATTTCATAAAAGCAATAGCAGGAGAGGTTATCTGAATTTCATCCACCAGTTTAACCAATTTACATGAGAATAGTTCACAATACTACCTCATTAGTTGAATTGTCAACACACAGGTGAGCAACTGCTCATTTTCTCTCTTAGTCCGAGAACATCAGCAACAGAAAAATAAAATGCGCTGTGTACCTCTCCTCTTAGTTCTGCATAATATACAGCTCCGAATCCTCCTTCACCTACTTTGTTGGCCATGCTGAACTCATTCGTAGCTTTGGAAAGCTCCTCATAAGAAAATTCTATGGACTTATCCATAGTAGGGCCTAATTTTCCCGAAGAAGCACCACCACCAAATGATTTTGTCTCATCAAGTCGGCTCAAAGACCCTACAATCCCCCAGCAAATTAAAGAGTCTCACTTTCTATGTTATTGAAATACTCACATAAATATACTAAGAAGGTGAAGAGAAAGGCAAAAAAGGAAAGCAGATCATCATCTTTTTCTATCTAGCAACTTGTAGAAACTACACTACAGAAAGATAACTGAAATTTTGCAAAAATAGGGGGGGCATCAATTGCAGTCTGCTTCACACTGAAAACCATTAGTTATTGCAAAAGAATAGAAAGAAACGCTCATATGCACATAAGTTCTTCTAATAGAAGAAAACAAAAAGTTAAAGTTACAGTAACCAATATAACTGCCATATTTTGCAAGAAGTAAACAAAAAGTTGCAAGTTGATAAAATGCAGTAACGCATGACGCAGTGCTCAAACATGGAAAAGAAATGCATCAAAAGTAATAACCAGATGAATAATTTAACAAATCAAAAACTCCCAGTTTTGTAGCGAGTTTCACTTGGCCTCTCATGCTATGTTACATGGCCCTGTAAATGACAGTTTCATGATGCATTGTCTATATTAAATAATAACGCTTCCTTATGAACCCGGCATTCTCCCTAGTTTGCACTAGTAGCGGGACCAGCAAGCTTAGTACAGAGATTGTCCTAAGCCCCCTCATGAAGGTTTTAAGGGGGCGTTGCATCTAGATAACAATTTATAGTCTATGGAATGACTGATTGACTAGGAAGTATCTGCTTTTAAATCATCAACAGTAGAGATTTAGTTCAACTTGAACCCACTTTCTTTGTTATTGTCAAGCTAGGATTAGGCAGACTGCTACCAGATGCACACCATGGATCAAGCTCGTCCTTCACTGAAGGTTCATGAGTTAACCCCTTAGGTAGAAAAGCAATCACTCTTTGTACAACTTAAGTCCACTTCCTCTAGGAAATATAAATATTAACAAGTGCAAGAAAAGAACTCCAAACTTGACAAACACCAATGCAAGTTCTACATGAAACACCTTTGATTATTCTGGTTCATTTTTCCCACAATTCACCTTCATTTGTTACCGATAAAGCATGAACAGGATCATCTTATCAATGACAAAGGCATGATAAAAAAATGGATAAACAACAAAACGTTAGATTTTCTCATATTGTGACTCGTCTCTCGATCATAAACCAAGAAAAGCTTCCAGGTAGATAAAACCTACTTCCAGAAAGGAGAAACATAATACTCTGTGTAGTAAAGAGATAAACAAAAGGTACAGATGGATGTATACATGCATGCATGTGTGATAGAACACAAATTGAAAGTCGTGTGCATACACACAGTGAACATTTAAGTCTTGTTCGTGCAATTTCAATGAATAAACAGAAGACTAAAAAGTATAACTGCACATAATGAGTGCATGTAAGCCAATGGCATATGCAACTTGGAAGGTAAAAAGCCAACAACAACTAAGCTTTTTCACATACTAGATGGGATTGGCTACATGGGTTCTTTATTCCCATAGAGCTCGATCATGTGTCATACTAACTATTAACTCAACATAAGCTAAATCATATTTTATTGTTTTCTTCCAATACTTTGTGGTCTTCCTCTTCTTCTTTTAACATTTTCACAATCTAGTTTCTGATTCTTTCTTACCAGAGCTTCATTTGGTCATCTTTCTACGTGTTCAAACCATCTCAAATAATTTTCTCTCATTTTGTCATCTATTGTCATCTATTAGTGTCACTTTCAATTTGTTTCTAATAACCTCATTATGTATACAGTCTTTCCTTGTGTGACCACTCATCCATCTCAGCATCTTCATTTATATCATGAGCATCTTTTGTACATGTTGCTAATTAACTGTCCTAACACTGAAAACCATAAAGCATAGCAGTTCGAATTGCTTCTCTATAATATTTACCTTTCAACTTTAATGGTATCTTCTTATCACATAAAATATCTTATGCACCTCTCCAATTTAACAAAAAAGAACTATTCATTTTTGTATTTAACACCATTATAAGAGATGAAAGGGAAAAAATCAAAACAGTAAGGAACACATTCTACATATTTGATGATTCAGATGGAACACACAAGGTGATTCCGAATAGAAAGAGTTGCAAGAAATATGCTAAAACTCAATACAAAAAATTACCAGGCACGTGCTTGGAGTCGGAGTTGGAGTCAGAAGAAATCAAGTGATCCTTCTTTTTCTTTCTTTTAGATAAAGCAATATAAATAAAAGAAGCCAACAAGAAAGCCACAATGATCACCGCAACCGATATACCAACAAGTGCTCCAGTACCAATTCCTGCTTTGTTTGAGTTTTAGAGGGTATGAGAATTTCAACTTAAGAACTCAGCTATCTGATGGAGAGAAGTGTGTCTAACAAAACAGAAGAACAAGAACGGCAGAAAGGAAAAGTTACAGAGGTGAACCTTTGCTGCAAAAGGCAGAGGGATTCTGAGTTAGACAAAGAAAGAGTGATTCAAGTCATTCAATTGATTAACTAACAAATATTTGCATTATGGCAGGTAACATATGGGGAACATGGTAAATATATCATGTGTACATGAACCAAGATTTACAAAGGAGCAGCATGACCAAGAAAACAAAACAAGTGTAGCAAGAAATGGGGAGAGATAGGTTTATATGAACAGGGTGAGTTTACTGAGAAATGTTTAAAATACTTACGAGCAATTTTATTTTTTTATAATTGGATTTAAATGAGTCAGTATCATCTTACTGTCTTTGACTACCACATCCATTGTTAAGTAGCTAATTTACATCCAAATTGTTGGTGCAGTCACTAGAATGCTTCATTAGTTGACCATAGCATTTGATTCATCAATGTATCATTATTGTTCATATATACGGCACAACCCAGCCCTTGTTTCTCAAGTTCTAATGGTCCCCTTCTGCCTTTGTTTTCATGTTTCTATCTATTTTATCTACTAGATAAACAATGATGCTGTTTCATTGATCACAATGTTTTGTTGATTGGATTTCAGTTGACAATCTCTGGCTGCACCTACAACCAATCAGGTAATAGCTGCCTCCACCACTGAGCTACTGCAGATGAGGGAAGATCAGATCTCATAGACTTTAACTTCCATTCTGATGACCAATATGAGACCAAAACTTCCTTTGTTACTCCTGCCTCCTGGAACTTATTTGGTGAAGCGACAGATCCATTTGCAACTCCTTTGGAAATATTAGCCAAACAGTACCTTTTTCCCCCACGAATACCGACAAAATATAGATAGTAACATTGAAAAGATAAACAAGAATAAGGAATATGTAGGAAACGAGTAAATGACAGGTTAAGCTAGATTGAAAATGCAGGAATTAACAAAGAAAAAAGGTACACTATGACAAACCCTCAATCCTTGAGAGGTTGGTTTTAAGACTTTGGTTGCCTATATCTAGTAAATTATTTGCCTATGATAGATTTAGTATTTCAAGTAGAATGAATCTTTTAATTGAATTTCGCATGTGAGGACTGAACACTTACAACGTTTTCATGAATTCAAGTCAAATATGATATAACATTTACTCTTTCATTTAACCGAAGTAGGAAACTTAAGCTTATTCTCTTATAGACACTACACATCTTTCACTGCCTACATGGGAAGTAATAAAAGTAATCTTGTTATACCCAAATGTCATGCATGTCGACACTATTTCTGATAACAGGTCAAGAAAGTTTCTTCCAGTTTCCAAGAAAGCGCATGTATACTGAAAAGTATAGCAACCAGGAAATGAACTTCCCCTCAACTAAACCGTACCTTTTTAGAGGTCGATAGCTGCCACTTGGATCTGCCAAGAATTTAGCAACAAGTTATTGCAAGAAATAAAAATCTTGGAGTATTATTGGCCCTAAAGTTGTCAAAACAAAGGAAATTAAGTAGTATCATTTTTCGTGAAAGTGCATAAGCTTTCATAACAAACCTACACCCCTGCATTCTAAGCCGTCACATGATCATGTTTTTCATCTAGGACAACGCTTTACAGAAATTCTCGACGTATAACAGCGAAAAGCATAGTTGTCGATACCTCTCTATGATCTCATGCCTAGGTCTTACCCTACAGAGCCATTCCAAGAATTGTATTTCTCAGGAAAAACTGAATAAGTCTTAGTTTTTTCTCACATATAAAATTGATCGAACCCTTGATCTACTATATCTTTCATGAAAAATTAAAGCAGGTTATTAAAATACAATTATCAGAACCGAAAACCCCTTCCTGTAGAACGCAAGTCTAACCATCAAACTCTATCACGACCTCTCACTCATCAATTCTTTTAAGCAAGTCAGCGAAGCTATACATTACAACCTTGCTTCCAAACATATTTAAATCATCAAACACTTAAACGAAGCCCGTGGAACTTTCTAAGCCCCTGTACAACACTACCAGGACGCGTTAAAGAAATAAAACAGACATTCTCATCCAGCTTGTAAGAACTCAATCCTAAATGACAAGGAAAAGATTCACAACAAACATTTATTCAATTAAAAATCAGCCTTAATGTTAAAGTGTTCGGAATTGAACCTTTGACAGGAATGAACACAAGGACACTACCGAGGTTGAAATCAACCGATGGGTTATACTGATTTAACGTATCAGCCGAAATACTGTAGTTGGTACTCAAACCAGTTATATTATCTCCCGGCTTCAAAGGATACGTCAAGAACAAGCCATAGTCGCGTGATATTTTACGATCGCCGCAGCTACAATTGACAACCACCTTGAGGTTCCCAGATGAAGGAAGATCCGTATCGTTGATACCATTCACGGTTCGAAGCCACGCCGCAGAGGTCAGATTCGAGTAATACCCTGCGATTTTCGTGTAAGTATCCCCTGATTTGAGAGCGTAAACAAAGGAATGACCCAGGTATTGGCCACTGATGCAATCACAGCTAAATGGGATCTTCAATTGGGCTCCGGTCAGTATGGAATCCTTACTCCGCAATCCGTTCGTTGTGACTACAGCTTGTTCAGAAACGTTTGTGAAGATAGTGGCAACGAGTACGTCGAGGCTGTCACTTTCCTTGACGAGATAAGATCCGTAAGCGAGATCGCAACCTGCTTTACACTGTCCTCGAGATCCACCAATGCAGAAAAGAAGCAAAATCAACGATACCCATTTGAGAATTTCGATCCGAGGCATCGTTGGTAGCGATAAATTGAGCTCAGCGTGAGGAAAAAAGTCGTGTACAAGCCCCTAAACGAAAGCTTCATGAATGATGAGTATCAAAATCGGCGGAAACTGGAAGACGAACCAAAACAAGGAATACATCTTCGAAACAATTGAGGAAAGCATCAACAAGCCTAGAGAGAGAGAGAGAGAGGAAGGGGAGGCGATGAAGACCAGAAGGCCTCACGTCAAAATACTACAGTGAAGCTGCAGCAGTAACCTTTTGTCCGTTAAAAAAAAAGTAGAAAAGGAGACACGACTTTGACTAGGGAACACGACTTTGACTAGGGAACACGACTTTGACTAGGGAACATTGATGATCCTTGACACGACACGAAACGGGACACGGGAGACGGAACAGGGACACGTGGCAGTCTCCTAATGAGAGAAATGGCAATGGACACGGTTAAAAACAAAACGGTGTTTCGCTACCAAGAGAAGCGTCTAAAAAAAGAAGAAAAGGATTCCCACACGACACATAACACGCTTTGGAATGGGCTTCCTTCCTTCTCTGTGCTAATAGATAAACTATTTAAAATATCAAATTACTCGTGTCAGAGAAGGTACTCACCAGCAAGATGGCTAAAATAAACGATGGATATTCACAAATATAATTGCGTTTCAATTGTTTGAATTGGTCCCCATGACATTTAGTAAGGCAGCCATGGTTGAATTGGCTGCGTTGGCAGTTGATGGGTTTCTTTCTCTTCTTGGACTTGGACATCCAGTTTATGGCAATAATGAGTGCCCATTACGATGCTATTAAGATCTACGCAACCTAATAAAAGAAATCTGCAGTTTCACTTACGCCACGATACTTGTGAAATACCCAAACTCGGTTATTATCAAAATCAAAACAGGGACTCACAATCTGCTACAAGTTGGTGAGCATCTCTGCCGTCCAAATTAAAGCATTTAGACTGATACAGCAAACCATCTCTCTCTCTCTCTCTAAGGGTCCCCGTATAAGTTAATATATGCTTGTAAAGAACTAGAACAAAAGATATTGATGGTGACAGCAACATCATTTTCTCAAAGAAGTTGAAAATCTGGGATTTGGGACACCAAATTCATCCCGATATCAAGTATTTGTGAGATTGTCAATCCAAACGGAAAGAAGAGCTAACAACTGGATGCATGAAGCAGTCCCCTCTCAAAATGGACTCCAAATGGTCAAGAAACATATGCTGCCACCTTCTTAAGTTTAAATGATAGAGGTACTTTCTCTCTAGAAATCCTTCAATGTGTGCTCAATTTTATCATTTAAACTTAAGGTGGCAGCATATGTTTCTTGGACCATTTTGAGAAGTTTATTTCTCTTAAATTTTTCTGTCAAATTATATCCAACCTGCTATGTCTCGTGACCTGCAGTCCTAGGGAAGCACTCACTAAATATGCGCGACACACCATGACTCGTGGTCTTTTATCTGGGCAACTGCTAGTTGGCATCCTTGGAGCTGGTGTAATAGGGTTCTCCTTAATCCAAACTTCCAATGCTCTTAAAACCTGTGCTAGTTGTTGTGCAAAAGGCTTCAGAGTTTTGAGGTTAAGATTGATCTTCTAATTACGTTTACCAGTTAAAAAGAACAGCAACCAACTTGGAAGACCAGGAACACTTCACAATCTCATAAAATGAGAAGTTAAAGAAATGAAACGTAGATCTGAAGTCTAGAACCCAACTTTTCACAGAAATGAAGACATGCCCTCTTCCGGACTGAAATTCACCAAGGGATTGTAAGCCCGCAGGAGATAATTTGCTACATTAAGGTCCCTACTAAGAGCAGACAAATTCTCTCCTGCTTGAAGCAAGTCATGAACAACCCATAATTACTTTATGATCTGAAATCTCCACAGATGTAATGGACTGTCATTGATCTTTGCAGTATAAGAAATATCAGTTTCACCATAGGAATTCATTGCTCGAATCGCATCAGCAGTGGTGAGGTTCGCTTAATGCTTCGCAATCTTCTCATCAATGTCTGCTTCATCAACATGGTAACCAAAAGTATTGCCAAGAAGATACGACCTATGCAGTTACAACTGGGTTTCCTGAGGTTGGCGCCATCAGATACACTGTCGAGGTTCCACTCCATTGTACAGATGAAGGTCAGTTACAGAAACAGGGTCGACGAGGTTTGCAGAAAGATAGTAGAGAGCGTCATTATCCTTCACTCTGTAATATGCCAAAGCAAGGATCACACCCTGGTTAGCAATCCTGATGCAAAGATCGCAAACAAAGACCACCAACTTAACTATATGGAGTAAGGACATCGTGAAGATGAGAATTTGAATCGAGGTTGCTAGTACACGACGGTTTTTGTGGGCTGATATGCATCAGGACCCCCATAAAGAAATCCAAAAGCAGTTTAAAACGCACCATACTTCTCTCAAACATATGAAAATCGTTAAAAGAGAGCAGATAGAAATCTAAATACCAGTGCACGATTCTGTTCATAAGGGACGTGAAAGATGAAAGAATTGTTCGAGGGATCAAAGAATTCGGTTTGGAGTTAAATTAGACAATGCCCAAACGGGAAAGACGAAATCAAAGGTAGATAATGAAGAGAGAACGAGTGCTTTGAGATTGGACGTGAGTATTTTGAATATACATGTCAACGGAGCCAGGAACGCTAATCAAGTTCCGCCTTTGGAGGGATTCGACATTTATGACGGTTGTAACCAATTCTTGATGATAATAAGATAGCTCTCCGAGGATTCCCCGCTGGGAGGTGACAACGATGAATCCAGATGTTAGTTTGAGTTACAGAACAGCAAGAAAATGAACGTTCTCCCATGTTCGGTACGGGCCCGCGTATCAAACACGCGACAGATGGTAGGGAACGGCCATACTTCTTGATTTACAGCGCAAATATTTTTGAGT
The DNA here is from genome assembly GCA_036023115.1 of Brasenia schreberi. Lineage (NCBI taxonomy): Eukaryota > Viridiplantae > Streptophyta > Magnoliopsida > Nymphaeales > Cabombaceae > Brasenia > Brasenia schreberi. The sequence goes on from JAYKKT010000049.1 coordinate 9,458,495, forward strand.
TTGGCCTTTTTTTATTGAATTAACCGATCAAATTAAACTAAACCATCTAGAATATGTATTCTACTCGTAAGTTAAAGTACGAACCAAGGTGCCCCTAACCGATCAAATTAAACTAAACCATCTAGAATATGTATTTTACTCAGTAAGTTAAAGTACGAACGAAGGTGTTGCACAAGGGAGAGGAGGGGAAAAAAGAGAGGTTGGGCCTGTTTCTCGTGTACAACAACAACAAAGCCTTTTTCCATACTAACGGGGTCGGCTACATGGATATTTGTTTTCACACAGTCCTATCATATGTCATGTTAGTAGCTAACTCACAATAAGTTACATCGTTCTTTATTGTTTCATTCCAACACTTTTGTGGTCGTCTTCTACTTCTTTTAATACTTTTGCAAATTTAGTTTTTCATACTTCCTTGTAGGTTCTTCTTTTGATTTCTTTATATATGTTCAAACCATTTTAAATGATATTCTCTCATTTTATCCTCTATTGGTGTCACTCCTAATTTGTTTCTAATAACCTCATTATGTATAAGGTCTTTTCTTGTATGACCACTCATCCATCTCAAGATCTTCATTTCTGTCACAGACATCTTTTGTACATATTTATGATTAACTCCCCAACACTCAAAACCATAAAACATGACAGGTCTAATTGTTGCTTTATAATATATACCTTTTAATTATAATGGTATATTCTTATCACAAAGAATACTTGGTTCTCCTCTCCATTTTAACCAACTAGCATTAATTCTACGAGCAACATCTCCATCAATTCTTCAATCACTTTGAAAAATTGATCCTAGATATTTAAAATTTTCCTTTTTAAGGATGCAATGTGTGTCAATTTTAATTTTTATGTCCTCTGAAGTAACCAAATGATCAAACTTACATTCCATATATTATGTCTTTGTTCTATTAAGTCGGAGGCCTTTGCTTTCTAATGTTTCTCTCCATAGTTCCAAATTTTTTATTAACTTTTTCTTTAGACTCCTCCACTAACACAATGTCATCTACAAATAACATACACCAAGGTACTTCATCTTGAATATGTTTTGTTAACTCATCAATCATCAGTATAAATAATTATAGACTTAAAGTTGATCCTTGATGTAACCCAATATTAACTTCAAAGAAGTTTGTCATTCCTTTATGAGTCCTCACATATGTTTTTATACTATCGTACATTTCTCTTATAAGGTTAATGTATGTTAATGGGATACCTTTTCTTTCTAAGGTTCTCTAAAGAACCTCTCTCAGTACCATATCGTAAGTTTTTTCTACATCAATAAATATCATGTGAAGGTCTTTCTTTTTTACTCTAAAATGTGTCATAAGATGTCTCAAAAGGTGAATCGCTTCAACAGTAGATCTGTTTGGCATGAATCCAAATTGGTTCTCTGTTGTACTTGATACTTGTCTTAACCTACGTTTGATAATTTTTTCCCACAATTTCATAATATGACTCATTAACTAGATACCTCGATAATTCACACAATTATGAATATCTCCCTTGTTCTTATATATGGGTATAAGTATACTCGCTCTCCATTCTTCGGGCATCTTTTGGTTTACCCATATTTCATTAAATAGTCTTGTGAGCCAAGTGATTCCTATTTCTCCTAATATTTTCCAAACTTCTATAGAAATATTGTTCGGTCCTACCGATTTACCACTCTTCATATGTTTAAGAGCCTCTTTAACTTCATTATTTTGAATATGTTGGTAAAAATTATAGTTTATATACTTTTTTTATTTGGCTAATTCTCCATGATAATACTAACATCTTTATTTTCATTGAAAAACTTATAAAAATAGTTTTTTATCTATTTCTTATATAATCATTTGTCACTATAATTTTTCATCCTCATCTTTGATGCATCTAATATAATTAAGATCTTTAGCTTTTTATTTCTAGCCCTAGCTATCCTAAAAATATCTTTTTTACCCTCTATTGAGTTGAATTTTTTATATAAATACTCCCAAATGTTAGCTTTTGCTTCACTAATGGCCTTTTTTGCTTCCTTCTTTCCTTTCTTATAAGTCTCTAAAGTTTCACTAGTTTTCTTAGTATAATATAATTTGTAACATGTCCTCTTTGCCTTGATTTTATTTTGCACTACTTCACTCTACCACTAAGCTTCTTTTTGTGCCAGTATACCTCCCTTAGATTCACCAAACACATCTTTCATCACTTTTTTAATATGTATAGCCATATTGTTCCACATATCATAAGGTGTATCAACATAATTCCAAGCATCTTCTTAAAGGACTTTCTGTTTAAATATATCTTCTTTCTCGCTTTTGAGGTTCCACCGTTTAGTTTGAATAGCTCGATGCACTCTTTTCTTCTTTGTTCATTTTTTTATTTGTAAATCCATAACTAAAAGTCGATGTTGGGTGGTTAAACTTTTTGCTGGAATTACCTTGCAATCTTTACAACACACTCTATCTTTTTTTCTATAAATAAAGTAATCAATTTGTGTTTGTGATAAGCCACTCTTATAAGTAATTAAATGTTCATCTAATTTTTTGAAGATTGTATTGACTATAAATATATCAAAAGTCATACCAAAATTTAAAATCTCCCTACCTCCCTCATTTATATCTCCAAAACCAAAGTTTCCATAAGTACCTTGATATCCTAGTGCCTCTTTACCAACATGTTCATTTAAGTCTCCTCCTAAACAAATCATTTCCCTTTGTAGCATCTTTTGAATCACCTTTATCTAACTCTTTCTCAAAAGTTGTCTTTATACTATTTTCTAGTTCTACTTTGAGCGCGTAAGTACAAACTATATTCAAAACCTTTGTTCCTAATACTAATTTTAACGTCATGATTCGGTCGCCATATCGTTGTATGTTTACTACACTATCCTTTAGATCTTTATTTGTGATAATACCAACTCTGTTTCGAGCATTTTTTCTTACATAAGTATCATAATTTAAAACATGTATCCTCTATCTCCTTTGCTTTTTCTTCAACCCACTTTGTCTCTAGTAAACATACAATATGAATCTTTCTCTAAATCATAGTATCTACTACCTCTATTAGCTTACCGGATAATATTTTGATATTTCAATAACGAATACGAATCTTATTATCTAGGACTAACTTCCTTATTCCTTGCATTTGTTTATATTAAAAATGCAACGACCCTCACTGTAAATTATTTACTACATTCGAGCGGTAATGTAGCGGGACTAACTTCTTTATCCACACTCATCCATGATGTAGGAACCCTCTTTGCTATTGATTCACTACACCTAGGCGAAAATGCAATGACCCTTGCTTACTTATCAGTGCATTTGAGCTCTACAGCATGTCGCTAGGTGGGGACGCCCAAAGTGATGCTCATAATTTGTGTAATCTATAGTATCAAAATCTGACAAAGTTTTACGTTGGTTGTCGGAAGCCTAATACAACCCTCCTCCTTTATCCGGGCTTGGGACTGGCAATGCAAGGGTGATCCTGGGCAGAGTCAGGCATGTTTCCTGTGTATCTAACTAAATTGTTTCTTTTCTTGTAATTAAATTTTGAGATGGTGGAGGTGACTGATTGCTGAGCTGACATCTTGATGCAGAATAGGTTGGAATATTACCCCCATCAATAGCGTTCATTTTATCTTGACACAGACGACAATGATGAGTGAAATGTAACTATTTTTTTATGCATATTCATGGCATCTATAAAACATAAAAGAAAAGAGAGATTTACAAAAAAAAAAGAGAGAAGAAAAGGTCACTTTTACCTCATATGATTGTCATATCGATGTGATAAAATTATAGGGCTATTGGTAGGGTAATATTTGTACCCAAATTTAATTACTCTACCCTATGTTGCATGGAAACGGAAACCAAAACGGTGCACAAAAAAGAAAACCAAAACGGGACACTGAAAAGGACAAACCTTCAAAATTTAGCAAAGAAAAAATGGCAATAATATATATATAACAAATAAAAACAAAAATATTTTACACATTTCATTAATAAATTTATTATCCAATCACATTAAACTAATAAATATTAAAAATGCATCTACTTTTACCATCATCGTCATGAATTGCACCTCTCTTTGCTGGGAAATAAAAACGTTAATTCTTCAATTGAACAAAAGATAAAGCAACAGCGATAGCAGTGGCAATGGCAATAGCAATGGGGTTTTGGATTAAGAGAGAGAGAAAGAGTCTAAAGGTTTGATTCTTCAGTGAAGCAAAGACTATAACAAAAAGTGACAAAGTGGCGGTAAGATTTCAGATTAGAGAGAATTTGAGGTTGAGCTTCCTTTTAATTTTCATTTTAAAGAAGTAACATTTCCCAAATATAGGAAACTCCAAGGAAACATTTACATAGCATTTCTGTAAGAGAAATTTCCATGCTTCACAGACTCCACATGTAAAAAAGCGGGTAAAAGAATTTAGTTAGTCTTAGTAGAGTTGTGAGATACACAAGAGAACTTTGATTCTTCTTTTCTTTATTGATGTCCTAAATATGATTCTTATGAGCGAAATTGCACGTGAGAAATTAAATCAAAATCCATTTCATTTGTAACTTTAGATTCCTATCTGATGGTCATCCGAGATTGAACTCTTAACATGTAATAGGAGGGTAAATTCATGAAATAAAGAGTTTTTTGTGTGCTCATTTGACTTGTTTTGGTATTGTGCCCATTATGTTTGGCTTGTGCACCAAATGTTTGGTGATTTCACTTGTATAAGATCTTATGTGATCGTTGTTGTTTAGCTTTGTAGATATTGGTGGCTACGCTATGGTGCTATTTTTACATGGTATAAGACATGATTCTTTAAAATTGCATTAAGATTCATGTCAAATGTGAGAAGATTATCAAAATTGGGCATTGACTTGTGCAAGATCTTATATGATCGTTGGTGTTTAGCTTTGTAGACATTAGTGGCTACATCATAGTGCTATTTTTACATTGTATTAGAGTCAGCATGATTTGTTTAGAATTGCATTGGGATTCATGCCAACTATGAAAAGATTATCAAAATTGGGTGTTTGACTATCTTCAAGAAATCAAGGTATTCTTCATATTTCTTGTTGTTTTTCTTGAGAAAATAGACTAAAAAAGTGAAACATTTTGTTGTTCTCAATTTTTATCCATGTTGGGCATGTATCATAAAGAAATATTTTATTTATAAAAACTATTATATTATGACTATATTGATGGTATTAAGCAGCTGAAATGAATAGAAGGGTTTGATGAGGATGAGTTTCTCAGGCAGAAGAGAAATAAAAACAAGAATTTAAAAAGTGAGAAATACAATGCCAAAATCACATGAATTATTGACAAAAATGTGAATGAAAGACTCCATAATATAATCAACATGTTTGATAATGCCTATGAGACTTCAGAATATCTTAAGAAAACTCATTCCTGGGTCGATTTTGTTTTGAAATAAATTTGATGAAAAATATATAATGCTTAAACAAAGTTCCATGAGCATTATAGAATATCACAATGAGTTTTCCGATCTATGAAACTAATTTATGAGTTTTGATAAATTTGAAAAACTTCAAAGTGTTGATGAGTTTCAAGAATATCTTGACAATCAAATTTTCTTCTTATTTATACGGAATTACGAGATAAATTTGAAAACATAAGATCTATTTTGATACATATAAAATTGAGACCCAAAAACTGAGATATTGGCCGATTTAGTTATGAAAGAAACTAAATTGAAAAATTTAAGAGACAATAAGGATGCAGTTCTTACCACATCTAGACACAAAATTATTTGAAGAAATACAAACATCTACATGTTAAAAACAATAAAGGAAATGGACAATTCAACGATAATGTAATGCCTTAACCAAACAAGATTACAATTTGCTTGCAAAGAGAGTGGATATATCAAAACTGCATGCCCTCTCTTGTTCAAGAAGATTCATAAAGAGCCTGCCATTCACAACAAGAAAGAAGTGATACCTTCAAGAATCATGTCCTACATTGAAGAAATATTCAAGATAATGTAGGAATCTTTGGGTCCACATTATCAACTTCTTTCAAAGATTAAGGCATGCCATGATTTTTAGATTTTGATACTTCTTTTCATATGACACATGAATATAAATTGTTAGACAAATGCATACAAGTTAGAGCATAAGTGTTTACTGCTGACGGAACTAACTTTGATGTTAAAACATTGGTAACTTAGAAAATATTTTTTTTAAATACCTTAAGTACATTTTATACCAAAATTGAATCTTAATCTTTTTTTTGTTTCTCAAATTTGTAACAATATTGCATTGGTACATTCTCACCAAAAGGATATATAGTATAAAATCACCTATCGAAAAAGATGATTGAACGAGGATATAAAGAGAGTGGTCTCTACGCTATAGATAATTTAGTTATGACAATTTTTGAAACATGTGGAATTGCTTGTAATGGATTTGTTCTTTGGCACAAAAGATTGAAATATCCTGATATAAGTAAAATGAATAATTACCATGAATAAAGACTAATAAAAGAATTATTTCATTCGCAAATATTGAATATTTGGCAAAACATATCATGCACTATTTGGTTAAAAAACTCTTATCACAAAAAAAGCTTTCGAATTAGAGTACTCTAATGTTTGGAGACCCACTCTTATAACCTCAAAAGAATGAGTGATTTATTATGTTTTTTTTAGATGATTTTACTCGACACACTTAGATTTTTTGAACCACAAATTGAAAGTTTAAAAAAAATTGACCTTTCATAATATAATAAGAGACTAAATTTGAAACTAATGTAAAGATTTTAAGATCTCACTCTGGTGGTGAATCTCTCAAATGACTTCAACAACTATCTTAAACAACATGGAGTTTGACATAAAAAAATCTTTTACATAGAAAGAAAACATAAAATATTATTGAAACTACTAGAACCTTATTGATAGGAAGTAAAATTCCTAAATATTTGTCGACCAAAACCATTTTAACATCCACATACATAAATAGGATGTCATCATCTAAACTAAGTAATTGTTCTCTCATTGAAAAATTATAGTCAAATGAATCTAGTTATTAGTTGTTAAAAGTATTTGGATGTAAATATTATGTTTATAAGGATAAGAGTGACAAATTAAAACCAAAAACTGCTGAAAGTGTCTTTCTTGATTACGATATTAATAAAAAATGATATAGATATTACTACCCAAAAGAAGATAAACTCTATGTTTTTATAGATGTCAAATTTATTGAAGATCAGTTAAAACAAAATTCCAAATAGTTATATGTTTTTGGATGAAATCATTAGATGACAATGAGGAAATACAATAGGAGAGTATAGTTCAACTAGAGTGTGAACCTATAGGTCACAAAGTTAAAGAAGAACTCATAAGACCTTTTGAACATTATTATGTAAGAATAGATAGAAAAAATAACAATATCCCAAGCAAAAGAGTCATAACCTATGAAACATTTCAACCCCAATATAGAAATCGTATAGCGATCATATCGAGTATCAAAAAACGTGAATATTATGATCAAGAAAAAAATAACTTAGAAAAGAATAGTATTTTGGACATTGGGCCTAAACTCAAAGAAAAGAAAAGCATTGGTTTTAGGTAGGTTTATAAGGTCAAAAGACATGATCAATTCAAAGATACAAAACAATAATAGTAGCTAAGAGGTACTCACAAGAATATGAGATTAACTATGAGAAAACATTTGCTCATATTGCTCGTATGACTACTATTCGTATATTGATTTCTATTTATACTATTAGAAACTGAGACATATATCAATTTGAGGTTAAAAATGCTTTTTTGAATGATAATCTTAGTAAAGAAATATATATGGCTTCTCTTTCAAGACTCAATGCTCTAAGTGATTATGCCCATAGGATAAAAAAGACACTATAAGGACTTAAACAAACTCCTAAGGCTTGTTTTAATAGATTTGAAAATTTTATACACGTACGAGATTTTTGTTTTTGTTATACTGACATTGCTTTATTTATAAGGATAACTGATGTATGTATCTTGATCTTACTTTTATATATAGATGATATGCTATAATTGGGAGTAATGAGAATAAGATATTGTAAATCAAAAGAGACTTCATAAAGAATTTGAAATAAAGGATCTGGGTATACTTAGTTACTTCTTGGTAATGAAAGTAACTCATAATGGCAGATGTTATTTTATATTATAAACAAAATTTGCTAGTGATGTTAACAGATCAGGATTAACATATAACAAGAAAGTGAGTACGGCAAAAATGATAGACTAAATTGAGGACATATCTTATCATCACTCGAACAGACATAGATATGCAATACATGTATACACATGAATGTTGTTATGCGGATTCTAAAATACATAAAATACACACTTGAAAGGGGATCAATCTAACCTCATCATATTCTATTAAATTAATTGTCATACCGATGTTGATTGAGGTGATGATGTCGATGATAAACATTTGACCAATGGGTTTTGTGTTTTTAGGCCTCTCTAATCTTTTGGAGACGTAAAAAGCAATAGAAGATGTCTATCATCTATGGAGGCAAAATATAGACATAGAGGTTGCTGGGAAGAAACCTATAGAATTGCTTTGTGACAACAAAAACACCATGCATATTGCTTCGAACAACACATTTCATGAACAAAAAGTACATTGATATGTACCACTACTATATTTGAAAGGAATGTTTTAAGAAAAATTTGAGCTTATGTTATATTCGCTCATAACTACATCTAGTAGATTTCTTCATAAAGTCTTTGTCAACCCTTAGATTTATATTTTTGTTAAACAACTTTCGATATACACACTGAAAGCTTGAGGAGGATGTTAACAAGTAGTAGAATAATTAGGCCTTAAGGGCCCAACATTATCACATATATGGGTCAAAGGGATCAATATATGCTCAATGACTATACTAATAGTTGTTGCACCAAGTATTTGGTGATTTGAGACTGATGATGTAAAGGGTCGATTGAGAATAATAACAAAAAACTTAAAAGTAAATAAGAAAGCAAAATGATTGTATTGATAGCATAAAGGTATGTAGCTCGTGACATATTTATAACTCAAATGCAAGACTCTTATATTGAGTATAAAAAAAGGGTATCCTTGACAAAAGTAGAGCCAAAGACTAAATATTAAAAGTTGTCAAGTGATTCTCACGCAAGAACTTTATACAACCTTGATGTGAAAATTCACTCGTGAAGAACTTATCAAATGTAATAAGTTCTCCATAAATAGAGGATGTTGGGAATGAAATAAATAAAGTTTTTTATGCACCCAATTTACTTGTTTTGATATTATGCCGATTCGGTTTGACTTGTGCACAAGTGTTTGGTGATTTGACTTGTGAAAGATCTTGTGTCATCGTTGGTGTTTGGCTTCGTGGACATTGTAAGCTACATCATAATGCTATTTTTACATTAACATAGAAACACACATATGCCCTGCCCTGCCCTGAATTAAGGAACAAGTCCAGACCAGGCCTTATGGCAACTGAAATAAGTTCGAAGGGGATCGAGCACCCATTTCAACGAAGAGACAAAAGAAAGGCAGCAAAACAGGGGGCATGACAACCAGAACCGAAATAAAACTACAACTCCATCCACAATTTCAAGCATAATCAAGAAACATAGAGAGAGGCTTAACAGCCAAATAAGCTGCTTTCCAAATAAAAAACTGCTGCAAAACTTTTCATATAAGAATTGATCCAACGGAAATATATCCATTGACCAACATAAGTTCACTCAAGCTGTGATTTAGAGAGAGAGAGGTCAGCTATCTAATTTCTTTCCTTATTTCCTTTTGTGAAGATAGTTACCACGTATGACTGTGACCTCTTTTCTATTTTAATGATGGGTAAGATGGGCCCAGCAGACCCCTCGTGAGATGTACCACATGGTTCTCTTCTCAGTTAGCAAAAGCCATTGGCTGCTTAGCAGAATGCGGAGTTTAGTTTGCGGTTGGTTTCTTCTCTGATGTCCATCATTGTCCGCCTTCGCTGCATTACACTCTCAAAATATTCCTCTATCGGAGGAAGATGATCTTTTGATGCATCATTAGGTGTCTGGCCTCTTATAATCTGAGAAAAGTTCGTTGGATTTTCTCAAAAGAAGAAAGGAAGAGAACAAAAAGGAGGATCAAACACAGCAGAAAACTAAGTAGATATTTGTAACCTTTGAAGCCCAGTGCCGCTCTGCTTGTTGGCAAACATCACGAATGTCCCTGCCAGACATTCTGCAAATACATCCAATCAGATGAAACTGAATAAAAAGGCACGTCAAGGATGAATCGTCAATGAATGATATTGCAATATAGCCTAAAAGCTACAAATTTTATCCTTGAAAGGATTTACTGCAGGTTCTTATCATATCAAGATTTTAATTGTGTTTGATAACAATTTTCAATCAAGAACAATAAAAAATGGGCCAAAACATAGATTGTAACTTAGGAGAAAAGTAAAATTGTGTACAAACTAATTTGAAATTCCCACCCTTCTGATAGCGAGGCAAACTCAGCCAAATCGTCCTCACTCAAGTGCTTTGCATACTGTGCAACTATCTTTTGCCGGTCTTGATGATCAGGCAGGCCAAATCTGATGACCGAATCAAAGCGACTAAAAGAGGACAAAAACCAACCATGACTCAGAAACAAGTATACCGTCCTTTAAGAAAAAAAATAGATATCGAAATGGTAAGGTGGACACAGTCTCAAGTAACAAACAAGCAACTACTTGGCTGCTCATGCACCTGATAAGAGCAGGATCAAGGTCTTGCTTCCTATTTGTTGCTGCAATGACCACTACTCGTTTTTCCTGTTCAAATCCATCAATCTGCAGCTACGAGGATATGCTCCTCATAGTAAGTTCCAAAAGGAAGTCGACCAAAAATTAGATTCTACCATTGACCTTAGAACACAAATAATCAATGAAATGGAAGTAGAAGAATTGATAACTTGTAAATCAGAAGTGGAATGATATTTGACAGAGAAGAAACCTGAGTTTAGGGTTAAACAGAAAAATGTGTGCCAAATAATAACAGAACGCATTGATCAAAACAAGATTGTGTTCGTTGAAACAAGAGTATCAAAAGGAAATAAAAGTGCTAATACTAAGACTTAATACCTGTCGCAATAACACTGACAAAATCCTACGAGTAGCCTCATGCATTTCACTGTCACGAGTTGCAGCAAAAGAATCAACCTGTAAACATAGAATACAATCAGAGAGAGAGAGAGAGAGAGAGAGAGAGAGAGAGAGAGAGAGACCAAGAAAATGATAGCAGCACTCGAAAGCTCATTAGCAAGAGTAAAAACTGTTCCCAGCAAGCGTTCACTTTCACCATAATATTTCGACATCACTGCTTCCAGAGGCACGTACAATAAGGGGACGCTCTGTCATTGAAAAGGAATCAGTAATCACGAGTGCTTCAGTTAAGAAATAGCGAAGAAAAGAGTATCCTTTCATGCAAAATCAGTGTCTTTCTAAAACATGGGTACAATATTCCCTCCACACTGACAAAAAGATAATTTAGACAACAATCAAAATTACATACACTTACTCGCTTCAAGTATGGTGCCAAATCCACGTGGGATATGCAGAAATGGGACTGACACTTCTTCATCTTACTTCTCATGTCCAAATTAGGAATAAATGTTTAAATATTTTTAACTAAATAGAGAAAGTTTATCATAAGACTTCACTGGTTTTATGCTTTTAAAAATGTTTTTAAAGTTTTGTCATACACTGCATATACATAACCCTATTACATATGTGATATGGATCAATATAGATAAAAGCTCGAAAAACAATCGAAGTAGCTAGTGCAAAAAAACACTGAAAGTGCATAGTGAGACCATAAAACTACCTGCTTGAACAAATTGATAAAAAACATCACATATCAGATGAAAATATCTCATGAATCCAAAAGTTCTAGGAAAGAGAAACTAAATATTAGATTCTCAATGTAACAAGGAGGGAGAAATAAAATATAGAAACTTATAAAATGGCATTTCAGTCAATTAGTCAACATATTTGTTGAAGAGATTGGTTACGACCAAAGATCTGCTCAGAGATTCAATATCCACATAATGGATACCAGAAAAAATTTAATTAAGTTGTAATGTGTGTTATTAAGTAAGGGTAAAATAGTTTTTTAAGTTATATAGTGTATATTAGTATAATCATAGCCATTAGGTCAAAGTGAGAAAGAGAGAAATAAAAGAAGTTCCACCAACTCCATTGGGAAGGCAAGCTGTCGTTCCATAACCTCATGATTTTTGGGGTATTTTTTGATGATTTGAGTGTTTGATTTGTTCACCATGGTATCAGAGCTTAATCCTTGATATTAAGGTACTTAGAGATCACGTCAAGAAAGTTAGGGTTTGCACAAGAGAGGAGTCCAAATTTTGGTTAGAAGGTATTGCATATCAAATAAGAGGACGATACGAAAAAGAAATTAGAAGAAATACAAATATTGCAGCCTAGAGTAAGGGGCGATTATGGCAAAAAAGGAGAAGTGATGAAAATTGCACAAAATTGCAACATAAACAAATTAGAAGCATTTTAAATCACGAATTTGAAATTGGATGGCACAAATTATCTGCAATGGGGGAGATCTAATGAACTCACAGTGTTGGCTAGAGGAAAATGAGAATACATGATTGCAGAAATTCCAGCATCTAGCACTACCGATCTCTCTTAGTCCAGGCGGCATAGAGAAAATGCCTTGGTAAGTGCTTGGTTAATTAAGTCAATGATACCTTTTATTAGGAATACATTTATGTTCTTGGAATCAGCCAATGAGATTTGGCTAACTGTCCAAGAAATCTATGTTCATAGGAAAAACATCGTCAAGAAATATGAAATTATTGAGAGGATTCATAAATGCAGACAAGAGGGGAGAACGTTAAGTGAATATTATACACAACTTCGAGGATTATGGGAGGAACTGAATTTTTATTCAAAAATGAAATGTCAAAATTGCATGAAAGAAAAAAATGAAGAATTTGAATAAAGAAAAGTATTTGATTTGTTATGGGGTATTTCTTTAGATTTCGAAAAAGTGAAAAATAACATCTTAAGTAAGGAGGAACTTTCCTCACTTAACACAGTTTATATAGTACTTTTGAGAGAAGACAGGCGATATCTTAAGAAAGAAGAAAAACAACAGTGTAGAAATCGTAGCCTTTGTTGGAAAGAATTTTCAGCCTACCTCTAGACTTATAGGTGGAAAAGGAGGTATAATGGAAGAGGAACAAGCCAAACATAACATTCTTAAGATGAGAAAGACATACTCTGGTACACCTACTGCAGGAAAACTATACATACTCGAGAGACATATTGGCAGTTGATTGGTCAACCAAGTTATAACCAAAATAAGCAATCTAAGGCTTATGCGAGTGACCAAAATGAAAAAAAATGTGGAGACAGGTCTAAATTCTTCGGTTGAGATGAGGAAGATAGAAGAGCTGGAATCGAGACTTTGATTCTCAGACCGCATCCACGTCCACTACCGCAGATCCACAAGCCACCATAGCTTACCCTTTTTCTTTTATGAACCATGGTAACTCTTCCACTTCTAATACACAAATTTGGGTTATTGACTTTAGTGCTACATACCACATGATGAAAAGCAGAGGGTACATTCAAGATTATCATTTGATTTAGGGATGAGTCAAATACTCCCAAAAAAGAGTATTATTACATCTCTTAGACTCCTTAAAAATGTTCTACATGTTCCCAATCTACCAGTGAATTTACTTTCTATTCGTGCTTTAGCTAAAGACTTACAGTGGAGAGTGGCATTTGATTCTACTCACTTTATTTTTTAAGAACTGAAGACGGGGACAATCTGTGGTAAGGGTAACACGAAGTAGGGACTATACTTTTATGAGAAATGCACTGTAGCAAAAGGAACCTCGTTACTTGCCGAAAAATAAGAAACAAAATTGTCACTTTGGCATTAAAGATTGAGACATCTCGTGCTCTCTAAGATTAGATTTTTGTTACCTAAATTTCAGAGTTGTAATAATTTTATTTTGAGATGTGATACATGTCAGTCGTTGTGTTTCCTTTCCGGTGAATGACATGAATATTCTTAAACCATTTGAAATTGTCCATTCATATATTTGGGGTCCATGCTCTATTGCATCCTTGCATGGTTATATATATTTTGTCTCACTTATAAATGATTGCACTAAGTTTACCATAATTTACCTTTTAAAAACCAAGGATGAAGTTGTAAATGTTTTATGAGTTTATTAAGAAATGAAGTTGTGAATGTTTGCCCTCGTATTGTGAGTTTATTAAGAATCAGTTTCAGCAACAACAACAACAACTAAGCCTTTTCCCATACTAGACGGGGTCGGCTACATGGATTCTTTGTTTTCTCATATCCCTATCGTGTGCCATGTTAGCAGTTAACTCACAATAAGCTAGATCATTCTTTATTGTTTCTTTCCAACACTTTTGTGGTCATCTTCTACCTCTTTTAATACTTTTCAAATTTAGTTTTTCATACCTTCTTATATGTTCTTTTTTTTATCTTCTTTCCGTATGTCCAAACCATCTTAGACGATATTCTCTCATTTTATCCTCTATTGGTGCCACTCCTAATTTGTTTCAAATAACCTCATTATCTATACGGTCTTTTCTTGTATGACCACTAATCTATCTCAACATGTTCATTTTTGTCACAGACATCTTTTGTACATGTTGATGATTAACTGCCCAACACCTAGAACCATAAAACATGGCAGGCCTAATTGTTGATCTACAATATTTACCTTTTAACTTTAATGGTATCCTTTTATCATAAAGAATACCTGATACTCCTCTCCATTTTAACCAACTAACAGTAATTCTATGCACAACATCACCATCAATTCTTCCAGCACTCTCAAAAATTGACCCTAGGTATTTTAAACTTTCCTTTTCGAGGATACAATGTGTGCCAATTTTAATTTTTATGTCCTCTGAAGTAACCAAATGATCAAACTTACATTTCATATATTATGTCTTTGTTCTACTAAGTTGGAGAACTTTGCTTTCTAATGTTTCTCTCCATAGTTCCAATTTTCTATTAACTTTTTCCTTACACTCCACTAACACAATGTCATCTGCAAATAACATACACCAAGGTACTTCATCTTAAATATGTTTTGTTAGCTCATCAATTACTATTATAAATAAGTATGGACTTAAAGTTGATCCTTGATGTAACCCAATATTAACTTCAAAGAAATCTGTCATTCCTTCATGAGTCCTCACACATGTTTTTGCAGCATCATACATATCTCTTATAAGGTTAATGTATGTCAATGAGATACCTCTTTTTTCCAAGGTTTTTCAAAGAACCTCCCTCGGTACCCTATCATCAGCTTTTTTTAGATCAATAAATATCATGTGAAGGTCTTTCTTTTTTGCTCTAAAATGTTCTATAAGACGTCTCAAAAGGTGAATCGCTTCAACAGTAGATCTGCCTGGCATGAATCCAAATTGGTTCTCTGTCGTACTTGATACTTGTCTTAACCTACGTTCGATAATTCTTTCCCACAATTTCATAGTATGGCTCATTAACTTATACCTCTATAATTTGCACAATTCTGAATGTCTCCCTTGTTCTTATATATGGATATATAAGTCTACTCGCTCTCCATTCCTCGGGCATCTTTTGCTTTCTCCATATTTCATTAAATAGTCCTGTGAGCCAAGTGATTCCTATTACTCATAGTATTTTTCAAACTTCTATAGGAATATTGTCTTGTCCTATCGATTTACCACCCTTCATATGTTTAAGAGCCTCTTTAACTTCATTCTTTTGAATACATTGGTAGAAATTATGGTTTATATACTTTTCTGATTTGGCGAACTCTCCTAATCTAATACTAACATCTTTATTTTCACTAAAAAGCTTATAAAAATAGTTTTCCATCTATTTTTTATATCATCATTTGCCACTAAAATTTTTTCATCCTCGTCCTTGATGCATCTAACATAATTAAGATCTTTAGTTTTCTTATATCTAGCCCTAGCTATCCTAAAACTATCTCTTTCACCCTCTTTTGAGTTGAGTTTTTTATATAAATCCTCTCAAATTTTAGCTTTTGCTTCACTCACGGCCTTTTTTTCTTCCTTCTTTGCTTACTTATAAGCCTCTAAAATTTCACTAGTTTTCTTTGCCTAACGTAATTTGTAACATGCCCTCTTTGCCTTGATTTTATTTTGCACTACTTCACTCCACCACCAAGCTTCTTTTTGTGCCAGTACACCTCCCTTCGATACACCTAACACATCTTTCGCTACTTTCCTAATATGTATAGTCATATTGTTCCACATATCATAGGGTGTACCAACATAATTCAAAACATCTCCTTGAAGGACTTTCTGTTTAAATATATCTTCTTTCTCGCTTTTGAGGTTCCACCATTTAGTCCGAATAGCTCGATGCACTCTTTTATTCTTTGTCCATTTTTTATTTATAAATCCATAACTAAAAGTCGATGTTGGGTGGTTAAGCTTTCCCCTGGAATTACCTTGCAATCTTTAGAACACGCTCTATCTTTTTTTCTACAAATAAAGTAATCAATTTGTGTTTGTGATAAGCCACTCTTATAAGTAATTAAATATTCATCTCGCTTTTTAAAGATTGTATTGACTATAAAGAGATCAAATGCCATAGCAAAATTTAAAATCTCCCTACCTTCCTCATTTATATCCCTAAAACCAAAGTTTCCATGAATACCTTGATATCCTAATGCCTCTTTACCGACATGTCCATTTAAGTCTCCTCCTAAACAAATCATCTCCCTTTGTGGAATCTTTTGAATCACCTTATCTAACTCCTTCCAAAAAGTTGTCTTTATACTATCTTCTAGTGTGCGTAAGCACAAACTATATTCAAAACCTCTGCTCCTAACACTAATTTCAATGTCATGATTCAGTCACCAAATCGTTGTATGTCTACTATACTATCCTTTAAATCTTTATTTATGATAATATGGATACCAACTCCGTTTTGAGCCTTTTCTTTACCTGAGTACTATAATTTAAAACATGTATCCTCTATCTCCTTTGCTTTTTCTCCAACCCATTTTGTCTCTTGTAAGCATAGAATATGAATCTCTCCAAATCATAATATCTACCACCTCCATTAACTTACCGGATAATGTTCCGATATTCCAAGAACCAATACGAATCTTATTATATAGGACTAGCTTCCTTACCTCCCGCATCCGTCCATATTCAAAATGCGGAGACCCTCTCTGAAAATTATTCACTACATTCGGGCGGCAATGTAGCGGGACTAACTTATTTACCCACACCCATCCATGATGTGGGAACCTGCTCTGCAATTGATTCGCTATATTCGGGCAAAAATGTAGTGGCCCTTGCTTACTTATCACTGCATTTGGGCTTTGCAGTGCATCGCTAAGTGGGACGCCCCAAAGCAATGCTCATAATTTTTGTAATCCGTTTTATAAAAATACGACAAAGTTTTACGCTGGCTATCGGAAGCCTAACACAACCCTCCTCCTTTATCCGGCCTTGGGACTGACAATAAAAGGGTGATCCCTTACATGAGCGGAGTTTGAGCATTCTATCAAAATTAGAAGTGATAATAGGGGAGAGTATGAGTAAAACTTTACTAATTGGTTATAATGTCCCTAAAGTCTATTGGGGAGAAGCCATCTTAGCAATTATGTGTCTTATAAATTGTATGCCTAGTGCAGGTCTTAATGGAAATTCTATCTTCCATCTATTGTGTAATAACCAAAGATAGTTTCATGTTCCTTTAAAAATATTTGGATGTAGTTGCTTTGTGCATGTGCATAAAAGTAATAGAGATAAACTTGATGTCAGAGCAATCAAATGTATATTTTTGGATACTCCCCTACACAAAAAGGGTACAAATGTTATGACCCATTTAAGAGAAGATGTTATGTCACCATGGATGTAATATTTCATAAGAAAATTCCATTCTATGAGAATATAAGGACAGTCAATCGGCCAACAATGTGCTTTCTATAGTACTATAAATAATACCTTCAAAAAAGTATACTCAGAAAGTGAGATGTAAATACAGAAAAATAGATCTTGAGAAAAAGGTGAAGTGAATACCTACTCTAGAGGGGAAAGAAAAGTTGTTACGTAGAATCTGAATGCTACCCTGAATAAAGATCCCCACTCTGAAACAGTTCTTCCTCCTTCTCAGGTAACTCCTATCACTTCTAGTTAATCTGATGAATTACCTATTGCTTTAAGAAAGGAAAGACGCGAGGCTACCGCATATCCATTACATCGGACGGTATCATACTCTAATTTTCCAAAAAAATATCAATTATTTGTAATAAATGCAGAAAATACTCAGGTTCCCAAGAGTTTTGAGGAAGCAAATCAGAGTCTCACATGGCGTACAACTATGGATGATGAAATTGCATCTTTAAAATAGAATCAAATATGGGTTATTTCAGTCCTCCTATCATAAAGGAAAACACTGGGTTACAAGTGAGTGTACACGATTAAATTCAATGCAGATAGAAGCATAGAGCGGTACAAAGTCAAGTTAGTTGCTAAAGGTTATAATCAATCATATAGAATTGACTATAACGATACATTCTCCCCAGTGGCTAAGATGTACCTTACGAATTCTTCTGACTATAGTTGTGAATCAGAAGTGGGAGTTATGACAGCTAGCTGTTAAGAATGTTTTTCTTCAATGTGACCTTTCAAAGGATATATATATATATAGGCATTCCAGGTTACAATCAAGGAGTTTTAGTGAATAAGGTATGCAAATTGAAGAAATCTTTTTACTAACTAAAACAATCTCTAGAGCGTGGTTTGAAAAATTTAGTGAAGGGATTCATTGTAGCTAGATGTTAAGAACAATTTTCTTCAATGTGACCTTTCAGAGGATATCTGTATGGACATGCCACCACGCAACAATCAAGGAGTTTTAGTGAATAAGTTATGCAAATTGAAGAAATCTCTTTATGAACTAAAACAATCTCTAGAGCGTAGTTAAAAATTTAGTGAAGGGATTCTTGGCTTGGGATTTAAAAGAAGTGTGAGTGATCACACTTTATTTATAAAACAAGGAGAGAAAACGATTTTATTGGTTGTGTATGTTGATGATATAATCATTACATGGGATGATGTTAAGGAATTATCTCTCTAAACAAGAAATTTAAGTGCGTGTTTGATTTGAAAGATCTTGGAAAATTACATTACCAATTGAATCTAAGAAGGAATCAGTTGGGATAGCTGATGAACCTTATGAAGATGTGGGCAAATGTAAAAGAATAGTAGGTAAACTAATATATCTCACTATTACTCGACCAAATATCAGTTTTGCTATGAGCTATGTAAGCAGATGGATGCATTCTCCTACACGACATCATATGAACTTAGTTTTTCATATTATTAGATAGTTAAATCTTCTATTACTCATGATTTGCTATATTCACAAAATAGTTCCATGGGAATTGAAATTTATTTAAATAATTACTTGGCAAGTTATACTGATAATAGAAGATCAACATTAGGATATATTGTGTCAAGAGGGAATCCGGTTTTTTGAAAAAGTAAGAAATAATCCATGGTTGCTAGATCTAGTACAGAGGCAGAATATAGAGTAATCACTTTAGGAATGTGTGAAGGTCTATAGGTGTTGTCCTTTATGGGTGAAATTAATTTCAAGGTCACTCTTGCAGTTAGATTATATATAGATAGCATGGTTGCCCTACAAATTGCCTTTAATCTAGTGTATCATGAGCGTACCAAACATATTGAAGTGGATTGTCACTTCATTTGAGAAAAACTATCATCTGGAATATTTATCTCACATATATATGTTCACAACAACAATTGGTTGAAATCCTTCTGAAACCTGTTACAACCAGTTGCAATAAGAGAGCCTTAGACAAGTTAGGAATCATGAACATTCCAATCCCAACTTGAGGAGGCATGTTGAAGGGATTGGTTACGACCTAAGATCTATTGAGAGATCCAATATCCACATTAAGGGATACCAGAAAATTTTCACTTAAATTGTAATGTGTATGTTATTAAGTAAGGGTAGAATAGTCTCTCAAGTTATAAAGTGTATATTAGTGTAATCCTAGCCATTAAGTAAGAAAAAGAGAAATAAAAGAAGGTGCCGCCGACTCCATTGGGAGGGTAGGTTATCGTTCCATAACTCCGTGATGTTTGCTGTATTTTTTGATGATTTGAGTGCTTGATTTCTTCAACAATATTCAATAACTAAAACAATAGTCAAGAAGTATTGTTTAACAACAACCAACATATACAAAATTGATACCTCAAACATCATTAGTATTAGAGGTTAAAATCGGGTCCCGAAGTGGACTCATTAAGATTCATATTAATGTATTGTCGAATATGTAGTACTTAAGTACTAATAGGGGCAACTTAGTCTTTTAGATTAGATCTAGATTATAAAAACGTGATTAGGGTTCTGTTTAGCATAAGGGAGAAAAACAGCAGCCTAGTGTTGCAGGCAAGCCGACTTCTGATGATGAGCAGATTGGAAGGTATGTCACCAATATGCAAATACATGCAAGTATCCTTGTTTTTCTTCTATAGTGGATGTTTATAACATGGTATCAAAATCAGGTTGGCATTAAAATCATGATATTTGAGAGAGAAGGTTGTCGTTCTAAGCTACAATTGTTGTTCCAAGCTTGTTTGAAGATTGAGAAATTTGGCAATTTGATTTTGAAAGCCACGGGGTCCCAGATGGTTCTTTTCAAAAATATATGATGATTGGCTGAAAACAATTTCATCATACACTGCATTCTCAAGTCTTATATTGATATTGCGAGCTCTTCACGTGAACAATAAGAAGGCTGCTCAAGATAAGGCTGTTGACTATCTCCAACAACTCAACTAGAAGACTTGCGTCCAGTGAAGATTGTAAGTGCAAATTTTTAAGAGGAGACTGTGTGTGTAAAGATTCTATTTGGTGAAATTTGTTTGGACAGATTTACGTCTAAATGACTAGTAAAGGAAAAGGGATTGAAAGTTCTTTTTAGGTTTCAGAACATTTCACAAGTGAGAAAATTTAAAATTTTCAGATCATGACAACACGTTTAAACAGCAAAAAATATTTGGAATGGTCAAGGTCAGTTGAGTTGGAAATACTAGCAAGGAGGGATGGGCTCACTTAATGGGTCAAACTCCTTGCCCTCCCACACATGATTCTTAGTTTTCTAATTGGAGGAGGAAAGACGCATTGATATCATCTTGGCTGCTTCAATCTATGATCCCATCTATTACAAAAAAATTTACGTTTCTTGATTACGCCCATGATAACACCACCCATGTAAGGGATCACCCTTACATTGTCAGTCCTAAGCCCGAATAAAGGAGGAGGGTTGTGTTAGGCTTCCGACAGCTAGCTAGTCCTAGATAATAAGATTCATATTGGTTCTTCGAAACATTATCCGGTAACCTAACGGAGGTGGTAGATACTATGATTTGGAGAAAGATTAATATTCTATGTTTACAAGAGACAAAATGGGTTTGAGAAAAAGCAAAAGAGATAGAGGATATAGATTTTAAATTATGGTACTCAGGTAAAGAAAAGGCTCGTAACGGAGTTGATATTATCATAAATAAAGATTTAAAGGATAGTGTAGTAGACATACAACGATATGGTGACCAAATCATGATGTTGAAGTTAGTGTTAGGAGCAAAGGTTTTGAATATAGTTTGTGCTTACGCAACCAAAGTAGGACTAGAAGATAGTATAAAGACAACTTTTTGGGAAGAGTTAGATAAGGTGATAGGATAAAGACAGCTTTTTTAGAAGAATTAGATAAGGTGATTCAAAAGATTCCACAAAGGGAGATGATTTGTTTAGGAGGAGACTTAAATGGACATATTGGTAAGAGGCATTAGGATATCAAGGTATTCATGGAAACTTTGGTTTTGGGGACATAAACGAGGAAGGTAGGGAGATTTTAAATTTGATGCATCAAGGACGAGGATGAAAAAATTCTAGTGAGAAATGATGATATAAGAAATAGATGGAAAAACTATTTTTATAAGCTTTTCAATGAAAATAAAGATGTCAGTATTAGCTTAGGAGAGTTAGTCAAATGAGAAAAGTATATAAACCATAATTTCTATCGATGTATTCAAAAGAATGAAGTCAAAGAGGCTCTTAAACATATGAAGGTGGTAAATCGGTAGGACCATATAATATTCCTATAGAAGTTTGGAAAATACTAGGATAAATAGGAATCACTTGCTCACAAGACTATTTGATGAAATATGGAAAAATCAAAAGATGCCCGAGGAATGGAGAGCAAGTACACTTATACTCATATATAAGAACAAGGGAGACATTCAAAATCTATGTCACACAGACACTTCTAAGGGGTGGAGTATCGACCTCGACACTGGTGTGACACCGACACCGTGTCGGTACTGCATGACCAAAAAAAAATGCAAAAAAAAATGCAATTTTTGTTTTGTAACTCACGGATAAATGGGTCTGAATAATGAAGATTGATTTGTGTATTATGATGAAATTAGTAGTTGTTTACCATTTATATGTTTTCCTTTAATATAAAGTTGCGTACTTGCTATTGTAGCTGTATACAATATTAGCTTGAATGATTTTGGGTGCGGACAATTGGTTTCTTATTACTCAATCTGATTGGATTCTTGACTCCATACTGTATGCCTTTGCACAGAATAATCTTTGTCACCAAACACATTTAAAGACCAGGAACATTGCCGGATTAATAGAACAGAAGAGTATGACATCGCTAGTGGATTCTAGCACAAATACAAGTATATGCTATATCCTATAAAAGATCTTGAAACTCTTTTGAATCCATAACTTGAATATTTTGTAGCTCGTAAAATCATTCTAAGTTTCAAATCATTATTAGGGAACTTGCTAATTGATACCTACGTGCACCCAAAATTAGCAAATACTAGTTGTATTATGATTGATTTATGTACCTTGAATATTATATATAATATATAATATTATATAGCAAATACTAGTTGTATGGGAAAAGGCTTAGTAGTTGTTGTTGATTATGCTCATGATATTTGGTGTGTTGTTTCTGAAGCATATTTTAGGAAAAAGAATATACCAAAGGAATATGAAATCTTAGAAAAAAATCAGGAAATGCAAATAAGGAACACGTTCTATTAGTGATTACTATGCTGATCTTCGTGGCTTGTGAGATGAACTCCATCACTACACGAATATTAAGTATTCATCATGTTACACTGAAAGGAGCGTGAAAAATGAAAAGAAGAAAGTATTTGACTTGCTATAGGGTGTAAATCCAGAATTTGAATCCATAAAGATCAACATTCTAGGTTGAGAAGAACTTCCACTTGGAACAGTCTATTCTTTACTAATTCAAGAAGAATATCGCAGAAATCTTGAGAATGACAACACTACTACAGTTGATCAACATGTGTTTTAAACTAGAGTAGATAACTCACATTATCATAGAAGAGGTGGACAGCAAAATCATGGACGTATTGTGTGGACATGGACATGGTCACTTTTATTACGATGAAAAGGATAAAATCATGTGTTCTCATTGCGGGAAGCCAAGCCATTCAAAAGAAAATTGTTGGGAATTTCATGGGAGACCAAAATTTCATAAACCACGCAACAATTCTACCCATATTGCTGAAAAAGCAATATCTAGTACAAATGGCATTCAAGAACTTGTAAAGAGGATAGAAGGACTGAAAACCAGATTATCTGAAAATCAACAATCCCCTACTAATCATACTATATTAGCACTGGCTATACACACCATGAAGGGTAACAAATTTTCTTATTCTCATTCTAAAACTTGGATTATTTATTTTGGTGCTACGAATCATATGGTAGGAGAGCCTTTATATTTTTCAAAATATCGACTCCTTTAGAAACATGAGCCAATCAAGTTGGCTGATGGCTCACACTTTTAAATGACTGGACGGGAAAGTGTACCCATGTGTTTTACACATTTAAAATCAGTCTATCATGTTCTTAATTTCTGATAAATCTTATTTCAGTCAATTCCTTAATACGTACATTGAATTATCGCGTAACATTCAATCCCACTGGTTGTGTTTTTCAAGATTTAAAAACGAGAAAAATCTTTGGTCTTAGTAGTCTACAAAGGAAATTATACATTCTAGAAGACAACTTTTAGTATCCTGCTTATTATGGTACTTCTGTTGCAATTGCTCAAGATGCAGAGATTCTACTTTGGCATTATCGTCTATGTCATCTTCATGTGTCCAAGCTCCACTATATTTTACCACACCTTAGTGTTGAGTCAAATAAATTCCACCTGAAATGTGAAGTGTGCCAACTTAGGAAACACTAACGAACTTATCCTTCTAGTGAGTCCAGAAGATCTCAACCTTTTGAACTTCTTCATTCAGATATATGGGGTCCCAATTCTTTTACATCTTTGTTTGGTCAGAAATACTTTGTCTCCTTTATTGATGCTTATACGCATCTTACAATTGTTTACCTAATAAAATCAAAAGCAAAGGTTTCAGCTATTTTTCCAATTATTCAAAAGTTTATCCTCACTCAATTTAATTCTTGTATGAAAGTTCTTCGTTCAGATAATGGGGAGAATAGATAAGTAAATACCTGTAGGAATACCTACATGCACATGGTATCCTTAATGAAACTTCTTGCTCATGTACTCGTCCATTTAGAGTTAAGCAAGTATATACAGAGTGTATACTGAACGAATAAGGTATATTAAATGCATTTGACCTTATTGAAGATTCGTCTACTCGTCCATTTAGAGTTAAGCAAGTATATACAGAGTGTTGGAGATTTTGGAAGGCCAATTGCAATCCAACTCCGCTCTCAAATGTGACCAAGTATTGTATTTTTATTGGTATTCATTTAAGTTATTAATTGATTGACTCCATGTGTTTCTTATTAATCGTTATCATGTTTTATTTCAGGTGAATGATGAGCTCGTTTTTGTGTAGATGCATCGAATTTGACAAAGTTTGCTCAACATATATTTAGCCAAATATGCAGTTTGAGTGGGTGCGAGAGGAATTGCAGTTTTTTTGAATACATTCACATGAAAAAGCAAAGGTAATAAGTTTAAAATATATATTGTTCATTATTGCCTAGTTTTTTCTTAATCTTATTAATAATGAATGATTGATGTGGCTATATTATATTTGATATTCTTTATAATTACAATATTTTTTCTTTACAAACAAATGCAAAAGGATACAAGAAGGGCAAGGAAGGTACCATATTACCCATTAGCTATGAAAATATTGATATTTCTGATGATTGGGTCAAAGAGGAGGAGCACCCTATCAATTTAGAGGATGAAAACTGGAGGACACTCTAAGCTGAAGCAGAACTTTGAGTTGGAGATGATAATGAAATTGAAGGTGTTGGATGGGCAGATCCAATTATGGAGGAGGAAGAGGGAGGAGATGATGATGGTGATGGTGATGGTGGTGATCCAAACTACGTTGATTATAATGCTTTTCTTGATTATGATTCACGTTGTAGATGATTGTAATTTATTTTAACTTTTATTTATAACTTTATAACATTTTAATCTTTGATGATTGTAACTTGTACTTGTAACTTTGTTGTTTATTAAATTAAACCCCAAATGTATTCAGTATTCTATTCACGTGAATGGTATGGAATAACCGTTGTCATAACCGTTGGAGGGCTAGAGCCTCCAACGGCATGCTGGTCAACGGCTAGTGTTGGCTGACCAACCCTTGGCCATCACTTGCTCCTCTTCTTGCCTCTTCTTCTTCTCTCACTTGTTGTAATGTTTGCTATATAAATAGAGCATCAATCAATAACAAGTTGTCTAATACAACCTTTGATTTGTGATTTGGTTGTCTCTCTCTTAACTCTTGTTGCATTCTTGACTTGAGACATCTATATTTGGATGCTTTGATATCGTTATAATTCTATCAATACTTTCACGATTTGCGACTTAATCGGCTTCAAGTTTCTTCACCTTTTCTTAAAGTGCAAGGACAAAAGATGAAGTTTGTTCTTGCACTAAAGCCACCTTTTTTTTAAACTTAGGGTAATTTGGCCTTATGTGTCTCGCTTCTCTATAATGATAGCAAATGACATCTTTTCTTGCTTCGCTTGATCCTTCATTTTTGAAATGAGGAGGACGATAAACTTTCACATTTGCGCCAGATTTAGATACAGTGCAATATCTCTTTGAAGCCTAGCTTCATTTACTCTTATTTTTGGCATTTGGAGATCAATAAGTACCTTTTCTTTGGTGGAAAACGGATTTCGATAAATAAGAGATTACCTAACTCCTTCAAATTATTCTCAAAGACTTCGTATAAATTGATATACAAAATCTTCATTGTCCTCACATTATCTCTCATCAATATATTATGTATATTTCTTTCTATAGTTGATTCCAAATATTGAAATATTCAACAAAGAAATTGTTTACCCCTTTATCTCCTTGTCTAATGGAGACAAGGACTGTTAACGTCATTCTATAAGCAACATTACTTTAAATGTAAGATACTTTTAAATATTCTCATACTTCTTTGGCATTAATTAAGTCAGTCAAGGTGTCCTTAATGGGTGCTCATGATACGACCGTTCATTGATCTCCTTCATATTCTTCATTTTGCTCAAGTGGCGTTAACAAAGGATTTTACCTTCGAACCACTTACATAGTTCATATTTTTTTTAAATAAAGATAATTTTTCATAGTTTGGACCCATGTTTTATAATCTGAAGGTATTAAACAAAAATTAAACCCTCCTTTATCATTCATATTTCAAGGAAAAAATAATTATAAAGATGTAAACTTTTTAAGACGATAAACGATGTTCACATAATCGAGAATGGCTCTGATACCATGTAATGAAAACGATGCTTTAATATAGCAATGAAAGATTGGTGAATATCACACACAAAAGCCTTACATAAAAGCTATAATAAAGTGTATGCAATAAAGGTACAATATACCGAAAATGAATATTATTTAGCAATAAAAGACTTAAAAATATATATACATGAGTGAGGTATTTATGAATATTATTTAGCAATAAAAACTTAAAAATATATATACATGAGTGAGGTATTTATAGAAGAAAACAAGGAGTGAAGAGAGAATACAAGAGAAGATAGGAAGAAGAGAGGAGAGGGGGTTGATCACAGTCAACCCCCAACGGCTATACAACCTGGTGACCGTTGGGCCCCCAATGGTTAGGGGCCCTGGCCCTGACAACCCGACTTATCAGGGCCGAACCCAAGTAGATGTTCTAACTTCTAACAGATATAGCTTTTCAAATATCATTGACTGAATCAAGATACATAAATGTTCTACTAATGGAGGACACCATAGATTGTAATAACCAAGACGATACTAATGCATCTTCTTTTTTCTATTTTGAAAATTCATATCACTATCATTAGGGCATTGCTGATTTCCTGTAACATAATTTCATCTCTCTTTGGCAATGATTATTAGTTTGATAGATCTAGCCCATTCAAGATAATTTTTGCCATTAAATTTGATATTTATAATATAAAAATTATCAATCTTCTCTCAAATTATCAATATGTTTGCCTTTGTCTGTTATACTCCCCTTAATTGAATCCTTTAATAAGTATAGAATCACATAAGTATTTAAGGTGAAGTATGTTTTGCCACCACATGATTGCAGAAAAATCTCTTTGGTAGAACATTGAATGCCTAAGCACTTGATAAAGATCTTATCTGAACCGATTATTCTTCAAAGAAATGATAGTATATAATAACAAACAAATTGTTTTCGCATAAAGAGATTATCGTGAGTCTTCTTTTTCATTGGAGGTTGTTGATGGTTGGTAGAGAGAGAACCAAATATTATTCTTCTCTACAACAGGGACTGGTGCAACACCCACCACGTGGCCAGTTTTTTCTTCATTGAGCTTTGTTTATGGCTCTGATACCATGTTGTTGAACTACTTTATTGATAGATCAAAGAATAATTTACATAGAAGACCTGACGATCATCTAATCTTTGATAAAATATATAGAGGAACCACGACCTCCAACCCTCCCGTCTCATCCATACACACCTAAACTCTATTCTAATGTGATATTTATAAGATACTTATAATTTAAAAGACTAATATATCCTTATTTAATTATACTTAACAATTGGACATGTAATTAACTATAGACCAGTGACCCGATAGCACGTAGAACATTGACATCTGGCTGTATTTGACCGTGTATCTGCAAGATGCACCTGACGTGAATCATTGACATTAGAACATCGGTTTCATCAACAAATCTTAACCAAGAACACTAACAAGAGAAGGACAAAGCCCGTTGAAGAAAAAAGAGATGGAAGTTCCTCACTAGCTTTGTTGATGAACAAAAAAGAAGAAGTAGATCATATACACATTATAATTACATACCGCTTTTGTTCATCGTACCCAGCAATGATGTCCCACGATACTGTACTGGATTTTTCAACTTCATCAAATTCATCAAGTCCAAATACTTTTACCCCCATTGACTCCAGAGAACCCAATGCTTTCCTATCAATAGATCTTCTTGCATCATTTGGTCCTTTTATGGCTTCTGAAAAGCTTCTTGACTTCAAATCTTTACTTCCCTGTGATATGCTGCTAGCTACTTTTAATGCACTTGCTAATGCTTCCAGTTCCTCAGTGCTGAAGGATCCTTGCTTTATAAACTCAATTTCCTGGCACGGAAAAATTATTGGTTGAGTTTAGCATCTTAAGAAACAAAGAAGACATTATTACTTCATTGGATAAAATAGCATTGCATCACAACCCAACTGCACATGTACCACCTAATTTCATATAACAGCCAAATCATAGTAAAGGTGGATACTAACGGTATTAGACTCAGTGACAGATTCAGTTATGACAATATCTAGCCTTCCCTCAGATTCATCAGAAAGCTTGTCCATTGGCAGATTTAGCAAAAGTTTTCCACCAACTGAGCTGAAACATGAAGAAAAGAGACCAGAATGAATTAATTGTGAAAATTTCAGCAAGAATTGATCATGTATAGGCAATCTGAAACATGACATCAAAAACAAAAGGCATCTGAAAAAGTCTACATGGTTGTGGGTGCAGGTGACAGTATGTGTGTGGGTGCTGTGACACAGAAAGTGAACTTTAAAAATCATTAATGCATGTATGAACTATATATATACATATACATATAAGTAACAACTGCATATAATATGTCGATGATATGGTGATGTTTTAAGAAAAAATGTTTATTCAATCTTTTCATTTTCCACAGCATGTTTTTTTCTCTATATATGTATGACCTTACGAACCTTCTTGCAGTGACAAGCTATCTAAACAGATTGACAAAAGGGTTATCAGAAATTAAGGACTACCTTTAACGTTTTACTTTTACCTATTCAAAATACTCAACGTTATTTGAGAACCTTCTCCATTCTGATCAGTTTTTTGTCCAAGATGAGAAATAAGATCCTTAATCAGGTGAGATAATCCCCAAGTACGAGGTATCCGGAATTTAATGGAAACCTGGAATACAATTTGAATTTTGGTAGTCACACTTGCAAACATCCTTATAATAGTCTCCCAAGATAGATAAGGTAGCACACCCTCACTCACATACATGCACATTTTCAAAAGTCTGCACAAGCTGAATATAAGTATGAAATGGTACCCAAGGTAGGACATGAGCTCACTTCAGATTAATTGCAATCAGTCTCGGGTCATGCATATGACATCATATACAAAACAATTCAACAACAAACCAATTCACAAAGTGAAGGGTAGTATGGGGTAGGATAGCTCAAGTAACAGAACTGTTTAAGTTTCACATTGTCTTATATTCCAGTGGACTTTTGGGGCAAGCTTCTGGCTCCATCTACATATAAATGCAAATTCAATTAAACAGGTGAAGCTCCATTTTTCATTGGACGTAATAAAAACATTGACCTCTTCCATGACGAATATCCAACACGGCGCTCACTAAAAAGAGAAGATTATCACCTCTGAGCCTTTAGCTGCAACAACAAATGATGGATAAGAACTAAGAACCACGCTGCATTCCTTTATATCTCAGTTTTTCTTCCAGCCTTTCACGTTCTTGTCTCACAATCTTCTCTATGTTGCTGTTATCTGACCATGAGCCAGAATATTCCCCAGGTTGGGAATTTGTATATGAATGACTGCATGTGGGAAATTAGTTAGTACGATAAAATAGAACTCGTTCATTGGGCAAATATTTTTCAAATATCTGAAACATATGAGAAAAGAATAAAATATGGATAAAAAGAAGAATGAACTTCCCTATGTTCTGCTAAGATTTTCGAAAGACATTCACCATGGAGTGTCTGCGTAAGAGGTTTCCAGCATAGACGTTCCAATGAAGGAACCAGCAAGAATCGCAGGTAAGATAGAACGGAATCTTGCTGAATCAGGTAAATAATCAGACCGATATCTCCAATAATTATGTTCTTTAACTGCCTCACCTGTTAATCGAAGGTTAACTTTACCATTTTCAAGTGAATACGTAAGACTTATATACTGCTTAGCAATGAGGCAGAGTTGCACTATGCATCAAGCTTATGAAAGGAATTACCTTCTCAAAGTGAACATACGAGACTTACAGACGCCTTAGTGATGCCACAGAGATGTACCACGGATCAAATTTAGGAGATGTCACTAGCATCTGAACATATGGTTGTGAAACTTCCGAAAAAATCTCATTTTTTATTTTGGGTTATCTGAACATACGAGACTTTAAGTCCATACTTATTTATAATGGTGATTGATGAGTTAACAAAACATATTCAAGATTAAGTACCTTGGTGTATGTTATTTGCAGATGACATTATGTTAGTGGAGGAGTCTAAGGAAAAAGTTAATAGAAAAGTAAAACTATGGAGAGAAACATTAGAAAGCAAAGGCCTCCAACTTAGTAGAACAAAGACAGAATATATGGAATGTAAGTTTGATCATTTGGTTACTTCAGAGGACATAGAAATTAAAATTGACACACATTGCATCCCCCAAAGGAAAGTTTTAAATACCTAGGGTCAATTTTTCAAAGTGATGGAAGAAAAGAATTGATGGAGATGTTATACATAGAATTAATGTTGTTTGGTTAAAATGGAGAGGAGCATCATGTATTCTTTGTGATAAGAAGATACCATTAAAGTTAAAAGGTAAATATTATAGGGCAGCAATTAGGCCTGCCATGTTTTATGGTTCTGAGTGTTGGGCAGTTAATCATCAACATGTACAAAAGATGTTTGTGACAGAAATGAAGATGTTGAGATGGATGAGTGGTCGTATAAGAAAAGACTTTATCCAGAAACAAATTAGGGGTGGCACCAATAGAGGATAAAATGAGAGAATATTGTTTAAGATGGTTTGGACATATAGAAAGGAGATCAAAAGAAGAACCTATAAGAAGGTATGAAAAACTAAATTTGTAAAGTATTAAAAGAGGTAGAGGACGACCACAAAAGTGTTGGAAAGAAACAATAAAGAATGATCCAGCTTATTGTGAGTTAACTGCTAACATGGCACATGATAGGGATATGTGGAAACAAAGAATCCATGTAGCCGACTCCATCTAGTATGGAAAAGGCTTAGCTGTTGTTTGTAGTTGTTGGTTACTGATTATCAGTATAGTTACACTCAAGCTTCTTAAAATTTTAAGATCAATATTTTACTCGAGTAGCATCACCTGTATGTAGCATCTTTTCTACTACATGTATTTGAATAAACCAGTAGACCAAAACAAATGTCAGCGTCAAGAAAAGAAAGATACTATAGATCGATTAACAAGGAACGGAAACAAAGATAAAGCATAAAAAGAAAAAGGAGAAAATGAGGGGGAAGAAGAAAGATGACCTCACACACCATACCAAGCAGAGATAGTAATCCATTAACCTAATAATCAATCTTATACGATAAAGTACAAGAAATTATACTCACAAATCTTCAAGAAAATAAAAGTAATGAAATTACTCAATCGAAAATGGATGAAAACAAGAAAATTGAAGCAACTTTTCGCATGAAAAATGCATTGCATGGACAAACGGATATCTGATAAGAATATACTTCGAACCAAAGAAGAAAAACACTGAATGGAACGCCTCTAGATCCCAGAATTCCAAACATGAGAGAGAGAGTGTGTGTGTACTCATGACGGCAAGACGGAATTCCGGACGTACGAAGTGGTTTCTGGTGCCATGAAAGAGCAACGCGAACCATGAACGCCCAACCTTGAGGAATCGATCCATGCCTCCGGGCTCGGGGAAAACAAAGTGCTCTCTCTCCTCTCTGCGTGTGTGTGAGAGAGAGAAATCTTGAAGACGAAGAAGCTTTTGGCGGCAGTGGCGCGTTGAACGGTCCGTTCCGGTTTTCTTTAACAAGGAACCAGAACCAAACTGGGACCTCTCTCTCGTCCCTCGTCCCTGCGTGTGTGCGTGAGAGAGAGAGAGAGAGAGAGAGAGACTGCCGCGTTGAACGGCTGGATCCGGTTTTCTTTAACCAGGAACCAGAACCAAATTCCATGTCATTACGTTCCTCTTCATTTGCTCAGCTCGTTTGAAATTTTATAATTGTAATAAACTTGTTTCTCCATGTTTTTCACGTGCTACATAGACTCTTATGATGTATGGCTTCTTCAGGTACCGTTGTATCCATCAACACTTTTTCAGAATGAAACAGATGGAGAAGGCATGAGCTTCATTTTGTATTTTAGGATTTCTGATGGTTATTCTAAAGAAATGCCACCCCACTTCCAAGACAGCATCCTGGTATGATGACAATGTTGTTCCTCTTGAAGTCTAAGTTTCATTCGATCGGTTCCCTTTAGAACGCCTGTTTGAAACATCCCACGTTTAAGGTTAGATGAAAATTTTGGGTACGATTAAGAGAGAAGGTAGATAGAGAATCCGGTTTTTCTTTCATAAGAACTTATTTCAAGAACATTGAAAAAAAAAACTTCATAGTTGCGGCAGTCCACGAGCCCGACTTTTGAGGTTTGAAGTTTGCTAGCTAATGCACGACAATTTCAAGAGCTTCTTGTCCTGGATTCCGGGCTAATAGCACACAATCAAAAGAGATTTACAACAAGATATTTGTAGTTTATATTATAAAATGTAAATAAAAAAGAAATGCAAAAATCACATGCACATACTGCTCTTCATCTTGTCCTGATGCTGGGACATTGTATATGATCACAATATAATTCACTCCCTCGACGGTCTCAATGGTGTTTGATGCATGAACAACGTATCCTAAATCGAGAATAAGGAAAAAAAATTATAGGCAAAAATGCAAGTTTTTTTCCTTTTTATCTTAATAAAAAACAAAAAACAAATATTATTATTGTCTCCTAAAATAACGACTCAATTTGGTGGCAAATCCATAAATCCGCTGAAATGAGAGAGTATAGGAGTATACTGAGAACTCACTTCTACTCGAAGAAAAGAAATGAATGACTTCTGGTGATGGAATAGGTTTTGAGGAATCCGATTATGCATATTCTGATTGTCAATGAGATTCTAAGGACTCGATGTGCTCGAGGAAGTTGACTGACGATACCTCTCATTCTTGTAAAGAAAAATATACTCATTTAATCGTTCCACTAAATTCATCTTTCTCCGTAGAGGGAGAGAGAAAAAGTATAGCTTGCAAGGCGAGGGTCGCACTCTTTGTGCAACTGTAAACAACTGGATGCTTCAGGAATGCTGTACCTTGGGGAAGGTTGGGGAAGACAGCAGGGGTTGTTTACGCTTTGTGTGATTTGGGTGGTATCATAATTCGAAAGGGATAATATGATCATGTCGACCCTAGGAGAAGGCGAGCATCCTTCTGTTTTTTAATTGTATTCTTTAAGGATATCGTGCTCGCATCTCATACTTTGAATCTGGCTACATCAATTAATTCCAGATTGCATAATAAATTAAACTCAGGCAGAGAGCAAGCTGATCTTCATTGGTTCTCTCTCTCTCTCTCTCTCTCTCTCTCTCTCTCTCTCTCTCTCTCTCTCTCTGTGTGTGTGTGTGTGTGTGTGTGTGTGTAAAAACAGGCATATAAGAAGACTGTCAGCAGCGGTGGTGTTATTCTACTTGATCAGTCGGTGTCGCTGCCATGTAGGGTTTGCATGCGTACAATCAATTGGTTTGTGTTTGTACCATTTCCAAATTGGCGAGAAATCAATAAAGATTAACAGCAAGTATTTGGGTGTCAAGCACTCACATTCTACCACTACAAGGAAGTTATGATGCACTCGGAGCGTTAGCTCAACTGGCAGGGCGCTCTACTCACAAGATGCAGGTTGTCACTTCAATTCCCAGGCGTGCATACCTTGCTTCGAACTCTCCATTATAACATAAAAAGCGAAAAGAAAGATAAATAAAAGTTGTGATGGTTTCTGCACAAACAACGCACACGCAGTAAATGTAGATATCTCAGACAGGTCCACTAAAACAGCATTTTCTGTAGAAGAACCGCCTTGTTTTCAAGAGCTACATGGTAGGTAATACATATAATCTTATTGGATTCAGGTTTCAAACAAAATATAATCGTATTGCTCTCTCTCACACACACATACACACATTGAATAGAGCTAAAGACAAAAATTGCAGCCTACCATGCCAATAAAATGTTTAGATACTAATTAATATGATTAGTCAATGGAAACCTAAATTTACAGGAAATTAACCCGTAACTATATTATTGGATTGACATATTAGCTTTGCCAATGGTTGTTGCCTTGTCATGATTTGTTCATTTTGTATAATCCATGGTGACGTGATATTTCATCCTCCAGTTTTTTTCTTGAAGATGGATTTTTATCATTGAATTGGAAGTCAAATAAAAAAACAAACACTTCATGCATGCCATGGAATTGGAAATACACCTCATAAATTACACTGAGCCATGTTCAGCACTTGTGCCATAACTGGAGGTGGTAAACCCAAATCAGGGTACAAATAATACCTGCACCGATGCCTCCCACATGAACAGATAGCACAAGGATGGTGACACAGCAAAGGCAGCAGAAGCAGTCCACAAAATTACAGAAGCATGAGATGCTTTTGAAGGTGGCGCAACAAACCAGATGGAATTCTACCACCATGCAGGACCATGCAGCTGCCAATGACACAAAAATGCAGCTTGCGATTCAACACAGCTCACTATGTAGGTGGGAAAAACCGGTTGAGGTTGAAAGGGAGCATGTAGAATTCTTCGTTCCTATTGTCTCCTCTAAATGATCTGAACTTTACCCACCAAGGCATCCCTCTGTCCTTTGATTTCTCAACTTCCAATGTGTTGTCAAGAAGCACGGCAACAATCAACCCAATCGTTGGTGGCGATGAGAATATTGTGTTTAAGAATGCATTAAACTACAAATAGATCATAGATAAAAGTTATATATTAGGAACCTAAAAATTTCACAGAAAACTGGTAAAGGAAATGAGGGCCATCAAACTAACCCAGCTTGCATTGGTATGAACTGGGCCATGGCCCGAAGAGAGCCAGAACTCGTTGAAGTACTGTGGAATGGACAACCCAAGGAAGAGAGCAAGCCCAATTATGAAAAGGTTCCTCATGGAATTCATGTTAGTGAACTGGAGAAAAGAGAGTCCCACTGATGCTGAGCCACAGAAAATCAAAAGAATGAGATGCCAATTACAAAATACAGTTAACACAGAGTGTCCCCATTAAAGACCTACAAGACCAAAGAGAATACAATACAATGCCGCAAAGATGGGAAACGGTATCGATGCAAAGAGTGCTCCGAATTTCCCTGCAGTAAGAACAGAATGAACTATGAAGCACAGGCAAGGGACGGCAAATGTGGAGACCAACTTGTCGTTGATGAATCTAAACCATTAGACTGAAGGTTAAGCTCACCCAACATCGAGAAGAATATCATGAAACCAGCTGACAGCTGAACTACTCTGCGGCTGCCGACTCTAGTGAACCCCAATAACCCTACATTTTCACTGAAATTCAAAAGCAAAAAGTTTCAAATCCAATGCTTACTTGTGTGTGTGCATGTGTGTTCATGCAGGTGTGTGTGCACGCATGTGCATGTCAGCTCATCTGAGCAACTCTTTTATAAGTTTATTAAGCTCTTACACAGAAACGGTAGAACCGCTCGCTGTTCCAAAAAGGCCATCAAGAAGTATTCCTATGCCCTGATAAGACAGATTAGATAAAATGAATAACGAAGTAAATTAGGAAGAGCAGACTCATGATATAATGAAGAAATGAAAGAAAAGTCACAAGACCCATCACCGGTTGGGACTGTTTTCACTCACAAATGAAACTTATTCTTCATATATTCTTAGGAAAAACTCAGAAGATTTTGCACAGATGGAACAGAAAAGAACAAATTATCTAGCAATACTGTTACAATGATGAGATCTGAATCGGGTCCCAAGACTGGACCCGTGCAGATCTGTTTATGCTTTTTTACTTAATAGGGGTAAACACATAATTTAAGTTAGAACAGCATATAAATTAAAAATAGGGTTGTCATTAAGATTAGAATAAGCAGCTGTCATTGAGAGAGGCGTGCAGATCCCATTGAGAGAAATGTGCAGATCTAAGAAATCTACACCTCCACAAGTATGTCATGATATTTTTCAGTAGTTAATGAATATTTCCTTTTATCATGGTATCATAGCCTCAAAAATCTCAAAATCGTGATCTTGGTGGTGGAACTGGTCTCGGCGGTGGTTGTGGTGGAACTACTGCATATCGCAGCAACAAATACCCTTAAGTTTCTCACTTGCGCATTTGTCATCTCTGTATTAAGTGGCAAGGCTTTTCCTAATCAAAAGAATTGAAGAAAGAAAATACGTCCTGTTGTGAAGAGTCTCCACACCTCGTTGTACATCTCGTTCATGAAGGTATGAAGGTATAGACTATTAAATAAAACCTAGAAAGTGTGACTGATTTTTTGTATTGTGAATAGTGATGGCAGGTAAAAGAAAATGCCCATAACTACCAATCTATGATATGAATGTTAGTGATAAGGTAGATTCCTTCAAAATCACAAATATAAAACTAACTCAATGGAAAGAATTATAAGGAATGGTCCAGATATATTGAGTCAGCAGTTTTGACAAGGGAAAATGGCCATACTTGACTGGACATATTCCACGGCCCGAAAAATATGATACGACATACCCAAAATAGAGGAAAGAAGATGCCCTAATTTTGTCTTGGTTATTACAGTCTATGTCTCCACCAATTAGTCGCACTTTCATATATTTAGATTCTGCTTCTGAAATATGAAAAGCAACTTCTAAAGCTTACTCCCGACAAAAGAATATGGCTATAGGATATGAGATTATCGAAAAGATTCGAAAATGTAAAAAAGGGGCCAAATCCATTAGCAACTATTATGCAAAGTTGATCTCTGGGATGAACTTCAATTCTACACATCAGTAAAATGTGCAACATGCTCAAGAGAACAATCAGTTGAGGCTGAAAAAAGAAAAGTTTTTTTATCTGCTTTGGTGAATCAACAACGAGCATGAACCAGTTAGGTGCACTGCACGTATCAGGTAGAAAGGAAGTTCTTCCCCTAGGTACTGTGAGCATTGGAGAAAGAGATTGCACTTAATGTTGAACAAACAACATTTATAGGTAAAACAAAAGTCTAATCAACAAGGGTCCGTGAGAGTCATTAGGTAGAGGTCGTGGTAGAATGTCTCTCAAAGAAAAGGAGAAATTGAGACGTACACATTGTGAAAAACTCGGCATACAAAAGAATATTGCTGAGAATTAATTAGGAAACCAAATTATCCTTAGAATCGTGACAGTTCAACTCACATGTTTGATCTACAATCAGCCAGTTATGAACACCTTCAAGAAATTATGAAAAGACTTGATGGTCTTAAGTCAAGACTAAGTAACAACAGCCAGACTTCCACTTCTCAATCTGCGATGGCACATCAATCCTCTTTCCCTAAGGATAATATCTCAAAACCTACTTCCTGTAGAGTATGGGTTATTGACTCAGGAGCCACAAACCACATGGTAGGTAATCGGTCAGCTTTTTCATAATACACACCACTTCAATCTCAAGACCTTATTTGACTGGCTTATGGCTCACACACGTATACTGTGAGCAAGGGCTGTGTACAAACTTCATTAGCTACCTTGTCTAATGTTCTTCACATGCCTAGTTTCCCTATTAATCTACTTTCTATTAGTTCTCTCACAAAAATCTTATATTGTTCTATCATCTTTGGTCATGGTAGTTTACAGCGGGGCCTTTATATCATGGAGACTCCCTCAACTGGTTGATCCTCTCTCTCTGATCACGTGAAACAACCACCCAATTGTGGCATGTTCGCTTGGTCATTTTCCTCCTTCCAAACTTAGTTATGTTGTTCTTGATCTACTTGTTGAGTCCAATAATGTAACGAGTTAAGCATCAAAGAGTCTCATATTCTCTAGTGAGTCTAACCAGTCCACACCATTTGTATTAGTCCATTCAAATGTCTGGGGTCACAGTTCAGTTCCTTCTATTTCAGGTCATTGATATTTTGTTTTCTTCGTTAATGATTGTACTCGTCTTTCTTTCATTTACTTAATGAAATCAAAGGTTAAAGTTTCAGTCATTTTTCCTATTATCCACATATTGATCATTACTCAGTTTAATGCCTCTATTAAATTCTTTGTCCTGATAATGAGGAGAATTTATGAGCGACAACTCAAAAACTACCTTAATATGCATGGCATTCTTCACGAGACTACATGTCCTAATACAACTCAATAAAATAGGGTGGCTAAAAGGAAAAATCGTCATGTTCTACAAGTTGCTCGTACTCTTCTTTTTGAAAGTCATGTTCCTAACTCCTACTGGAGAGAAGCAATCTTAACAACTATCTATTTGATTAAGAGACTACCTAGCATAATCCTCCATGGAGCGAGTCCTATGAAAACCCTTATACAAGATTCAAAATCATCTTTAGGTGTACATGCTATATTCATGTTCAGTCTCCGGGACAAGATAAACTTGATACAAGGGCAATCCGGTATATATTTCTTGGTTACTCTACATCACAAAATGACTATAGACGTCACATTCATTGAAACCACCCCATATTATTCTTCTCAAGGAGAGCATACTCATTTACACATAACAAAAAGGGAGATGCGGATTAGGAGGATGCACATGCAAAACAACCAACGATTAATAAGACTCTTGTGTATAAAAGAGACTATGTAACAATCTTGTAAGGTCCGAACAATAACAACTTGTAACTACCAAAACCAAAATACCAACTTCTTATTCACATTCTCAGCCCATTACCAATCCAAATTTGGAACTTCCTATTGTTAACAGGAAAGGTAAGAGAACTTGCATACAATATCTTATTTCTTAATATGTTGCCTATAACTCTAGATTTGAAAATTATCAAACATTTGTGATGAATACTGAAAGTGATACAGTTCCTGCAAGTTTTGAAGAAGCAAAAAAAATATCAACAATGAAATTCAATAATGGAAGATAAATTTCTGGCACTTACCAAGAACCAGACACAGTCCATATTCATCATTCACCATTCAACAATTGAAAAAAGAATTACATATTTTGAAGCAAAAAATTAAATACATTTACATTTACATTTACATATCATAATTAGGATCATCAACTAAATAATCTTCGTCTTCTCCTTGCTGAAGATCATCACTACCTTTAGCTTCAAAATCAAAATCTTCATCTCCTTTATGATATTATTGGCATGTTGTGGTCCTTCTAAATTAATCAATGCAATGTCTTCTTCAGTTAGGAATGCATTTTTTTCGTTATCTTCCATAATTCACTACTCTAATATATCAAAATTATCCTAACTTATCAGATTAAATTGGTTTTCTTCTCTATTTAACTTTTCTAATTCCCCAAAAGAAGGAAAGAATAATTAATTAATAAATAATATTAACAATTAAAGTCAAACAAAATATTGAATTGAATCTTTAAGTAGTAACTAATACAAGATTATCTTTGTCAAAGTCGCATGTTACAACGGATTAAAACTAAGTCATTGAGCCGCTTATGTTCCAACCTGTTACGCTTTTCTATGTGAATATGTTTAAAGACACTCCAATTCCTTTCACAACCCGTCATACTAAAGGTTTGACTCAGAACTCTTACCGCAAAATCTCTAAGGTTTGGGCAATCACTTCCAAACCTATTTCACCAAACATATGTATAAAAATACAAACATCAAGGACTTAATTCATAATAAATATAAGATCTAAGAAACTTAAATACAAAGATAAACAGTTTACCTAAGTACATATTAATATGATTGCGGATTGCTACAGGCAAACCCATCATGTGAAGAGAATTATTATAGATCTCCAACTCTCGATGTATAGCATCTCATTAAGGACTAATTTCAATGTTGTAAAAACTGTATCGATGCCCTATCGTACTGGGCACCGATACGGTTGTATCATACCATATCGTACGGTATGATACGTTGTTAATTTTTTGTGTATTAAAAAATAAAATACAAAAATACAAAAATAAAATTAATGAACAAAACATATATAACACAATGAAGAAGCATCCATATTATAACAAAACATCTCCTAATGAAGTTATGAACAAGACTACAAACATCCATATTCCATAATCCATATTATACATCATTAACTATTAAGTAACGTGAACATAATACTGAATAATCAATACAGAAAGGGTTTAACTTAATAAACAACAAAGTTATAAGTACAACTTCCAATCATCAAATATGAGAACGTAATAAAGTTAAAAATAAAACTACAACTACAACTACAACTAAGCCTTTTCCCATACTAGATGGGGTCAGCAACATGGATTCTTTGTTTTTTTTTGTAGAATCCATGTTAAGTCCGACAAAGTTTTACGCTGGCTATCGGAAGCCTAACACAACCCTCCTCCTTTTTCCGGGCTTGGGACCGGCCATGCAAGGGTGATTCCTTACATAGGCGGAGTTTATAAAGTTACAAATAAAAGTTAAAACAAATTATAATCATCTACAACGTGGATCATAATCAACAAAAACATTATAATCAACGTAGTCAAGATCACCTCCATCACCATCATCATCATCAACTCCTCCCTCTTCTTTCTTTCATAATAGGATATGGCCATATGCCCATTCAACACCTTCATTTTCATTATTTCCAACTCAAAGTTCTACTTTGGTTTTGAGTGTCCTCCATTTTTCATCCTCTAAAATGATAGGGAGTTCCTCCTGTTCGACCCAATCATCAAGAATATCAACATTTTCGTAACTCAATGAGTCGTATGGCACATTTTCCTTCTTATATCCTTTTGCATTTGCCTGTAATTAAATAATATTCAAATTATAAAGAATATCAAATGCAATATAATCACATTAATTATTCATTATTAATAAGATTAAGAATAAACTAGCAACAACAAACAATATATATTTTAAAATTATTACTTTTGCCTTAACTTCATGTTATAAGCAACCTATACCAAATCACGCAGTCAAGCATGCTCCAATCTGCTTCATTTTTTCATGTGAATGCGTTCGAAAAAAACTCTAATTCCTCACGCACCTACTTCAACTACATATTTGGCTCAATATACGTTGAGCAAACCTTGCCAAGTTCGATGCATTTACACCAAAACGAGCCCACCATTCATCTGAAATAAAACATGATAATAATTAATAAGAAACACATTGAGTCAATCAATTAATAACTTAAATGAATATCAATAAAAATACAATATTTGGTCGCATTTGAGAGCGGAGTTGGATTAGAATTGAACTTCCAAAATCTCCAACATTGTATATACTTGCTTAACTCTAAATATATATTACAACGAGTAGATAAATCTTCAACAAGGTCAATTGTATTTAATATACCATTTTTCACTTCTTCATCCTCCACAAATTTAGGAGAAAATCAAATAGAATGGTTAAGAAAATATACAACATTATGCAAATCATGATGCATTTGGCGATTCCAACGTGCATCAATTATCTTCCAAACCTTCTTTAGAAGTGATTGCTTACGGTCAAGATTTACGTGTATTTCCAATTTGGCCTTATCCATAGCATCATATATATATATATAAGGCATAACATGTTTATCTTCACTATCCACCATCCTTATTATCTTAACTAAAAATACAATCATCCTAAAAAATTTGCTACAACTTTATCAAAAATTAGTATTAAAAACATCTACCACAACAATCCCTTTCCTCTTTCTAGACCAACTAATTGAGTCCCATTCATCAGATGCAAACAATTTTTTCAATGCATTTTTTTGTATGACAAGATTTTACACAGGAATTACATTTGTAGCAAATATTATCAATGAAGGCCTAATAAATTCCCTTCCACCTATATGAATTTGCATCAAATGTAACACAAAAGAATGATTATTAATAAACTTTGTATCATTTCTGCATGCATTTATAGTCTCTTATTTCATTCATTGCACTCAAATCTTCACGCATTAAGTCTATGCAATGTACAACACATGAAGTCCATACTAAGGATAAATGGTTTGCCTCAAGCATCTTACCAGCTGCTCTAAAATTTACAATATTATCAGTAATGAATTGAACAACATTTTAAACACCTACTTCCTCAACTTCCTCGAAAATAGGGAGTAAATTATCTGTAGTTTTATTAATATAGCACAAGTCATATGATTTCAAAAATAATGTGTCTTTGGGATAATAGACTAGAAAGTTTACCAAAGACCTACGTTGGCTATCTGTCCAACCATCAGCCATAACACAACATCATGTATCCTTCCACGACTTCCTAAATTCAGAACTCCATGCATTAATAATATCAACCTATTTCTGCAATCATGTGCCCTTCAAAGCATGATAAGTAGGAACTCTATAACCCGATCCCACAGTGGCAATAGCATCCACTATACTTTGAAAAG
The DNA here is from genome assembly GCA_036023115.1 of Brasenia schreberi. Lineage (NCBI taxonomy): Eukaryota > Viridiplantae > Streptophyta > Magnoliopsida > Nymphaeales > Cabombaceae > Brasenia > Brasenia schreberi. The sequence continues at coordinate 9,501,447 of JAYKKT010000049.1, forward strand.
AAAATAAGTTTACAACATCGAAAATGAGTTAATTTTCATAAAAAAATTCAGCACACTTCAAATCTACTTTCTTAATTACCTCCTTTGAAGTTACAATTGATCTAATGCCTGACTGAGCTCCAGGAGTCGTACATGGAGAAAAAATGAAGGCGTCCTTGTTGAAGAATATGCTTATCTAGTGCTCCTTGCCCCTTTCTTTGAAGGGTTTAAATTGAAATTATTTCTATTTATGCACATCACTCACTGTCTTAGATTGGGCATTTGTGAACATTAATCTTTGGGGCTTTGACTGCCCTTGACTACTTTCCTTTTCAATCAATATCCTTGGAGACTTCCTCTTGCACAACGCATAAATCAACATGACATACACATCCATCCCTGGTTTCCTTCCTTGGCCATGAAGGTCATTAATTAGCTTGCATGACTCGTCAAGATGAGAGCAGCATTTAGTAAGACAACCTATCACCTGGTGTCATTAATATCACCAAAAATACTCAGCAACTTCTTCAGCTGTTCGATAAGTCCAGATATGAGTCTTTCTTCTCTCATGGGATTCAAGAATTTCCTTGGAACTACAAAAAATTGCAGCCACCATATTTAATAACTCCAGCCACCATAAGCATTTAATTCCAGCTGCCATATGTGTTGCAGCTAGTGTTATCCGTATCGTACGATACGGTGCGATACGTATCGTATCGTGGGCCACCACGATAGGATACGGGGATCCGTATCGTGAATGCGGGCGTATCACACCGTATCGTGCAGAGATCCTACGAGAGAAATTTGATAAGGTTATACATGAGGTTGGGCTAGAAAATGTAGTCCAATTGATTACAGATAATGCAGCTACTACAAAACAACTGGGAAGAAGTTAGCTGATATTTATGGGCTTTCTACTGGACACCATGTGCAGCCCATTGTTTAGATCTCATCCTCAAGGACATTGGTGAGATGGATGGAATAAAGGCAGCAACTGAGTGTTGCCAAGATATTACAAAATTCATTTACAACCATGCCTTTGTTTTGTGTATGATGAGGAGATATACAGAAGGTGTAGAGCTTCTTCGCACAGTTGTAACTCGATTCGCAACAAACTTTTTATCTGTATAAAGTATTGTGAGACAGAAGCAAGCTTTGAATAGAATGTTCTCCTCAAATGAGTGGCAACAATTTGCAGAGTTTCCTCAAAACAGAAGAAATAAAAAGTTAATGAGATTGCAGAAACAGTTTTTAGAAGTTCATTTTGGAATGCATGTGTCAGATTATTGAAAATTACTTGTCCTTTAGTAAAAGTTTTTAGATTGGCTGATAGCGAGGAAAAACCATCTATGGGCTACCTTTATGAAGCCATTGACTGGGCAAAAGAAGCCATCAGAAATAATTTTAATGAAAAAAAGAGAGATTATGTGCCCGTGTGGAAAATAATTGATAGTAGATGGAATAAACAATAGCATCAGCCTATTCATGCAGCAACATATTATCTAAACCCATCATTCAGGTACTCAGGAACCTTCAAAAGGGATGGTGAGGTTAATCGAGGAATCATTGATTGTATCGACAAATTAGTCCCTGATGAGAGCATAGCAGATGCGATACATCGAGAGATGGAGATATATGATAATGCTCTTCACTTGATGGGTTTGTCTGTTGCAATTCGCAACCGCACTACGATGCGTCCAGGTAAATTGTTTATTTTCATATTTAAGTTGTATCTTACATTACTGTGGATTATTATGTCTCTAATGTTTGTATTTTTTTACAGATGTTTGGTGGAAGAGGTTTGGAAGTGATTGTCCAAACCTTAGAGATTTTGCAGTCAAAGTCTTAAGCCAAACCTGTAGTGCAACAGGTTGTGAAAGAAATTGGAGTGTTTTTTAACACATCCATACAAAAAAGCGCAACAGGTTGGAACACAAAAGGCTTAATGATTTGGTTTATATTCGTTGTAACATGCGCCTTCGTGAAAGGTAATGTTGTATTCCTATTACTTTCAAATTTTCAATTCAATATTGTTTAACTTCAGTTTTCAATTGTTAATATTACTTACTAATTGTTTATCTTTGTTTGTGTCGTAGGCAATTAAAAAAAGTAAATAGAGAAGAAAGTCAGTTCGATCCAATAAGTTTGGATAATTTTGATATATTAGAAGAATGGGTTATGAAAGACACTGAAGAAAATGCCCTCCTAACAGAAGAAGACGTTGCCTGGATTAATTTGGAAGGAGCACAACAACATTATGGAGATGAAGAATTTGATTTTGAAGAAGAAGGTGTGGGCGTGGTTGATGATGATGATGAGGATCTGCAACAAGGAGAAGATGAAGATTATTTAGTTGATGATCCTAATTACAATTTGTAAAATGTAACATTGTATGTAACTGTAGTGTAAACTGTCTGTATTGTATTTTTTGGATTTAAAATATATAAATTTGGATGCAATTGTTCAATGTTGAATGCTCAATCTGTACTAAACTTATATTATATGAATTTAAAGCGATTATCAGATTTTTCTTGATTTTTTTTCGAATTTTTTCAAATTTTTACTAATTTTTATTGATTTTTAATTAATTTTTACATTATTTTAATATTAAAGTACGATACGATACGATACGCCCGTATCGTGGAGCCCAGCGATACACGATACGATACGCGTCAAACAACACTGGTTGTAGCTACCTAACGTTTTCTTGGAAATACACACCAGGCACATAATCAAAAATTGCAGCCACCATATTTAATAACTCCAGCCACTATAAACATTTCATTCCAGCCGCCATATGTGTTGCAGCCACCTAACGTTTTCATGGAAATACACAAAAGCACATAATCTTTTTTCATATCGAGAAACTGAAGTAGGCAGTCAACAATTGCATTTACATCATATTGCTTTAATGCAATCTTTCCAATTGCATTTACATCCCAGCTTTATCCATATGTATTGCTCTCATTGGCATCATCTTTACTTTCACCAATGCAGTTACGATAATTTCTGCCATGATCATCATCCGCATTATTACAATGGCAATGATCATCCTTTCTAAACATGAAACAAGCTGTGACCTACTAATATTGCTTCTCGTCTTAAGATCTTCTTCAAGGTTTTCTGCACATCTTCTAAGCAATATTTCCAATCAATTGTCTTTCCTTTACAGAGACTGCCTCACTAAGATTTGTTAAAGAATATTGGTCAAGCACTTCAATTCGGTTATTTGATTTTGCCAAGGCTTACATTACTTTCTTTTTCTGTAGAAGTCTCTTGCTGCAGTTACATCGCTGGCGTGACAGTCTTATTAATCTCTCATTAATCTCAGCTGACCTAGAAACCATGCAGGAAGATGCCAAATCAAAGGAGACAGGACTTGTCGCCACATCTTTATTGCTAGCAAATAATGAAGGAGCTAGTTTTAATTGCCTCTTATATTCCTGCAGCCATATCCATTAAATACATCTGCCAAACTGCACGATTTAAAGATTTTCCTTGGGATTATGAGTAGCTTGTTCACAGCATTGTAATGTAATAAATGCAGCCATATTCTACGAACCATAATGCATCTGCCAAACTGCACGATTTAAAGATTTTCTTGGGAATATGAGTAGCTTGTTCACAGCATTGCAACATAATAAATGCAGCCATATTCTGCAAACCAGGAAAATTTCGGCAAGTCATTTGAATCATCTTAGAATCGTGTCAGCCATTCACTTCAGAAAAATTTCTTGATAACCCTCAACATTAGAATCATCTTCAACAACCATCTTTCAATCAATTAAACAGAACTTGCACAACGTCCTTTCCAAGTAAACCAATTCTTATTCACCAAGCTTCATAATTCTTGGTCAAGAACAAATCGTCCAACAATGAAGATAGAAAACATTCAAGACCCATAATTCCATGAACTGCACAATTGTATATCAGCAACAAGGGAGAGAGGTGCTTGGCTTTCCCATCTTCAATCGAGTCCAAGATTACTCATATCGACAGATCATAGTGAGTCCATCCTTAGGCTCTTCTTCAAGATGAATTAAGTTTAACAGAGGCATTTCTCAGAATCTGGTATAAACAAGGCAGCCTGCTCATTAACACATAAACAGTGGCTAGGAATTTCTATTTTCGCAATGAATTGGATTTCTTATCAATCTCTCAAAAACATCACAGTGGATAGTGGCCGTGTAGTTAAGGTTACACAAATTCAAAAGCTAGGCAGATCTCTGTTTGAGTGCTTGATTGCACCCACTTGGTATCACAAGCAAATGTCTTGCTGCCAATCAATGACAATCCTTGAAATCACATCCTTCTCTTCTATACTCTTGCCCCAACGAAGCATGACCAGAACATATCAGCTCCAAAACAAACTTTCTTACTCTGCTAATCATCATATTCATCCTTATACTCATATGAATCAGGAACAACAGATCGTATGGAGTCCTTATCACCCTCCTTATCTAAATAAGACAAATCAGCTGAGTCACTTTTCTGCTTCCGCACAAACCTTCTTCGATTCTGATTTTTCTTCTCTACTTTGAACCATATTTCAACTACAATGGCTTTGATACCATGTTGTAATTCAGAGAAGCCTTGCAAGAGATTAAACACACAAAATAAGACTAATATTAAAGAGGAAAAAAATGAGGGATTGAAGGAAGTGGAGGCCGCCCTCCCCCCCCCTCTTCTACACTCTCTCTTACAACACAACCTCTTAGTCTAATACAATCTACCAGGCCTTATATAGGGAGTTGTAAAACAAAATTTGAACAAAATAACCCCTAATACCAAAAATTACCAAAATGCCCCTAAAGTTTCGGGCGAGTACAATAATACCTAAAAACATAAAACTAACCTAAGGAGTACTAGATAAGCATATTCTTCAACAGTCCTACTACCTCCTCTGGCTCCTCTTCTAGTACCCCTCGTAGGCATCGGGCGAGTAGGAACTCTTAAAGTGGAACAAAAGTCAACTCCATTGCTACTACCATGAGAACCTACACTTTTTCCCTTTTCTCGCCTTCTCCTCCCTTCTTCAACCATCTCTTCTTTCATCTCAGTTGCACCATAAAATTCATCACTACCATGAGTTCACATGACAATACATTACTTAAGCAAAAGTATCTTCAAATGGTTGAGACATATCACAACCACCTATTTTTGCCCTCTCTTACTCTTAATCTCTTCTTCTCATTCGAAGCCTCCAATACCTCCTTAATCTCGTAACTCACTGCTTCGGAAACCCGAAGACATGCACTAGCATCCTTCTTGATTCCCGCAAGGTGGTGTTTCATGCAACATTGCAAAACATGCACTTTTTCACAAGCCTATTACCTTCATACACCGGAGTGTAATATTTTTAAGACAAGAGTAGACAATCACTAAGAAGGAAAAGGCTTTTTAAAGGTTAAGAATCATGGATTCAGTAAAAGCCCTAACATTTTCAAGTGAAAAATCAATAAAATGCTAAAGGAAAGATGTATGATACGGATTTAACAGAAACCCTAGAAATTGGGAGTTGGATTGGGTGAAATACTTGAGAATATTATGAATAAATCATGAAATCAACAAGAACAAGGTAAGAAGAGGATCCAAAAGCAAGAGAATGACGTGAAAAAGGGCTTAAGAAAAAGTAGAAATAAAATTCGTAAGTTTCAGATTTCCAAAATTTATAATAGAAAAATTAACATCAACTCGTACGATATGGTGTGATACACCTCTTATCGTACGATACGATACAATACAATACGACACAATAAATTGTGATAAACGATACGTGCCCCTATATTGTACTATATCTTCATACGATACGCGATAAAATCATATCGTATTATACGATACGATTTTTATAACATTAACTAATTTGTCTATACAATCAACGAGGGGGAGAGCCACCAAATGATGCCTGTGAAGAGAGGCGAATAGAGATCATAAACCCAAAAAAATTGTAAAAAAAAATTATAAAGAAAATATTTTTTTGCCTCTATCGCACGATATGACACAATAAGTTCAGTTAGGCGATACAGAGACCTATATCATATTATAACATTCCACGATACGATACCTATATGGTCTGATACAGATAACATTGGTTTATATAATTAAATATAAGTCAGAGATGAGATTAGTTACAAAAGGGTACAATCGGCATAGATTACCAGAGACATTTGCACCGGTTGCCAAGCTAACTTCAATTCGAGTAATTCTAAGGCTCGAAACACCCAACTTGGCAAGAGTCTTCTTTAATCCATTAACTGAAATTTAACAAAATGACAATCTATTTTAATGCGTTTGGTCCTCTCATAAAACACTAGATGGAGGAGATATGCAATGTAACTTGGTTATCACAAATGAAGCGTCATTTGCATAATTTCCCCAAATCGAAGCTCCTCAAGTAGTTATTTTAACCAAATGAGTTCACAAGTGGCTAAAGCCATTGCTTGATATTCCGTCTTCAGCACTCGATCTTGTGACCACATTTTGTTTCTTACTCTTAGAGTGCATCCATCTACTAACATATCCAACTGCAAAACTCACATATGGTCTTGTTATGGTAACATATATTAGTTTTTCCACCAATCGCTGATATCCACCAATATCTTCATATGGTTCTGTTGAATCTTCCTTCTCTTCCTTTGAAATTTCAATTGGAGTAGAACATATCCGACAATCCTCCATTTTAGCTTCTTTCAATAGGTCTAAGATATATTTTCTCTGACTTAAGAATAAACAATCTTTACTCTAAATTACTTCAATGCCCAAGAAATAGTGTAATCGGCCCAAGTCCTTTAGATCAAACGCTCTTAGTTGTTTTTTCAGAATAGCTATACCTTCTGTATCATCACCAATAATGATGATGTCATCTATATATATCAATAGTGAGATAGTTTTCTGTATCGTCACCTGCAGTGACGAGTCATTTATTATTGACAAGATTGGTATAACAAAAGCATGTGAACCACCTATTACTGTTGGCAGCCGTGTACCAAATAGTGCTTGCAGAAGCGTGTTCAGACTAGCCACAAATAATAGAGTTTGAATGACCCGAACTTTGTCACCCTGTGTAGCGATTTTAAAGAAATAGTGCATAAATACCACCCAGTTAAATAAATGTACGGAGCCGGACAATATATATTTTGTTTGGTTCACGAAGACATACATCATCTCCACCCATAAGAGGCACAAGCATTGAAGGAATCATCACACTAGTGCCCAGCACCAAGACATAATTCTGAAATGCCAAGATTATGGTCTCAGCTGCACACAACAACCTCATTAGTTAAAGAAATAAAAGAAAAAAGAAGCAAAAAGTAGAGATATGAACAACTTTTGCTTTCTTTCTTTTTTGGTTACAAGGAGGCCAAAGCCTAACACAAACACCCACTCATGCACCTTATGGAGTTGAACTCCCCAATAGGGATAACTAAGATCAGTGTTGTCTGACGCGTATCGTATCGCATATCACTGGGCTCCACGATACGGGTGTATCGTATCGTATCACCCGAATCGTACTTTAATATTAAAAAATACAAAATTTATTTAAAAAATCAAGAAAATTTAGTAAAAATCTAGAAAAAAATCAAGAAAATCTGAAAAAATCTGGTAATTACTTTAAATTCATATAATGCAAAGTTTAGCACAGATTGAACATTCAACATTGAACAATTGCATCCAAAATTACATATTTTGAAGCAAAAAATGAAATACATTTATATTTTACATATTGTAAATTTGTATCAGGATCACTAACTAAATAATCTCTATCTTCTCCTTCATGAAGATTCAAAGTTTCTCATCACCTTCTGCTTTAAAATGAAAATCTTTATCTCCTTCATGATGTTGTTGCACTTCAAATTAATCCATGCACTTCTTCGGTTAGGAGTACATTTTCTTCGTTATCTTCCATAATTCACTCATCTAATATATCAAAATTAATAAATTGTTATCTTTGTACATGTAGTTGTCATATTTGCTAATTTTTATATATGAGCAAAACAATGAGCTCCATTTCTTTGATTATTTTGTCTATGACACCTCAGTGATGTGATATTGTTACTTGATGATATCCCCTTTTTCTCTTACTGGAGACTAGCTTTTTAACTAATGCTTTACGTTGATCATGTTCAACTCAATGGAAGTCATGTAAGGTGAACCCTAAAATAGTGAAGTTGTAAAATGCCCACTCAATGAACCGAGAGGTCCGAGACAATCAAATGTTTTTAATTGTTTGCGATCTCATGAAATTAGAAATTGGTAGCAGAAATATACCTAAAAGTTGGCAATAGAAAGGGAAATGATTTTGCCATAATTTTTATTTGTTCATAAATTATTCTTATTCAATAAATGAAATTATAAATCCAAATTACAAGCATATCTAAGGATGCCTTGGAGGGAAGTGAAGAGAGGCCAGAAACTTGCAAAAAAAATTTGAAAAAAATTTGAAAAAAAAATTGCGAGCGATACGGCACGATAACCTTTATCATAGGATAAAGGTTACCGTATCGAATCGTGCGCATCGCACCATATCGTACGGTGCGATACGGATAACACTGACTAAGATATCGTTGTACATAATGATTGTAATGAAAATGACGCTCCAATATAGTTGTGGAAGATCGATGAATGAACATCACCACAATGTAATTATCACGAAGCCTTATAAAAGGCTATAGCCGAGAGCAACGAGTGCACACCAAAAGGATAATGAACACAAAGCAAACTTGAATAAATAATCTTTATTAATTAGCCACAAAAGGCTTGAAGTTTAAAATGGATTAGAAGGGATATTTATAGAGAGGAAGAAGTGAGAGTGAGTGAGAGAGAATGGAGTAAAGAGGGGGCATATCTGCAAGCTGATATTCTGATTTTACAAACTGTAATATTAAATTGCCTTGGAGATGCTTTTCACGAACATACTGACAGTCCATCTCTATGTGCTTTGTACGCTCATGAAAGGTATGATTGTTGGCTATATACATAGCATTTTTGTTGTCGCAGAACATGATTAGAGGAGCTTTCAATCGTATGCAAAAGTCCTAAAGTAGTCGTCACAACCAAGTTAGTTCTGTAGTAGTGTTGGTCATTGCACGATACTCGGCTTCGGTAGACGAAAGAGACACCTTTTGTTATTTCTTGCATCTCCCTGAGATGAGTGAGTGACCAAGAAATATGCAGTAGCCAGTAGTAGAGTGCCTGTGATTCACATCACCACCCTAATCAACATCAGTATATGCGAGCAACTGAGATAACGAGGAAGATGATAGAAATACTCCCTTAGTTGAGGTTTGTCGAATATAACGAACAATCCTCATAATAACACTCATATACACTGAGGTGGGTGCATGCTGAAACTAACTTACAGTATGAACGGCATGAGCAATATCAGGCATAGAGGTGGGTGCACGCTTGGGTTTAGGCCTTAGTCTTTTAGAAACCTAATCCAGCCTTACCATATCCAAAGAATGCTGTACCTCCTGCACTCAAAGCACAACATTAAGGCCTAAACCCAAGCGCTTGAGTCATTTTTCTAGTGTTAGGCTTCTGACAGCCAGCGTAAAACTTTGTCGGACTTATTTATCATGGATTCTACAAATTATGATAGGGCTATGTGGAAACAAAGAATCCATGTAGACAACCCAAGCACTTGAGTCATTTTTCTTATGTCATTTTTCTAGTGTTAGGCTTCTGACAGCCAACGTAAAACTTTGTCGAACTTATTTATCATGGATTCTACAAATTATGATAGGGCTATGTGGAAACAAAGAATCCATGTAGACAACCCTAGTATGGGAAAAGGCTTAATTGTTGTTTGTAGTTGTTGTTTAAAGTTCCGCCGCAGTGAGAGTTTACCCTTACATAGCAGATCTCAAGCCAGAAAGATGAAGAAAGTCAAAGTAGCCAACAACTAGAGTAAAAGTTTGTTGAATCTTTTACCAAAGGTGGGATCTTTTCACTTTTCAATACTGGTAATTGGATCCTGTTAATAATCCATACTTAAAATTAAAGGCAATAGTTCTAGTAGAATCCACGATCCCCTTGAAGATGCTCATTTTGTAGTTAACCTGCCTAGTGTTGAAAAAGTCTTTGTTAAGGTTGATGTTCTTGTTCAAAATAAATGCATTGGCAGTTAGCATAGCTCTTCCAACTAATCAAAGAACCTTTCTGCACATCCATGACACCTTGTGATAAAAAGAACCCAAGATTTTAACATATTGGCTACTTTTTCTTGATATGAAAATGATACACGAGAAAGATAAAGGGGTACGAGAAAGCACGTGAACGATTAATGTATCGTGGTCTGTTAGGAGTAAACAGCACTTCCATAAATATATGTTGGTTCACTCCGGTGTTCAGTGGACGACAACTATATTCCCTTTTGAACTGATGGAGGATCATGTTTTTTGAATATTTTCCATCAAAGAGGCACCTTCACTACTTCGTTGCTTTCGTTGTTAGCAAAACTCCAGTCATTCCCAAATCAAGGCCCATTTAACTAGGACCATCGATTGACAAAGGCATTGAAGGCAATCACTTCATGCTCTTGCAATACTTTGGTATGGACATCTTCAAACATCATATGTTAAGTAAACTCATTCAGAAAAAGGGCAATGAGGCAACAAAATATATATAGTGTCTACAATATGTTCCCAGAATAAAGAATCAATGACCCGCTTGGTTTGGAAATGCGCATTACTGAAGCACATCGTTAACTTGTCATCACTCAAGTCAAATATTGTCACTAATGTTTAGTCTCCATATACCATAACCATGAATTGACATAGATCCTCTCATGCCACCAATTGAACTGACAAAAGCATTTTCACCATACTTGGTTTCCACAAGTACTTACCAAGTAATGTAGTGCCTTCTTTATGCTTACCACGTTAGTTATATAGAATGACATCTCCTTACATATAACAATTCCACCGTCTAGATGCATCAATTCATTTCCCTAGGCAATTTAAAAGCCTTTGAAATTCTCATGCCACCAAAGAGGCACAATAAAACCATACTTTGGCCAGTCAATTTAGTAGCTCTCAACTTCCTTTCCGAAATTCAAATTTATTTCACTTGTGCAGATACCAGCAGACTGACAGAAAATATGAATCAAATATAGAGAGGATAACATTGCTAACTAAAGGAACAAAAGTCAAAAAGAATGCTTAAATGCTTAACTTTTAAAAGTAAATAAACAAAGGAAACATTTCCAATCATTTTCTAAAATTTCTTATGGAATAAAAAAAATTATATATAAATTCACAATCATCATCATCATCAAACCTTCAGTTAATAACATAGGGTCAGCTAGACTCTCTGGACCAAACAAGAATATCCGGACGCATCCAAGGAGTTCTTATCGCTACATAGAAAAGGTTGGTTGGTAAAAAAGAGTCAGCATCATGCAGTGTGAAAGTTATTCATCCTCGTTGACACTCCACACGAGGATAACTAGTTATTAGTTCTACGAAGTACGAACAACTGAAACAGGGAAAGGAACCAAAAGCTTCATTTTGAACGGATTAACGCAACTAAAAGTTATGGTTATCAAGTCATGCAATGATCAGGGAATAGCATGTGATGTTCTAAGCACCTTCTTCCCCGTCATTAACCATTTTCAGAATGTAGTACAAAGAAAATGCGAAAGTAAATGAACGAAACAACATTTTCCCGCATGTGGGGAATAACATACGTATAGCAACGGAAGGAAGAATAATATAAAACTGATCTTTCCAAACAAGATAAACGGTAAGAGCACAATGTTCATCAAAAGACTTCATTTTGAGCAGCATCCCCACACTCTTTTGGGCACTAATGAACAAGCAAAAGACGCAACAAAGGAACCAACAGCCCGTCACAGGGAAAAAAGTGAGGACTCACGCCATGGTGGATTCGAGTCTATGCAGTACTCGAGGTCCTTCCATTGGAGGGTGACTTATGCCCGCCATTAACAACCAACAAATACGACGACTATGTTGATGATGTGGATACCAAGATATGACGTTTTATGCGTGCCTGGGATGAAAGAAACCGATTTTGATCATGGGAGATGGTAAAGCAAAGGAGGGAAAGCAAGACAAAGTGAATGAACGAAGAAACCCCCTACAAATCAGAGTGAGAGAGAGAGAGACCTTTTGTCACTCTCTTTCAAACGGAATGTTTTGCTTGCATAAAAGCCCACGTTATTTGATGATATTTACAAAACCGTGACGACCCAAAACATCACTGCCTCTCCCTTTTGTGAGCCTCTGATCAGACTAAGATTGATACCAAAGGGATGGATTGATGCCAAACCCTACGCTTGAAGCCAAGTCAGGTTTCTGGTGACCCAGCCAGGTCTTCCCTTAAAGTTTGCTCAACGGTGTAGCTTGGATCCCCTTGGATAGCTATGGCTCGGCTCGCTTTCGGCCTTCTCTCGTCGTAAACTTATACAACCTTCTTAGTATTTCTTGGACATCAAAGATTAGTAGATCATTTGCAAGTGAAATGAACATGGTCCTCTAGGCAATACCAAGTTATTGTTTTGATCATGAGCTAAAGTAAACCAAACACGAACTCGTAAAAGTTTGAACTGGACTCTTTGTATTTAAACTCAGCTCATAACAAAACTTGCAATCGGGTTCAAACATGAACTATTCATAAATGTATGAAAGTGATGAGATCATATAAGAACCGAGCCAACCATGAAACAACCTGTGTTCGGTTTATTTGGCTCGTCCACCAGCCAATTGATAGCTAAGTGGATCGAATCGACTGCCTTCTAGCCCAATCCACGATCACTTATTAGTTGAGTTTATTAGGTTGCAGTAGCCGTTGGTTGGTCAACTCTGAGCACCAAAGTGGGTGGAGCTCGAGTCTTTTGATTTATGCCTTTTTGATCGAGCTTTATTGTCACTTATTGCACAAGAGGAGCACAGATCATGGGGTTGGCTCAGTATCGAACTCCTGACCTATTCTATGAGAACCACCACCCTATTCGGTGCAGTATGTTCCTCGTATGTGTGTGTATATGTGCCAACATCAAGTCTAAGCCTTGAGGGATTAGTGTAGTTAGAAGAAGATCTTGGGCCCCCCAAGCCGGGCCAGGTCAGCCCCTTGGGCCACACTCTTTTCGGCACACACACACACACACACACACACACATATATATATATATATGCTTTGTGGGCCGGCCCACATTAGCCCCCCAAGGTAGACGGGCCAGGCCATTGAGCCCTGCTCCAAAGATGGGCCAGAAATGTCTGGTCCGGCCCTATATTTCTTCAGGAGTGAACCGACTTTCTGGGCCAGGCCTATTTTGACATCTCTAGCTTTGGTTCTCAAACAGGTAGTCTAAGTACTACCCAGTCATGTTCATGGCCAGTATAAGCATGAGGGTAACGGCCCTAAAACAGGTTTTATGCCGTCGGTGGCACAGAAAGTCTTACATCAAGTTTTTTTATAGGACTCAGCATGCAAGCAGACCATAAGTGTCTAGGACCAAGACACTGGTTGGTTCCTACAGTAGGTTTCCCCCAAAGGGATCATCAGCCATTAGAGAGCTTTGTACCCAAGAAATAGATAAGGAGGATGGTGATGGCAAAAGGAGTTCTTCTTCTTCCCTTTTGCTTTTGTGGGGGATCGCTAAAACTAGATTGGAACCATGAACAAGAGAATTTTTCGTGGCCTAATATGACAAATAGAATAGTGAAAAGGAGAAATACAAGTACAGTTTTTTTCTAGTTTTATGTCATTTTAATACTACAACCTATTCAAAATCATTTGCCAAGATCATGCATGACACCAAGCATAAAATCCACCTGAGCTGCGCAAGGAACCACTACCCTCCTGGTATAGGAGGTCGACTCGAAAGAACCTTTCGCTTGAAGGTCAAGAGTTCAATACCCAGGGTGTGCATATTTTTGGTACTGCTCTGCCTAAACCCGTTTATTGCCAATAAAAAGAATACATATATAAACCAAGATTTAAAAAAAAGGTAATGGAGCTCTTGCCACACCAATATCATTAACATCAAAGAACCTTTCACAAGACCAGGCTACGCTAATATTGTTAGGCAGCTTGTTTTAAATTGCAAAATATTACAAATTAAACTGTTAAAAAAATGTAACATACGCGTATAATGTAGAACACAAGGCCAGAAACGTATATACATCGCAATCAATTCGACTAGGTAGCCCTCTCTATACCTTGTTCTGTCTATACAAGAATTTTAAGGGGAGAAACGTATACATACAAATGGTAGCTTGTATACATGTAAATTCCATACATACAAAACCAAACTACACTATACAAGTTGGTCCAGACATGTTCACAGCTTGGCTTGCCCAACTATACGAACCGAGCTGTAACTCGTCTTCTGCCTATAACCCACCCTTTCTTTTGCCCAATAATCTTCTTTTAATTAGCGACATCTAAACAAATAAGAAAATCTTATGAGATTCATGCATGATCCAAGTATCTAATGGCGCTTCAGCTTGTGACCAATAAGAGTGTGTTTGTTATAAGGTTTGAGGAAAATTGGATCTTGATTTTTGGTATTCACAATTTCAAGTTTCATTATGCATCAAAATGCTAAACTTGTATGGGATTTGAAACTATAATTCTATCGATCTAATTTAAGTCAAAAACTTTGATACCAAAAGAAAGTGGATCGCTGGACTCAAATATTTTACACGAGAACCCAAGTACATCTTTCTTACTCATGTTACTAACTTCACTCACATGAAAATTCACGTGTCAAGTATTACTTACAAATCAAACATGAAACCATGGTTCCTCAGCGGTTACATGCTCATATGAGTATAGGCATGCATTTCTAATAACACCGTGAATCAAACACACCATAAGAGATCGAGAGCCACCAATATAACTACTTGCAATTTAGTACAAAATCTACGTCTATAAATGACACACTAAGGCAGGGGAATATGAAATACAACTGGTTCAGGTTGGTTGTCATTTAAATGGTAGTAAATGCTATATTTAGTGGTATTTCCAGTATCCACGGCCGTGAGAGTTCGTGCACGCACTCCACACACACAAAGGAAACGTACTTCAGTCACCGTCCGGCAGAATGGCCTACCTACACGCCCGTAATTTGTCGTGGGGGGATTGATTGAAAAACACGGAAACAGCACGAAGCATTACGTAACCATGGACGTACCAAACTTATAAAATGTCCGCACCACGTGAAAGGCGAATATCCTTCGGACTCGGCTGAGGGATCCGACGACCGATCTGATTGAAGTCTGATTATTAAATTCGGATTCGCCGGACTTTTGCATTCGATGTTTTTTCAGAGCAAAATTTGGAAGTTAGAACGACTACTAAAGCCGGATGAGAGGAAATCCTCACGTCCGATCTTTAGGGGGGAGAGTGCGAACTACACCTGATTCTGATAAGTTATGGAACTGGATTGCATATAAAATATTTGCCGTCTAGTTTGGGAGTTAGTGGCGGATCTACGTTGAAGCGAGGTAAGGGGCAGCCGCCCAATCTGAAATTTGAAGAATTAATGAAAAAGTTAGCGGATGTAATTGAATTGAATCCATAATCACTATATATCCATCCTTCGTCCCACATCAAATGGTCGAATAGATAGTTTGTCTTACCCTACAAAAGAAATTCTAAATCCTTCAATGTAGGGAGCTGACCACAAATTGAAGTTCAATAGTTTTGATTCATCATCCGACTTTGGCCTCCAATTGTACAAGGAAAAAGAAAAGGTCATTTTTGTGCTTCGGAAGCACACTCAACCTATTATCGAAATCCATTTGATTGACTTGTTTTATGGAATTTGTGTAAAATATTAGCAAGAATCACATAGGGCGCTGACCTCCGTCCTCCTAAGGTTATTTACAACGATCAAGCGATTTTGTGGGTTCTTATGAATCTTTGAACAAGTACTTCAGTTAATTTTTTAAGATTTCGTGAAGAATTGTAGATAGTGTGCAAGGTTTCAAAAATATAAACCCTACTCGAATAATAAAGATCGAAAATGAAAAAGAAAGCTGAAAAGAAAAAGAAATTATTCTTTTACAAAAAAGATCTTAGACTATAAAAAAAAGACAAACCTAAATAAGAAAGAAAATAAAAAGTAAACTATTAAATTAGAAAAGATTGAAATAATTGCTTGATTGATGCTCATAGGCCTTCCATGCTTTTTTATCAAGAGCAACGTTACCCACTTTATCAGGAATCAACCCACCAACATCCTTATAATCGTAAACTCATGAGATTTTACGTTCTAAGATCACGATTTTGTTTACTATGACACATAATAAGAGGCTAAGACTCGTATCTTAGGGTCCGCATGTAGTACCAGACCCTCCCTTATTGCACCGAGCCCACCCGAGGCATAGAAAGCTCGAGGCATCTGTCACTAGACATATCCAGTTCCGTTTTTTCAGGAATCAGGTACCAGAGGATCGGGTCAGTTTTGGTTCGGATTTGAGTTGTACACCGTTTGGAATCGAACAACAATTCAAAAAATAGAACTTCTGGAAAAAAATTAAAGAGTATACGGAACCAGGAACAACCAGTTCCGGTTCCGTCCAGGATCTGGTTCTACAAAAGGTAGAACTGAAACCGAAATAGGTGGTCTCCAGTTATGGGTCTGGTTCCGATTTCAACCCAGTTTTGATTCTACAATAGGTGGAACCAAAACAAAACCAGGTGGTAGACATGACTGGCTTAGGTTTCCCTAGAACCTAGAACCGTAATCATCGGCCTTGGGTTGTAGTTACGATTCCTGAACCGGTAAAATTTATTTAAAAATTAAAAGAAAAAGATTTTTTTTTAAATACCAAAATTGATGGTTCTAGGCCAGTTACGGTTCTATGAAAGCTAGAACCAAAACTGAACCCGGTGGTCCCCAATTTCAAGTCTGGTTCTAGTTTCAGCCAGTTCTTGACTATGGTTCCGGTTGGAACTGTTGGGTCAGTTCAGAGCCGGCCATGTCTAACAGGTGTTCTCCAGTTCTAGGTTTGGTTTGACTGGTTCCGGCCAAATTCCTAACCCAGTCTTGTTCCAACTGGAACCGTCGGGCCAGTTCCAAACCGGAGGCCACTTGCAAAGTCATGGGGTGTAAGCACAACCTCAAAGTTCAACCATGGGTTATATTGAATCATGTAAGTCATGCAATCTTGAAATTGATTTCTATGAAATGGATCAAGCTGAAATCTGTTTGTTGTAGTGAGATTCACCAAAAGCAACACGGTCACTATCTCACGTCAAAAAAGGGGAGGAAGAAGGAGAGACTTTTGCAGTCATCACCCTTGGTGGGTTAAGTACCCAAAAAGAGAACCCACCCATCAAAGATGTGAGAACCGTACACCAACAAACAACGCTGTGTGTCCTCCACCAAACTCAACAGCGGCTATTTCAATAGTTCTGTTTTTTTTTTTGCTAATAAGCATTCTAGGCTTAGACAGATCCGGACTAGATAAGCCACACCCCTGAGTTATTGATCTTGGGACCTATAGCTTGAAGGCTCTTTTGAGTCAACGGCTAGTCACGGAAGCTGTAGGTCCTTGTAATGAGGGAAAATCGTTTAAGACGGTTTGAATACGTAGAAAGATAAACAAAGAAAACTTTGATAAGAAGGTGTGAAAAACTAAATTGTTAAAATGTTAATAAAGGAGGAAGAAGACTACAAAAATGTTAGAAGGAAACAATGAAAAATTATTTATCTTAATCAAGCTCTATGAAAACAAATAATCTATGTAACCTACCCATCTAATATGAGAAAAGACTTAGTTGTTGTTGTTATGTAATAATAAAGGGAACTCTACAGACACATTTGTCCATTAATCGGAATAGCAGATGAAAGTTCTTGCCAGCAAATGGACGAACCAAAAGAAGAAAAAGCATTTTTTATGCAGCAATATTTTGCGCTTGATACCAACGCCTTGGTTGGTTCAAGTGGTTAGGGCACTTGCACCCCTGCAGCAAGGTCTCAAGTTCGAATCTTGTGAATCGAGAAAACCAGCACTGGGAGAGCTTTACTCCTAAAGTGGGCCAACCTAGATCGGATTGGATTGGTTGGGCTCCAGTGGGCTTCCAGAAACGGTGGTTTAGACCAAAAATAAAAGATCTTGTGAAGTTGATGCAATGTGGTTGGCAGAGGTGAGAATCCAAATCACGAGGAAAGGGTGGGAAAATGAGAGAATCTCTCTCTTTCTCTGAACAAAAAGATACGGGCTCTTCCAAAGTTGAAAACGTGATTGTTCATTAAAATTGAACATGGTTGCCGAACCTGTGACTCTTCCAATCTTATTGCCAAGTTGCGGATTCTAGTCACATATGCTCCACTTTATTAAGTTGAATCATACTTAGAGACACTCAGTTCATGAGGATACTTAAAGAGGTTATCAGTGCATGAGAATACTTTTAGAGGTCGCCAATTCATGTAAGAACGTTAAACACTAAAACTTTGAAATCCGAAATCCTTTGTGATTCCAAATCACAGGTGTGACATAAGCATTAATCTGTGACCAAAACAAACATAAACTTTTCAGCTCTTTTATTGAATATCAACCTCAAAAGATTCCGATGTTCAAGATTGATATATACCCCAATGTTATGGTGCAAGCTTTCACAACCACAAATTTATACATTATTTATGAGAAGCGGAGGACCCATTGTGCCATTTATTGCTGTACGTTTGAAAAAATGTTCTTTCTTCCTGTTGCTGATAATTGCAGCATATTCTTCCATGCAGATTCTCCTATAAAACCTGCAAGACAAAATGGACTGTGAAGTAAAATGATCACCAAGCACAGAAATTTATCATCTAGAGCTATATGGAACGAAATTGGTTCAATCAACATGTCAGCGAATTGGTGCTCATGTGGTGACTATTCCTGTGGTGAAGCCTATGATCATCAAAATCTGGAGCAGATCTTTACTGTTGCTGACAAATATGAAACCAGTAACGCAAAGATAAAAAAGGAAGCTGCTTATTCTTTTACCTGAGGAAACTTAAGAATTTGCGTCCTTGAGGAACTTACTGAGACCTGCAGTTTTTCACTTGTCCTTATAGGAAATTGAATTATCATCCATCAAAGAACTGCTCTTGAAATTCGGCACATAGATGAGGCAGTGGCATGTGACAAGAACTCAACAAGATGATTGTCGAGATATTTACACCATACAATCCATCATAGCAGTTCCAGCACTGGGCCGTATGTTTCATGTTCTGCCTAGCTGAAGCTGATAGAAATTAATTCTAACACTTGCAGAACGATTAAGTCAATATCAGTACTTAATTCTAAAAGAATAATATGATTTTGTATAAATTCTTTCAAACACTTGCAGAACCCACTTAGTTGAAGTTAGAAAAGCCACAGATAGGGATCAAAAATTTTATACGAGGAAATAAGCTGACACGAACACGAGCTGAAAATTCCAATCCCTGTCCTTGTGGGGGTCTAGCACATCATACACTAAACAGTGCCTCTATTTCTTCAAGCAGGAGGGAGAGAAAGAGAATGATAAACTCAAATGCAATTTAATATTGATGATGTGATGCCCCCTTTAAGTGTATACCCATTTCCTGCCCACTAGTGGGGTTTATGGTTAGTCATCTGATCATGAAGAGTCCCACATTTACTGATCAAATGCACTCAAGAGTTCCTCTTTCACTTGAGGGGACTCAAGGTTCCTAAAGAAGTGTGGGGCTTCTTTTCTCTACTCTATTATGTGTGTATGACCTATAAATGGACGGATCGTTATCACAATGAGATCTTATCAAAATCATGTTGCATTTGTGACAAGGAACAAGACAAGCTGATGATGGTTTGGATCGTCCGTGTTCGGTTGGATAGTGCCAAGAATTGAGCTCTAGCAAAGTCGAGATCAGCGTGAAAGAATCGTCGACTCGATTCGTGATGCCATTATTCGACCGCCTGCCAAACAACTAACTGAAAAAACGTCATGCATCAGTCAAGCTCTTCTCCCTCACGGTTCTCTCTCTCTCTCTCAATTCAATGGAAAATAAAAGAATTTCTCAAAGGTAAATTAAGGCACAACATGAAAATATTCTATAGTAGGGGCCAAAACCCTCGTATATAGTAGGGTTAAAATGCAGAGGATGATGACACTATATTAATGACTAAGAGACACGATATAGTGGGACCTAATATGGATCCTAACATAATTGATTCCAAATCCAAATCCACTACTCGAACTATGACCCAAATTACTCTAAACTAAATTAAATCCAAATCAAATATGACGCTTCTAAATCTGAATCTACCTACCATGCGAATCACATAAAGGGACTGTGGATATGCATGATATGCAGTCGGCGCCCTGTGGAATATGGTTAAAGGTACTGACAAGTGGTTTTCGACTCGGCTTGACTCACACAAGAATGTATATCACGTCAAGATGACTGAATATAATACTTATGCATATAAACATACAGACAAGGATGTTAGCCTAACAAGTTGGATCGTTGCACTTATGTCAAAAGTTCCGTGATGACAAGGGAGCTTATAAAAGAAAAGGTCAACTGCTTTTGCTTAAAATGGGCAAAGCTTATATTGAGAGATTTATCTTCATAATAGAAATTGGAAAGAATTTATTTTTTTAAGTAATCAGCAGCTTGGACTCGGCTTGTTTAGCTGAGACTTTGCATAAGCTTGTACTCGCTTTCAGCTTCAATGAGTGACAAAACGAATCCGAACAACCTTTCTTCGGTTTGTTCAGCTTACCTACCAGCATCTGCCTGTATTACTGTGATTATCAAATATGGGTTCACAATTTGGATCATAGTTTGATTTATATGGATTTGAGCCATATGTAGAAAGGATATGTACAGTAAACAACAACAACCACAGACCACAAAATATCAAAGATATGACCAAAATATGAAGTCGAGAAATACAATAATAACTGCTAAAAATCCTCAGTATAGCAGCAGGTAAAGAGAAAAGGAGGGGGGGAAATCAAGGATGAGGAAAAGCAATACGTGATAGGGATGAGACCACACAGAACCCATCTTCCTAACAAACTCTCACTAAAAGGAAGAACAAAAGAGAGAACAAAGAGCTTTGCTACCACCTAAAAACTAAAACCAGCCTTCTGTACATAGAAGGGGCAGCTCAAACTCTCATACACAAGCCATGTCCATCATAGTACAGAAGCTAAAAGGGATACATGTCCGCTAAATAGGACAGAGTTAAGCATATGATCGGCGTCTAAACTCCCGACCTTCCACCGTACCCATTGGTTCCATTAGCACCATGACCATGGTGCGATTTCTCCTCAGATTGTCTTGATTTCCTCTTCAAAACTACAATCCATGTAATGGCTTCTAGCAACACTATAATGGCAGCCAAAGAACTGATGACGGCCAAATAACTATGCTTATATTTCTTTTCGGGCAAAAGAATGCCGAATCCCTTCAAGATGTTCACAATGCTCAAGATGATAACCGAGTATCCAATGGAATGGTGGTATACGTTCCAGTAGATACGGTACTTGTGATCCTTCTTAGGCCTCAGAAGCAAAGCAAACACCTACATGGACCATACTCACAATCAGCATCCAAGTTAAAAAATTTCAATGCAGTCTCCTTTCTTTGATAGCCAACAAGAGATTGAATCTAAATGCTTGGTGGTGCAAGAGCTATCCTACCAATTAATATTTTACTGCATATAACTAGTTAAGTACCTATATCATATAGCACTCATAATTTCTTAATTATGCAGATGTTTTGCAGAACCATATACCTGAAGCGTTGCTAAAACGAAGAGAGTGATGCCGATGTTACGGTGAACAGTTTGCTGGATGCCCTTGGATTCGCTTCCTAGTTTAAGACCAGTGCCCCAACCGGCAACACCAAGTATGTAGGCAGAGAACTGGCAGGTGACGTGGAGATAAAACCATGCTGGATCAGCAGCCTCAAACACCCTCATGTACCTTGCAATCATGGCACCGATGGGCATCAAAACTCCCCAACTGATGACGTTCAGGAATCCATGTATCTGAACCAATTAAACCCTTATATTAGCTCTTGAACCAATATAATATTTTGAAAGATATAAAGGGAAAACATATCACGGCTATGTCCCAATCTATACTTGCTGCTCACGATGACGGAGATCATCAGTGAAGTATGATTGATAGAACACAACTGAAAACAATTAAACTTTGCAAAATGGAGAAGCTTGTATGTGATTGAGTTACAGAATAAGACTGTTACAAGTAAAGCCCAAATTTTAAAACTGGGATACAATCAAGTTTGGAAGATCCAACTCGGTACTCATAATTCCTTAACAGAAAAAGCAATTACAGATGGCTAAAAACAGGAGCAAATAAAAGTTGAATGGCAGGACTATGAAGAAGCACCATCAGACCCCTTACTTTTGGACGACGCAGTGACCATATCATCTGAATCTTAACTAAATCCAATAAAACTAATGTCAAATTTGAGACTAAACTCACTAAAACCTGGTTCATAAAGCTCCGAACAGTACCACCAGCAATAAGACTGTCGACTAATAACCGGACGCCACAACTCAACTCAGATATTAGCGCATCCAACAACTCAATCTCTCTATGAACTCCCCAAAAGACACCAAAGATCTCAACAATCATGACATGACCCACACATGCAATGGACTCCCCACAAAAGAAGAACAAAAGGGCAACAGCCTACTAGAGCAAACCATTAGACACCAATTGACTGAAGCAACAAAATCTCAAATTTAACACTGAAACAAGCAACAAAACCTCATTAAATCAAGCAAAATTCTTACGTTCTTTCTTCGGGTCCTCGAGTCGACGCCGCCGGAGGCTGTGCTCAGGCCAGAGGCAAGATCCAGCGTCCCAACAGACCTGGTACTGGTTGAGGCGTGCATCCTGAGTTGGCCACCAGAAACGGGGCCAGTCTGCCACACCTGGTTCACTGTCGTGCTGTTAAGCTTGAGCGACGCATAGAGAATGATATCGTTACCGGAAGTTTCTCCGCGGAGATTCGACACGGGGAAGCTGAGCGGCCCGTTCGCCATCGTCGTATCGTAGCCATCGACGGACGTCGTGATGACGGTCACCTTCCCGCCGTCCACGTAGCCGACGATGGCCTGCGAACCGAGCATCCCTTTCCCCTTGGGGTTGACGGCCCAAGCTACCCACCCTCCCTGCGACGCCGGCGCCGCCCGGTAGGCGATATCGACAGTGCCACTGTTCGGGAAGTAGCTCCAATGAAGGAATGCGTTCAGAAACGGCAGATCGCTGCAGGTAGTGAAAACTTTATTGCCGGTGAAGGCCTGCGCCTTGCATTTCTGTGCAGATGATGTGGAAACGAAGGTACCGACGAAGAAAAGAAGGAGAATCAGCTTGGTGGTAGTGCTAATTTCAGCCATTTTGGTAGTTGGGGTCTCTCTTCCTCACTCTAAAGTGTGTGTTTTGCGTGTGGTTTCCTCTCTCCCGAAAAAAGGGCTTCTTCTCTGCTCCCTCTAGAGGAAGGTAAAGAGAGAGGGACGAGCAAGGGAAGGAGGCGAATAGGGGATTTAATAGGTTGGGTTGGTTGGGGTTGCTGACTGGTTTCTCTGAATCATGGGAACGATTTCTTTGGTTGAGAAGACGAAAGGGCGAGGAAGGTGGCTGCCTGAAACGGTCCAACCAAAGCAGCGGACACGGATTGGGTGGGGCGTTTCCATTATCATGTCTTCATCTTATATAAAGATATGAGTTCGTTCTGGTTTACCTTAGGTCCTTAGTCATAAATAAATAAATATATATTTAAGTACATTTATTATATTTAATATTTTTTATTTTTAACTTAAAATTTTATTTCACCGATATAAGAAGAGTGTGTGCATGAATTAATCTCTTTTTATATAGAAAAAAATTATCTTACTATGAATTCATTTTCTATACTTCCTTCAAATATTTTTATAATTTTTTTTATGTCAAAAAACAAAAAGATGCATGCTTACGAAGTGTGAGGTGTATACCTCTCTCTCTCTCTCTCTCTCTCTCTCTCTCTCTCTCTCTCTCTCTCTAATATAATATAATATCATCAAATTATTGTTGTTCAGACAATGTGAAAGTTGGTGGGCAGGTTGGAAGTCTTGCATGATTCCAGTTGGATGGGAAATTCGGACACGATGGTTTGAGTTGTCTTGTTCTTTCTTTTGTCATCCTTCTTTTTAACTTTCAACTAGTTTAGAAAGTTAGATTATCCAACATGCTTGCAGAATGCCTCAGAAAGTTCTACAGTAATCTTCAACCATCCAATGGTATTGGAATAATCTTCTGAATAAAATGGCTTTTCAATATGATTAAGTGGTCTAGCCAAATCGATAATGTGTATATGTATGTATGTATATACTAATGCTAGTGTGTACTAACAGAAATATGAGTTTTTGGACTTCTAAAAGATCAATCTTAGTACAAAAATCAAATATGCTTTTTAATGGATGACGAGCGATGTCATTGTTACTGCATATTTTTCGGATTTACAACATTGATTCATCAATATTTATTTGGATGAATCTTTTGGAAATTTGAATCAATTAAAATATTGGTATAACCTATTCCGAAAAGCATAAAAGCAACTAAATGCTAGTCTTAACTAAGCATTTTGACTCCACCTTAGGTACCTTTCAGATAATAAATGGTTCTTTGTGAATATTTTTAAAGAGTTTACTTTAGAAATTTACCATTTTCATGAATTGAAGAGAAAATAATTTTCTGGTCTCAAGCCGCGTTTGGTGGTCTTTTTCGCAGGTTACTGGGTTTACACTTGAAGACTAATTTCCGGTGATATCTTACCATCAACTAGGAACCTTACCCTTAAATCTTGGGCTTGAAAATGATTTATTTTCTCTTTTATGTACTTCAAAATTCATGAAAATTTATTTTTTCGTCATCGCTACTACCCTGTCGAGTCCGGTTCAGGCAAGGTCGACCCGCTTTAGAGATAAAGGCGCTGCCACATAACCACCGGAATCCGGGATCTGATAAAGACCCCACCGGATCCAATTCGGGTGGGTTCAACCCGCTTTAGAGGTAAAGCTCTCCCAGCACTGATTTCCTCCATTAACAAAGCTCGAATTCCCAACCTTGCTTAATGGGAACAAGTGTTGAACCACTTCTTTCTTTAACACAAGAATTGCTGAACCACTTGAACTAATTAACCAAACGTTGGTGAAAAATTATTAACTATAGGGTAGACATTAGATGAGATCTCATTACTATGATCGTACCAATGCATTGAAGGAGATTTACTTATTTTCAGGTGCTTTTACTTAATTTAATTACGACAACTATATTTGCTTCATTTGAGTCATTTAATGACATTTAATAGTGAATAGTTTACATGTGAGAGTAGGTGATCCAAAAGCAAATGGCTAATATTTTCTTTTTTGGTACAGTGGGGAGGATGAAGCCCGAACTCATGACTTTCAACTTGTGAGTAAACCCCCTAGCCAAGTGAGCAATCAGTGGTCATTATTGAACTCATGACCTTAAGCTTGTGGTACAATGGGGAGGCCAAAGCCAGATGCAGACCACATGTATTGAACTCATGACCTTAGGCTTGTGAGTAGACCACGTAGCCAGGTGAGCTATTACTTGTAGTGCCAATATCATGAACTTTGAGGTCTCTCTAGGGTTCTATGTCGAGTTGGAAAAACAAATTCGCACCCTTGGAAATTTGTTATTAAATAATTAAATATTTTCATTGCTTCGCTAATAAAAATAGCTCTTTAGAGGAAAACCCAGAAAATGTAAAATGTTGGTTTTATTAATTGTAGTTTAGAAAAGTGTTAATTCTCACCATAAACTAGGATAAACCATGATTGCCTTAATTGGGGTTTCTAGCTTAATCCTTGGTTAATCTCAATATTTAATTGGAGAATAATACTAAGATATACTGATTGCATATTAAGAAGTTTAACCCAAAGAAAGATGATGGTTACAGTGCCTCTTTCTTTACCGAGTAATCTCAGCCTTGATTTGAGGTTAAATGCTAGCTTCAATCTCAAGGCAGTCCAAGATTGGCTGCAATAACATTTATATTCATCAAACACCCCTTTTTTCAGGTCAGACTTTGTATGTGATGGTGATCTTCAATCTCATGACAATAACATAAATGTTTGCAAAGATGTAATTATAGAAAAAGAAACAAAATAAATAAATTTAGTTTGATCGCGACGATCATTGGTCGATCCACATTTAGGGTTGGTAAACGAGCCGAACAAAAATGAAAGGAGGGTGTTTATAGTTCGTTTATTTACCCAAACTGTTGCTCATGTTCGGCTCGTTGGTTTGTTTTGGCCAAGCCAAAAAAGGCAAACCAAACATGAGCCAAGTTTAGCAAGAGCTTCAACTTAAACAAAACCTTTTACATAGTTTGTGGTTCAAACTGGCACTTGTTTTTAAGCATTAGACTTTGTTTGTTTACAAGGCCTGTCTATGTATGAGGTCCGAGCGAACAAAGCTACCTCTGGAGGTGAACCACTGAAATTGGTTCTACACGAGAGTTTTGCAGCCTCTGCCACCCCTATGGGCGAATTTGCCCCACGACAGTGGTTAGAAATAAAGATATCGAGATATATACATGAATTTAACGTTAAATAGTAATTTAACAGGTGGCGTGTGAAAATGTGGACCTAGAAATGGGTCATTGCTAGCCGCAAAATAAAAGGCGGGCGGTCACAAAAAATTTTCTCCTTTATTTATTACTTATCGGCTGCTGGTCGAAGCGTTCAAACCGTCGTCACGTTTACCACAATGATGTGAGTGTTCACATTCAATCAACCTGTGGTTCGTCAACTTGACGACCCACTAGGCCGTTGAACCCATTTGAAAGCAACCTGTGGTTCGTCAACTTGACGACCCACTAGGCCGTTGAACCCATTTGAAAGCAACCTGTGGTTCGTGCCGTTGAACCCATTTGAAAGCAACCCGAATTTGCTAAAGCAAGAACCTGATTAAGCCATATGAACTGCTCTTTGTTTGGTTCGTGTTGACACACTGACCTTAGCTTGTATAGACTTTCTTATCTGGACAAGCACGAACAGGTTGAGCTCGGTTTATCTCCTCTCTTATAGGCTGGCATTCTTTGTTATATACATGCACGAACATACACATGCACATGTATATAAATATATGTATCTATGTATAAATATGTATCATTGTCTCTTTATATATACATAATAATAAATATTCAAACCCTATTCATGCCATATATGTATATTAGTTGCTCATATCAAAGATCAAATGATTGATACGATAAAGTAGATTTGAACAACTAATTAAAATTGGACTCGGTGGTCATATTAAAGAATTGTAATTTTGCTATTGGAATTAGCAACTAATGTCCAACTTAAATTGGCAAAAATTTCATTTAGAATGTAAATTATGGCATAAGCCGGAAAGTTAGCCTTGAGGGATAGACAACTCCCCAATGCTAGTTTCCAAATATTTTGCCTTTGAGGGATGATTTCGTGTGTTAGGGGTGGCAATTTCGTGTTTTTGGTCGTGTTTGTGTCATGTCGCAATATCGTCCTCCCGCAAAACATGTCAACCACAACGCATCCCAATTCTTCTGTGTCACTTTTGCTTTGTGTACGTTAGCTCTTGGTGTCATCGGGAATTACCAGCAATTTAGTGTTTGGGGCATCTCCATGTCAGTCATGTAAAACAGGTGCCCGAAACAGGTCGACCTGAAATGACCCGATTAGTTTGTATCATTTTGGGTGAATGTGCTTGTGTTTCATCCCTACACAAAGGAGAACCGAAATCAAACGAAAATGACAAATTAAAAAGTAATGTTCCCGCATCCTTCATGGATCAGGATTCAGTTTAGAATCCAGTTCAATAACCTGAACCAAACCCTATTCTAGTTATACAATCTACAATCTACAACTAAAGCCTTTTCCCATACTAGATAGGGTTAGCTACATGGATTCTTTATTTTTTTTGTAGAATCCATGATAAGTCCGACAAAGTTTTACGTTGTCTGTCGGAAGCCTAACGCAACCCTCTTCTTTTATCCGTGCTTGGGACCTGTCATGCAAGGGTGATCCCTTACATGGGCAGAGTTAAACCCTATTCTAGTAGTTTGAAGCAAATTTATAGAGTGGCCTCAACACTAACGTCCCACATTGTGGATCCATACTCGATCCCAATGGTGGATCCACATTGTGGCAAGGTGAGCTCCACCTGAAATTAATTTTTTTAATTAAGTATTGAAATTTTCAAAAAGAATTGGAAACTTTTAAAGCCCGCCCAATTGAACCTGAACTTCCCTCTACCCAAAAAAAATTCTGAATCCAATACTGCTAGATCCACTGGTCATCTCATCCCTACGGTAACCGAGATCCCAAACAAGAATATC
Source organism: Brasenia schreberi (assembly GCA_036023115.1). Classification (NCBI taxonomy): domain Eukaryota; kingdom Viridiplantae; phylum Streptophyta; class Magnoliopsida; order Nymphaeales; family Cabombaceae; genus Brasenia; species Brasenia schreberi. The sequence continues at coordinate 9,529,780 of JAYKKT010000049.1, forward strand.
CGGATCCAGAAGTAGAGTACGCATTAGTTAGTGTCGGTACGCATGCAGCACACGAAGTACAACAACACACGTCTTTCTGACCAAGTGTATTATAATAATTAGGTATACAAAGGTCCAGACCCGATTCATCAAAGGAGGCCCACTCGAGTCATCAGCCAAGCGTCACGGGTGCGTCACTCAGAGTGCGTCTAGAGTGCATGTATGTTGTTAGGCTTCGGCCTTGTTTTTTTGTAAACAACAACTAAGCTTTGTTTCATACTAAATGGGTCGACTAGAGCTCGTTCTATCATGTGCCATACGGCCTCCTCTTTTAACCAAAAAAAAAATTATGAGCTAATATTAAAATATTTTAGTATTTTTTAAAATACAACAGTCATGTGTCTGGATCCCACTAATTGAGAAATCTTAGTGGCTTCAACTTCACCCTTAATGGAACGACAAATTATATGTTATTTATTTGTCCTTTGCTCAAACTATGCCTCATTAAAAAATAATGTATTTATTGACTAAATTGGTCTGCCCCACTTGTCAATTTTATAGGGTCGACAAAGTTTTAGGTGAGAAAATATTGTTATAGTAACAAAGAGAAGACCTAGGGCCCAATCACTCGGCTAGACACGACCTAAAGACGCCAGCAGGTCGATCTATATTACGTCAGGGCGAGGCATCCGACTCGTTCAAATTTGAAAATATGCTTAGTGGTACACATTGCTGGGGTTTTGGCGGTTTTAAGCTGTCAGTTTTGGTTTTGGGTTTCGATTCGAGTCTTAAATTACTTCAAATCAAAAAATCATTAAAAAGTTTGAAATTAAAAAAAAATATGAAACCAGTAATTTGGAATAGCTGATTCCAGTTTTGATTGACTCAGTTTCGGTTTTGTAGAAGGTGGAAACAGAAATGAACCGGGTGATCTTCGGTTCTAAGTCCGGTTTCAGGTCCAACTGGTTTCACCCCGTTCTTGGTTTGGTTTTGGTTTCGAGTGGAATCGATGGTGCGACCGACCATGTCTAGTGAGTGGGGTTATCTAGCTTTTGCTTTTATGATAGGGTTAATAATGTATGCGACTTTTTAGAGTGGAGTGATCATCTGAGGTATCCAAGGCGACACGAATTCAACCGTGGATTATAGGCTTCTTTTTAACTTTTCAATTTTCAATTTGGTTTCGGTTTCGGGTTTTTTTAGTTGTTTCGCTCGTTCTTCTATATGAAAGAGCTATATTTGTAATCTTTTATTATTATTATAATATATATATATATATATATAGACAGAGAGAGAGAGAGAGAGAGAGAGAGAGAGAGAGATGTGCCCCTTTCTACCTTGGAGGTATGGTTCAACCGGGTCGAACGTACCATGTTCGTGTTCATGTCATATGGTTTAATGACCCAAACAAAACCAGCTACGGACGAGACGAGTAGAGCCAAACTACGAGGAGCTTATTGCTCCTAGTTTAACTATGACTACTCATCTCGCCCTACAAAACGTTCGAGATCTACCACGGTTTTCGGCAAGTTGACTCGAGCAAAGGTCAGACCACAAGCTCGTCTGATCAAGACCAAGTCAGTTAATAACAACGACCTTATGTTCAATTCGCCTACATGAATCGACTATTCTGCATGCCAACAAATAGAAGATCAACTGCTCTAAGCTTGTTATGTCAAAGATAGAATAAGTAATAGTTATTATTTATGCACGATTTCTTACTATTAAAAATATGTCATTATGGAAAGAATTTTCCACACAAATGACAACGTGAATACTATGCTAAATATGTAATCATTGTTTCTCATGCGAATACTATGACTGCGTGCTTCTAAAGGCTCTTCTCTCTCTCTCTCTCTTTGTTATAGGAGGAGGCTGAAGCCTAACACACCCACACACATGCACCTTTTGGGAGTCAAACCTCGTTTTACTTCCTACAACTGGGCCGCCCTATCTTGGTTTTCAAGCTTAATATTGAGTCTAAAATCTTCTAGAAGAAGACTGGGGAATTTTGTAGGCTGTTTTTTCCTTGAAAAATATTTGTAATTGGAGGTGGTAGTAGATGCCCCCACCTTAAGTTTACACAAACCTGACTTCCGCTTTGATGAATGGTGAAACCGGAATCGAATCAGGTAGTCTACGGTATTGACCCGGCTTCACCAAGTTCCTGGCTTGGTTTAGTTTCATTGGAACTATCAGACCAATTCCAAACCAGTCATGTCTACTCCTACAGATCAATTCGGTATATAAAAACTATTATTTTACATTATTCATCCACAACTTATATTGTCAACCACACTCCAAGAGGAATGAGATTCAAGCATATCTCACTCTCTCTTTATATATATATATATATATATATATATATATATATATATATATATATATATATATATATATATATATATATATATATATATATATTTGAATCCTGCTCACATTGACACTTAATCACTCTTATTCATCTATTACTTTTGAGTGAAATTACAAAAAATGTAAGAGGCAGATCTCTCTCTCTCTATATATAAACTGAATCCTGCTGACATCGATACTTAATCACTATTATCCATCTATTGCTTTTGAGTGAAATTACACTCACAGTCTTTAAGAAACTTTATATATATGTGTGTGTGGAGGCACCAGCAGACAAGAACTGGGTACAAAGAGAGTAAAACCATCCGGGTGCTAAAAAATCAGAAAAGATGACTTACTTCTTGAAATTATGGATGATACTACATCTCGATCAAATCTATAAATGTCAAAGCGTGATGACTTCCTCGCGTTTGAAAATGGTGATTCTTACTCGCAGCCATTATTTCTGTTACAGTTTTCTGTCTCAATCCAAAGGTTTTCTTACTCTCTCTTTCTATATATATATATATTTGAATCCTGCTCACATTGACCCTTAATCACTCTTATTCATCAATTGCTTTTGAGTGAAATTACAAAAAAATTTAAGAGGCAGATCTCTCTCTCATATATATATGAAAACTGAATCCTGCTGACATTGATACTGAATCACTATTATCAAAAAAAAATTAAGAGTACGTAAGAAAGTATAAAAGATATTGTTATTACACTCATCACCAAACTCAACGGGTGAAAAAGATTCGATTAGGAAAACTGTATTCTGCTCACTTATATATATATATATATATATATATATATATATATATATATACTTATATATATATATATATGTGAGCAGACAAGAACTTTGTAGAAGGGGTACATAGAGAGTAAAACCATCGGGGGGTGCTGAAAAATCAGAAAGGATGACTTGTTGAAATTATGGATGATACTACATCGCCATCAAATCTATAAATGTGAAAGCGTGATGACTTCCTCGAGTTTGAAAATGGTGATGCCTGTCTCAATCCCATTAATTCCGTTGCAGTTGCCTGTCTCAATCCAAAGGTTTTCTTACGGCGAGAGACGACAGAAGGAGACACAATGAAGTCCCGATGCTATACGCAAAAGTGACACACAAAAAAGTTTTCGATGCTTTGCATGCAAAGGCAAGCGTCAGCAGTGCTAGAAAACGGGAAGAATTAGAGTATGACAACATCATATGAGATTTGATTGCTTGAATGTGTTAATTGAAACCAAACTAGGTCAAGAACTGGTTGTAATAATAATTGAGACTAGGTCAGAAATGAAGCAGATGGTTCCATTTATTTATTATTTTTTTTCCAAAATTTCAATTTCAATTTTTTTATGATTTTGGTCTGTTCCAAAATCTCTTTCCTTTTTTTTTTGTTTTTACACTGGAAGGCCCAAGCTTAACACACATGCATCACTGCCAATCAAACTCACCATCATCGAATAGGCATCAGAGAGCCGTTACTTGGGTATTGCCCCACATCTTGGATTCCTGACTTTCCATTGTAAATAAACCTTTTAATCAGGATATTGTTTAAGTAAATGTAAACGTGGATAGATGTGCACATGAACTATGTTCTCTCTCTATATATATATATATATATATATATATATATATATATATATATTGAACTCTATCCAGTTCTAATATGTCCACCATTCCTTTTAAGTGGTATTAGTGTAATTTTAAAATTTTAAAAAGCTTTGAAAAAGTATAAAAAAATAATTTTATTACATTGATGCTACTAAGAATAAATATCTTAATGATAAGATAAGATCCAATTATATATATATATATCCAAACATGACATGATTTCTACTCACTTTGAGTGGTCATGATAATGTCAGGTTCCATCGATTGACTTGCCACAACTACTAGCTGGCATGCTAACAGATTGGAATTTGGGTTCTGATATTCGACAACTTAAACACATTTGATCAGGTCTGTAACTAAAACTAGACTTGATTAACAATTAAATGGGATTCAGCATCGAATACTTCCTTTTATGACCAATACCGAATCCAGTATGAATTATCTGGGTCACATTCCATATCCAAATTGGTGACCCAAACCTGAACCCGATTATGCAAAACTACAAGACTAAGGAAACCTAAGAAGCTAGGGTCGGGTAAATCTATATCTAGTTCTCTGAGGGAAAACATCTTTGAACAAGATTATTGCACCATGCCATGGGGAAATCGAACCTGGATCCAGACCACTCAATATCCATATCCAACCCTGGCTTCCATACACAACAAATTATGTGAAGAAAATAGTACCGAAAAACCACATAAATGCGCCTCTTGATTTCTTTTGCAAGACGTTAAAATGGTGTATTATCTTCTTAAGATAAACGTACTTTAGGAAGTGTAAGTTTTTGAGTGTTGGAATTGTGCAGTTAAGTGGATCTTAACAACAGATCCAATATAGTTCCCAAATTTTTACATCCAAGTCTAAGCTGAAATCCAATGGATACTCTGATAAAAGCAACCCGATTACCTAAACATGCTGGACTAATCTTTGGAGTTTGAAATCCAACCCCAAAGTCTGAATCCATAACCAAATCATATTTTCCACCATCGTTATTCGGGTTTGATATGCTTGGATCTTATCCGAATCTGATGTATTAAACTGCGAAGCTATTCATCGGGTCGGCATGTCCTAAACAGGTAGTTCTCTTTTGAGGGGAAAAGCAGTAAGGTGAATTGATTAGGGGTCCCTCCTCCACCAACTCTCACATGGTGCACACTTGAAAAGGATCATTTACTAGAGTGGTTGGTAATATGTCGGTTGGGATTTTGTCTCTCGGGTTGTGTTTTGTGTCGTGCCACTGTTTGTCCGTGTAAATAACAGGTCAACCTGAACATGATCCTTTCAGGATGGACATGTTCACACTTCTCTCGTCGTGTTTGATGGGGACTTCTTGTTGCGTCTAAAATTGCAAGTAGTTTTGTGTTTTATGCAAAAATAAGTTATTATTATAACTAGAAAACTTGCTCCCCTTGAGCAATTTCTGGAGCTTGAATCTTGTGAATGGAGCAAACCAGTGCTGCAAGAGCTTTACCTCCACAGTGGGCCGATCTGGCTCTTGCCAGATTGGCCGGGGTCCTTTAGGCTTCGAGATACCGGTGCTATACTTCACTCATAAAAAGGTTATTATTGTCATGTCACTTTTGATGGACACACTTTTGGGTCGGGTTCGTGTCGGTTCTCGTCTGGAATCCGCACCGAAAGTTTTGTTTTCGTGTTGAGTATTTATAATCTTTTCAAATCATCGTTTTGAATTATGTGATTTTCTTTTGGCTGGCCCGTTTGCCTTGCTTAATTTAGTTGGAACTGCTTTGGGGTCATCTGATAGGAATTAATGATCTACCAAATGGTGTGGGGTTCGAGTAGGGAAACATTTGATTGCGGTCTTCATCATGGATCCACACGAAGGATGGATTCCATTTCTCACATGAATCATTTCCAAGGGTGCAACAAGACTAAATACATCATCGCAAGCGGGAAGAATCAGCTTATGAAAAGGATTATAAGTAGACATGACCAGTTCTGGTTTTCTTGGAACCGGGATAGGTCCGTTTCAGTTCTGGTTTGAGTCCTAAACTGTCTAGAATAAGAAAAAATCATTAAAAAGTTATATATATATATATATATAATATTAAAACTGACAGTTCCAAATCAGCCATATCTAATTCGAAGTGCGGCTCAAATTGAAATCAGTGAAGTTAATTTGGCAAAAATTAGCCTTTGAAACGATTGAGAACTTACTTGCATTATAATAGCCTCCTTGTGTTTTTAAGTGAAGGGCCTCGTTTGTTGTATATCACGTTTTCGGGTCGTGACCTTTACGAAAGAGAAACGTCTTTGCTTAGACAAACTGAGATCTTTTGCAGGATAAGTATAATGAAGTCATTCAGCTTCCAGTAAATGTATGATTAGTTCGCGTTTGGCCGCCTATGATAAATTCACATTTACCATACATTGCGAGGCCTTAATTGGGGTGATCAGTGGTTCGACTCCCATCGTTGCTTTCTCATCTGTTCGAGCTGACGACTAGCATAAGTTATTAGTCTTGAGCTTAAATCTGGGATGCCCAAAACCCTAAAAGGGTAGATTTTTTTTTTCCAGCTACAAGCAAAAAAAGAAAGGAAAGCCTCTGTTGATGGAGGAAATGAGCATATATCATTTCTTATAATGGGGTGCAAATATTTTCGGGAACAATCGAGTGGTGTCAGAGTCGAAGTTAAGTGTGCATGCATTGGTTGCAGCGACTGACCTGAAAAAATCCGTGTCAAGTGAGTTAGGTGAAATTCTGGTTTAAGCCATCTATCTAATTTTCCAAAAATTTTCTAGGTTCATGGAGATTCTTCTGTAGTTTGGGTTCTCTAAGAAACAACTGTCTTAAAACTCAGAGATATTTAGGGCGATTTTAGGGTAATCCTCATAATTAATTTCAATCATATATATATAACATACAAAGTCTAGAAACTCCCACTTTCTCCACACACACACACACACATATATATATATATATAGTGAGAGAGAGAGTATATACCATAGCAATTTTATATACTAGCATACCAAAATAAATCTCGACCATTTAAATTTAAAAGATGATTGTTTGAGATTTTAATTCAGAAAGCAAAAAGTTTTTTTTTTTAATTTAAGTACACTGACGAAAAATGCTTTTAAAATTCAATTCTCAAAATTCATTCTTGAAATTAGATTGTTGAGATTTGGTTGGATATATTAGCATCTACTAATCTTCTTCTCATATATATATATATATAGAAAGAGAGAAAGAGCCAACATGATAAATTAGTTTTATACATGTATGGATGGTGGAGCAACAACCTCTCGTAGAAGTGTAGGCATTGGAGAGGGTAGCAGGGATGTTCTACAAATGGGGCAGCTAGCATGCAGCTTCAACCAAGGATCCACGCATTCGAGATGGAAGAGGTGGCCGCAATCCGGAACCTGCCGGAGAACGTCGGAATCCTTGTAATCTTCCAAACATATGGAGCAACAATTGGTGATCATAGGGTCCGATGTCGGCTTCTCTAATAAGGCCTGAGCATATGTAAGCTCAGGATAACTGAGCAGTATTGATTCATCCAAGCCTCCTTGCATAGCTGCACTGTTTAAGAGCTCACCGCCGGCCAACTCTTGTGAACGTTGTTGTGGGGAGGTTGGCCTACTGCAGCACCCACAAAGGTATGATGGTATTGTGATGGTGGTGACGATGAAGAACACACCCACAAACACGGTCCTGCCTCAGGTGAGCCCAGTTGTGACACCATTGCTCGGGCCATAACCCGACCCCTCCTCGTCGGCATTGCTCATCGCATTGATCTCCTTTCCTTTAATTGAACTCGATGCGAGATAGAAGCAATGGAGAGATGTGCCTCTTGCAGGTGGACCATCATTTACAAGAGCCGGATCTGTAAGTCCCAAATCAATATAAAATACTAAACAGTTAGGATTAATAAGACTTTATGTAATATAAAATACAAGTCCTACATATTCATGGCAGGCATGTTTATGGTCAAGCAATGACTTCTTATTCTTCATGGTGTGCAATATGAAAAGCACCAAACACCTGGATCCTGAGCAACCCACACGATAATGGAACCGAACACGAGTTCTGATTTCTCATGAAGTTATTAATTATGTTCTCAAATTTATCCATTTGATCCAAGCAAAATTGCTATCTTCTTAACATTTTAAACTTTCATCTTCAGAAAGTTGTGTATACGTTCATTACATTTTCTGCAATTTATTCAGTTTATTTTCAACTATTCTCAATAACAAAAAACCCCGAGTCATGGCGACCCAGTTAAGGGGGAAATGATTCAGTCTAGGTTGCGCATCAAAACCCAAACATGACCCAAAACCAAATCAAATTAGTCAGTTGTGTAAAAGAGTAAAGTGCTCGTTGTTAGAGCAAAGGAGCCCATTGTATTCGGATTTAGGTTCATATGAAAGATCTAGGATTCTCAATCCTTAAAGAGTGAAAAATGCTCCTTTTAAATATAAGACCCATAAAGCTTGAGCCCTTAAAAATGGATGAAGACCACCAAAAGGATACAACTTGAGTTCTTAATAGTTGACACAAAGCCAATTAATGTGGTCTAAGCCCGGTCGGCTCACTATAGGGGTAAAGCTCTCCCAGCGCTGGTTTTCTCCATTCACAAGATTCGAACTTGGAACCTTGCTTAAGGGAAGCCATTGCCAAACAACTTGAACCAACCAAGCGTTGGCAGCGATCATCCTTGCATTCTACAACCGTTTTGGAACCAGAACCGGATGTGGATTCTATATTCTAATTAAATTGGAGTTGGACCGGCATCATACCCTCGCAGTTGGATTCAGATTCAGTTGGCTTTAAATTCAAACCAAGTCTGATTTGTTAACATGATTGTGCAGGATCGATCAAAGTTGGATTTGGTAATCTCACAAATTGACATCTCCAATTCACTCCCCCAACAAAAGATAATAGTCTTCATACATAACAATAGGAAATGCCAAGTACATTAGTAACAAAAAGTCAATATTAGATACAAACTGAGGTTTGTTATAACTGAAAAGAATACATGAGAATAGAAAATTTATAAGGTACGATGCTCCTGCGGTGGTTGGGCGGTAACACGCCCCCTCCATGGGGTGTCTCCGATGGGTGAACTCCTTTGAAGTTAATATTGAGTTACATCATAGATCAACTTTAAGTTCATATTTATTTATATTGGTCATTGATGAGTTAACAAAGCATATTCAAGATGAAGTACCTTGGTGTATGTTATTTGTAGATGATATTGTGTTAGTGGATGAGTTTAAGGAAAAAGTTAATAGAAAATTGGAACTATTGAGAAATGTTAGAAAGTAAAGGCTTCCGACTTATTATAACAAAGACAAAATATATAGATTTGGGTACTTCAGAGGACATAAAAATTAAGATTGACACACATTGCATCCCTCACAAAGAAAATTTTAAATACCTAAAGTTGAATTTTCAAAGTGATGGAAAAATTGATAGAGATATTATGAATAGAATTAATGCCGGTTGTTAAAATAGAGAGGAGCATCTGGATTGTGTGTGATAAGAAAATACAATTAAGGTTAAAAGGTAAATATTCTAGAGCAACAATTAGACCTAATATGTTTTATGATTTTAAGTGTTGGGCAGTTAATCGTCAACATGTGCAAAAGATGTCCATAGAAGAAATGAAGATATTGAAATGGATGAGTTATCACATAAGAAAAGACTGTATAAATAATGCGGTTATTAGAAACCAATTGGGAGTAGCACCGATAGAGGATAAAATGAAAGATGGTTTGGACATGTAGAAAGACCACTAAATGATGCTCTCCTAAGAAGACATGAAAAATTAAATCATGACAATATTAAAAGTGAAAGAGGACAACCACAAAAGTGTTGGAAAAAAACTATAAAGAATAATGGATATGTGGAAATGAAGAATCGATGTAGCCGACCCCATCTAGTGTGGGAAAAGGCTTAGTTGTTGTGTTTATGTAGAAAATTTATAAAGAGTGGTGAGAAAATGACAGAAAACATTTCAACTCATAAGATGCATATCGTGAGTTTGATACCTCGGGCATGCTTAAATCGGGGTTCGGCCTCTCTGTCATAATCGGAAAAAAAATGGTACACGAAGCAGGAAGCAAGGTGCAACTCATCATCGAGAATCGAGTTTTCCTATGTCAGGTCGTGAGTTCGGTACTTGGGGCATACGTACCTGACTTCACTCTCCATGTTCTAACAAAAAAAATGGTACAGATCGGTGAGAATTATGTTTATCGGTAGTTTGCAACAGTTACAATAGGCTGAACGACAACAGTCAGATTTTGGTCGTATCGTAGAGGTGCAAACATGAGAAACTGACTTGAAAGTTAAGCTGAATGCCTTTTTCCTTGAATCCTTTCCAATCTAAGCGCATACTTGAGCATGCTTAATGTCTCATTCATACTCTCTTGGTTTTAAATCCTATTAAACGAAGTTTTTAGAGTACAGTAACTTAACATATACTATCTTGTTTACATTTATAAACTTTTTCAGTTTCAAATAAAGGCGGTATTTCGTAGCTTATAATGTTTCGCTCAAAATGTGATTTTTAGGGGAAATGAGAAAGATATGAGACGAACGCACCAAATTTGACGTAATTCAAGACAAAACCAAAGCACAGTGAGAATCAACTGAGAATTAAGTAAAGAGCGAATCAGCAAAGGGGGAAGGAGAAAGATATGAGACGAATGCACCAAATTTGACGTAATTCACGACAAAACCAATTCACTGAACCTACATCCACAGGAAAGAGGAGAACCAAATTTGTCGTAATTCACGACAAAACCAATTTAGTGCTTGTTAGTACTTATATCTCTCATAACTAGCATCAAACGAATTACACATCGAAGGAGGAGGAGGCTACCAATCTGATCAATCATGGCAATGATATGTTACAGACTTGGCAAATTAGTTTCTGTAAGGTTGCTTCGTCCAAGCCTCCTCCCCGGACAACCATGCTGTTGCCAAGCTCATCGCCGGTTGCCTCCTGTGGTTGCTGTTGTTGTTGTGACGACGAGCGGTCATGGAATGTACAAAAGTATGCTAGTATTCTGATGATGACAAGGAGCAAGAAGACAACCAATCATTGCTGTGCCGGCGTTGCTCATCGTCTTGATCTCCTTTCCTCAGTTGAATTACTAGGGAGACAGATCCTTTTGAAGTCATGAATGCATATATATTCATTCAATCTCATGTTCTTCTGCCAAGTAAATGGAGGTGTTCGTGGCTAGGAGGCTAACTAGCGTTGAGAACTGAAGAGGGGAGATGGTGTCTCTAGCAGGTGGGAGCATCATGTGGCAAAAAGGGTTTTCTTAGTCTTTACCCAATATAAAAGTACATGGTTTGATATTACAGGCACCCATGTTTAAGGTCAACAGATGACATTTCTCTTAGCGGCTAAAATTTCTAAATAACTATTCGGGTTGGATCTGGACCCATGACATGATAACTAAATCAGACCGAATTGGAATCCACAGGATTGGGTAAGATGTTCCTAATCCAAAATCCGTTGAGCCCAATTTGGCCTTGTGGCTGCCAGTGCTGGCAAAGATGTCTCGCACGCGGAAGGAAATGACATCGAAGGCAATGAGACAAGCATGACTGGTTCAATTAGACATGGCTGATTCCGGGTAACCTCTGGTTTGTATTTTCCTGGAACCAGGAATCAAAACTGAATTGTGACCGCATTGGTTCCAGTTCCAGTTCTGGTTTGAGTCCTAAACTGTCCAGAACAGAAAGAATCATCAAACATTTTGAAACTTGAAAATAATTTTAAAAAATATGGAACCAGCATGGAAGGTGGAACTGGAACCTGTCTCTAGTTCTAGGTCCAGATTAACCGGTTCCACTCAGGCTCTGAACTGTCAGGCCAGTTGCAAACCGGTCATGTCTATATTTGACTGTTAAAGAGTGGATACTTTCATCTCTGTTTTTCTCAATCTGATCCTCTCACACGTGTTTGTCTTTGGCAAACTGCTTGGAGGAACCAACAGAATGCTCATTAAAATTGTTATCCCCGGTTAAGTGGGAAAGGATTAAGTCTAAGACATCAATGTATTGCATTAAACTGGAACCTGGTCTGAAACAAGATCAAATTAAACAGGTAAAGTAAAAAATTATTCTATCTGATTGGGAAATCAGGTCCAATAAAGGACCTGATAACTTTCAATCCAGGTTGAGTTTCATATGAAGGATATTGGATCCTTAGATCTTGATATGTTTTAGAATGTGGCTTTGAATATAAGGCCTATAAACCTAGTCTTTAACAAAGGATGAAGACCATTGATGATGACTTGAGTTTTTTTTTCCTTTGTGACAATAGGGAGGTCAAATTCAGGTATGCACACCCCGGCTATCGAACTCATCCCCTTCATCTTGTGAGTGGAGTCCCCTGCCGGGTGAGCTAACCCTCCGAGTGAAGGATAACTCGAGTTCTTGATACAAAAAAAAAAACCTAGCTATTCAACTAGTTTTATACGGAGCATAGTGATCAGAAAGCATAATGGGTACAATGAACAATTTTTGAAACGATTGAGAAAGCACAAACAAATCAATAAGAAACCTGACTAGAAATAAATAGGTATATTTAAACAAGCAACAAGCAATGTAAAATCAACACAAAATCAAATTATAGCAATACCCATTTGTTCCAAAATAACATATATGGTTTCCTTATGATGGTTTAGCTTGCTATACCAATACCATCAACTAAACTCCTTTATCTTAAGCATTAAACGAGCAAACAATCAAGAACGAAGGAACTATTGGAAGGAAAAGAGAAGGCGGTGTAGATATATATACATGTCGCATGAGGAATTCAACCTTGAAGGAATTGAAGACTCAAGGAAGAAGATGAAGCTCCCAAACTGATTGATGGCAAAGTAAATTCATTTATGGGTACAACACAAATCTATACAAACAGCTTCTAATTGTTGACGAAGCTTTAAGTTGGGCATTTGTCAGTGGAGAAATGTCTCACATTGACATAAGGATTTTCCACAACCGGTGTCGTTGCTAGAAATCAGTTTTCTTATGTAGTATATGCCACCCACATGGTCAATTAGTTTCCGGTAAGGGAACAGCCACCTCCACTGAAGGAGCAGGCATCGGAGACGGCAGGGGAGCCGATCGACATATGGGGCAGCTTGCGTGCAGCTTCAACCAAGGATCCACACACTTGAGATGGAAGACATGGTCGCAGTCCGGGAGTATCCGGAGCATGTCAGAGTCGGCGTAATCGGCCAAGCAGATGGAGCAACAATTGGTGATCATAGAGTCGGCCGGCCTCTCGAGTATGGCCTGTGCATATGTAAGCGTAGGATAACTGAGCAGCGTTGCTTCATCCAAACCTCCTCCCACAACAACCAACCTGTTGGCGCGCTCACTAGATTCCTCATGTGATTGTTCTTGTTGCTGTGAAGAGGTGCGGACACGGCGGCTGCAGAAGTATCTGATGATGGTGAAGATGGCGATGACCAGTAGAATGCCAGCGGTCAATCCCATGCCACAGGCAATCCCATTCACACGATTATAACTGCCATCCAGGATTCTAACAGTACTGTTAGTGCTCATCGTCTCAACAATTTCTCTTCATTAATTCGCATTTGAAGCAAGAAGGATTCTTTCCATGGATTTACATATACCTACATCTGATATTCTCCTATCAAGTATGCGGCTTGTCAACGGCTAAGCGTTGAGAACTTGTGGGGGGGGAGAGATGTTTCTCTTGCATGTCGAGCAGCAATAAGTACATAATCTTTTGTCATGAATATGACTGGTAGGGCTCTGCGTAACCCCATCATGGATTATATACAATATTGTTTGATCTTTTCCTCAAAGGAAAGACATTAATAAGTCTTGTAATATAAAATGCAGGGTTTACAGTAACAGGGATGCACGTCTAAGGTCAATAGCTGACTTTTCTGATTCATTGTCCATTCAACCGGCCTTCTCTTTCTGATGTCGTCGTCAGCCATTGACGGTTTCCTTGCTCGCTCCCCATTTCTTCTTCAATGAAAACATGGATTCCTTTTGTGGCTTATCTTGCAATATCCTTGGTTTCCTTATTCTGAAACGCTGGGATGAGGTCCTTAGGGACAACCAATTCCAGCCTTAGTTACAACTCGTTGGCTCCTCAGCCAAGTCGGCAATTTGTAGGGTGCTATTACTGAGGTAGGATGAAATTAGTTTGGGAAATAATGCATGATCTAACACCAAAACAAACATCATTCATGTCGTCTCGGTGTGGGCAGATCATCGAGATGATAAATGACATGCATCTTGATGCGGGATCGCATCCCTGAGGTCACTTTATCCATGGCATGTTTTCCCTGCTCACCTATTCCGATTTCTATCGAAAACATGAATTAATGGAAATAATGCTCCATCTCATTACTAGTGGTTTGGCGGGGGTCCTACCAAGAAGTCTTTCACGCATGAATTGAAGAATTTTTGGCATAGAGATGAAACTTTCTCTTGGATCGACCACCACTTCTTTACACGTCCCCTTAAACGTTTAAACCTTTGAGAGTAAATCATGTGCACACGATTGCTTCAAGTGCAGTCTGGTATTCAAATACCTCTGTATAGCTGGACCCATTGCTTCAAGTGCATATCATTTATATTGCTAAATATTAACCCCACATTTCTTCCTTTTGCATTTACTCTTTGCCCATATCAAAAAGATTTTGATGGTCGGATGGCAATGGGGCAGGTTTTCACCCCACCGCCCTCGCCCCAGGCTGAACAGCTCCTATTAGACCCTGCCCGGCAGATCTTGGGGGCTAAACCCCGCACCCAATATGCTATAACCCCTCCTCGCCCACCTACAAAAAGTATTTTTTTAAAAGCAAAATCAGTTAATGTATATTTTACATAAAACATAAAATTTAATCTATAATATTCCAAATTATTCAATTAAAGTGATTATATGTATATATACATATTTATATAAGATATATATGCATCTAATAGATGTACATACAAATGCACATGTATTTTATATAAACACACACAGACACAGACACGTACCTGTGTGTGCATTTATATGGTGGGTTTACCCCAATGAGAAGTTTTTTCCCTTGAGAACCCACAAAATGTAGGGGCAGGGTCGGGTGGGTACCACGAGGTGTAATTGTCCTTATGTGAAAGGGTTCCCAGTTAAACTAGGAATGTTGGACTTTCTGATACTGTACTATACAAGCTAAGTGAGTTAAATACAAACTATAAACATTTAATATGTTAAATTTGATCGAAGATGAAAATCCGAGTCGCGCTAAGGGTTAATAAACAAAGGGAGGGAGTAAGAGGGAAGTTTCGGAACGTTCATTTCTTAATGAAACGAGTCATTGATGTAAGGTACATTAAGCTTTGATTAAACTTCCTAACGTAATAAATAAGACAACCAACAGTGGCTCAATAGGATCTAAAATTTGAGGGATATGACGCTATGAATCAATAGATTATCCGCATATATATAAAGGTTAGCACATTGCAATTGTGAAAGCAATTTAGACAAGACACAATTGTTATTCATTGGCCATTAAGCAAGTCGAAGAAGCTTCTTCAAATTTGACTTGCAATAGATCTCACAATGTCACACAAAGCTTCGTAAGATTTAGATACTTGTCATGCACTTGGGTTTCTGGAGGTGCATACACACGCATAAACACTACACGCAATAATTCCTAGCATCTATCAGAGGCCTTGAAGAAAAATAACAAGAGTATCTCTCTTCTTCCACCTAATGTATCAAGTTATCCACAGTTTTAACCCTAAAAATAGGAAAGATGAAACATAAAATAGCTTACAGAGTACACATAACAATGCAGTAAAGTTGACCTTCCTCAATGAAGTGCCAGAGAGAGAGAGAGTTCAATGCCCAGTTGTTGTCACCAAAATGGACCCCTGAGATTTCAACGCATTCAAAATGTGATTTGACGCCTCCTGAACTGCTCCCATACACTTCATTAATCCAATGAGCAATCAAAGCCACACGCACAAACACAAATGCATACACAGAGTAACGGCTGAAACTCCCGTATATTTCCGTGTCAATTTTCCTCTTTCTGCTTTATTTCGACGTTTTATAGTTCACAAGAGCACCTTGTTCTTTTTCGAGTATTTTTCTTCTTTTCTCCTCCCTTTCTTCACCCACACCATTGTTTTATCCTCCGCAAGACAATTAAATTCCACTTATAGTTGTTACATTTTTTTCCCATAGAAGAGAGAAAGACCCTATATGAACCCCCGAGGAAACATTCCTGGTTAACCAAGAATAGCAGTTCGCAAACAGATACTTTGTATGGTCACAATGATCAAGTCTTATCAAAAGACTATAGCGGCAAAAATGATAAGAGAATAAATCAAACAAGATCATCTGATACATAATAATATCAAGTAAACCTACAGATTAATGACAAAAAAATGATATTCTGAACAAATCAAACCGGGCAATTATTTGATATATACTATTAAATTAATCTACCATTGGTTGCATGACAACTTGACATCATCAATACCATCAGTATCTTACAATCCTGAGACTCTGAAACATCATAAAAGAAGCTATAAAACAAAACTAAAATGCCATGAAGAGAGAATATCAAAATTGGATAGAAACAAAATTTAGCAATCTGGGTGACTGAAGAAATGTCAAAGTTGCCCATACTTGGACTTCGATAAAGATTGGCAGAAGGAAGAAAATGCTTCTGCCACATTACATGGCAATGCTAATGTAAATGGAAGAACAGGGTACGAGACAGCTGTCGATTCACAGCGATCACCTGCATTACTCGGTCTTGAAATTGCTAATGCAGGTCGCTGCTTGTTCAATCCTTCGATAATGCATGAGAATGCTCCAAATGTCACACAACTCTGGAATAGAGCTGATGGGGCACCTGAGAAGGCAAAGAATATAAAAGACAAAATATAATACACTTTATATGCAAGCATGCCAGTCATTGGACAACATTTGGTTGCTTATCAGATTTTGATGGAACATTTTGTATTTTATTTTCATGTTAACTGGAAGCTTTGGATTTTGCAAATGCAAGAGATAGCATGGCAGCTTGTGTATTCCTTGAGTAGTCAATCACACATTAGATACTCCATCTAAATCCTATTTTACTGGGACACTTCTTTGAACCATTTCTGACACCGTTGTTACCGACCCAAATCAACTAGAGATGGCAACTTTTTCAACTAGACGTGTCTTAAAGATAGACATTTCAAAGTTCTGACTTTTCATGCTCAACATGTCTATGAAAGTAAGAAAATGTTCTTCTTATTAGACAAGCAGACAGAACTTGTAAAAACTTGCGCATTCCCCAAGTAGGGGACACATTGAGGTACAAACTTGACAGTTCAAACATGCTTTGTTTATGTAACCGAATCTCTTCATTATCTTAATATTCAGCAAAGATTTTGAATAGTTCATGTTTTCACAAACCTGGTGACTCGTCATTGCCTTGCATTTCATGTACCTTTTAGACGAGACAAATAGAGGAAGGGTCTCTCTCTCTCTCTCTCTCTCTCTCTCTCTCTCTCTCTCTCTCTCTCTCTCTCTCTCTCTCTCTCTCTCTCTCTCTCTCTCGTGTGTGTCTAGATAGACAGTTAGATACAAGATTCATGTCCATCTGATATATGTGTGTGTCTACATAGATAGTAAGATATAAGGTATGTCATCCCCAACACCATCAAGGTATCAGTGTCCAAATAACAACAACAACAACAAAGCCTTTTCCTATACGAGATGAAGTATGTTACATGGATTCTTTGTTTC
The DNA here is from genome assembly GCA_036023115.1 of Brasenia schreberi. Classification (NCBI taxonomy): domain Eukaryota; kingdom Viridiplantae; phylum Streptophyta; class Magnoliopsida; order Nymphaeales; family Cabombaceae; genus Brasenia; species Brasenia schreberi. The sequence goes on from JAYKKT010000049.1 coordinate 9,547,507, forward strand.
CATAGTCCTCAATCATGTTCAGTAATATATATTATAATATTAACTCCTCATAAGTTAAATCATTCTTTATTGTATCTTTCCAACACGTTGATGGTCTTCCTCTTTCTCTTTTAACATTTTTCATAATCTAATTTCTCATATAAATTTCTTTGGTCATCTTTCTGCATGTCCAAACCATATCAAACAATTTTTCCTAGTAACATTCTCAATTTGTTCCTAATAACCTCATTATGTATACAATTTTTTCTTTTGTGACCACTCATCCATCTCAGCATCTTCAAATCTGCCATGAACATCCTTTTGTATATGTTGATAATTAAATGTCCAACACTCAAAACCATAAAGCATAACGAGTCGAATTGTTGCTCTCTAATATTTAGCTTTCAACTTTAATGGTATTTTCTTATCACATAAAATACCTTATGCACCTCTTCATTTTAACTGATTTGCATTAATTCTATATGAAACATCTCCATCAATTTCTACGTCACTTCGAAAAACTAACACCAGGTATTTAAAGCTTTCCTTACAAGAGTTACAATGTGTGACAATCTTAATTTCTATGTCATTTATGTCATTTGAAATAACCAAATGATCAAGATGGTACACGATACACGTGTATCGATACCTGAACCAATACGATTCAAGTACTTGTATAAAAAATACAATTATCGTGGTATATCATACGATGCACTGAGATACATGCATTGTATCGTAAGATACGCTACAATGTAAGTATCAAAATTCATATTTTTTTTAAAAATAGTTGAGGTATGTTTTTACCCTTGTAGATCAGCTTCTTTAGTTGTTCTTGCATGTCTATCCCTTCTTCTCTTCAAAACCAACTCCTTTCTCTCTAAAAGTCTCATATATATTCAATATTCGTTAATAGTCATCGATCCTAATTTGGAAAGTGAGACTCCAAAGCGAAGTATGCATGTGATTTAGTTTGTTTTAACATTGAATCTGTTGTCTCTTGATATGGTACATATTGTAGAATTTTCTTAATATTTTTTAAAAATTTAATATTTTTAAAAAAAATAAAAATCATGCATTTTTTCCAAGCTGCCATCTAGCATTTGAAAAAAAAAATAATAATAAAAGATAAATCAGGCATTTTCATAAAAAAAAAATAAATTTTCATGCATGGCATCTTTAGCATTCTAAAAAAATATATATATAAAAAATAAATCATGCATTTCATTCCATGCATTTGAAAAAAATGTTTTCATTTCATTCATCTCATTTATGCATGACATTCCTTGTATGATGTGCAAGTATTCTCCATACGCGTGAATAAAAAAAAAAACATTTGATGATGCATGATAATGATGAGGTAGGTAGTGCCATTATGACTTTTTATGCCACGGAAGCACGATGGAGGTCGTGTTTTTTTTTTCGGCAGCCATAAGATTAGAAAATGTTGAGTGGATGTGTCAGGGTATAAATGAAGAGCCATAAAGAACACCAAATGTGTACGAAGTTTACTTTCATATGATTTCCAGCTATTTCAATGTTGAGATATTGGGTTTCCATTTTAAGCTTCTACTGGTTGTATCAAGAGATAAGTTGTGTATGTTTTCCCTCACACCTCGGGTCAAGAGGACCTGATATCTGTCCTCAAGCCTTTCTCAAGAGCGTCCTAGTAGCAAAAATTTAAGAATACAGTGCTGTCTACTGGTTGTATCAAGAGATAAGTTCCATGAGTTTTCCCTCACACCACAGGTCAAGAGGGCCTGATATCAGTTCTCAAGCCTTTCCAACTCTCTTCTTCCAAGAGAGATTATTAGGGTACAGAAATGCAGGGAATTTTTGTTGCTATTCTGTTTCATAGCTTCTTCTACCGCCTTGTTCATTTTCTCATCAGCTATTATTTTTCATAACATGCTCATTTAGTAAATAGTCTTACTTAATTCAAAAGAAGTAAAAGCAAACGGAGGAGCTTGACACTCATCTACTGCAACATATGTTGCAAACTTTTGCTGGTGCACCAACTGTACATTTTTTGTACGTGAAAAACATTTCCTAGTGCACCAGTTACCATGTGGTATGCTAATGTAGCAAAGGCCAGACATGCCGTCATGCATCTAATCGTTTCTATGGTTTCTAACTAGCAATTGCACACAAAACTTTCTATGCTGATTCCGATGTAACATTAACAAAAACAATGTGTTCCAGCATACCTGGAAAGCTTAGTGCAATCCCAGTTACACATCCTGCCACACCAGAATTGATCACTGCAAACCGAAATCAAGATGTTATAGGTCTAGATCGTAAGCCCTGATGGCATAATAATAAAAAACCATTTAAAGGACAAGTAACACAAACCATCATCTTTGCCTCGAAATCTCTTGAGCATGCAGACAACAAGACTGTGCACCCCAGATAAAACAGCAAATGTCTATAAAAGATAGAAAAGACAGCGTGAACAATCAACAAATCTTTAAATGTTAATAAACATGTAAACGATCTAAAATGATTGGAGATAGATGTACATAGTGATGCATACTTTGAAATATACAGGTATAAGCAAACATGTGTGAAACCAAATGGGCAAACCTTGGCAGACGATCCTGCATCGGCAAATGACCCTTTGAACCCTTTCTTCTTCACCAAACCAGAACCTGGATAGGTAGAAGATACTTATCCCATGAAGTTATGGCATACTAAAATATGACAGAATCTCTAGAGCGTGTTATTGGCATAGAGTTGGAGCAAAACTATCACGGCACAAAAACAGGAGGACGTAGGGAAGCGGGAGAGAATAAAGAGACATAAATTTGTCAAGGACAAAGCTGGTGACAACAATAGTCAATGAATCTCGCATGCAAAGGCGCGCAAGAAGACCATTAATACACCAGAGGGTGAAAATGTTGGATAAGAGATGACTAATGTATTAATGATTCACGCTTTTGTTTTGACAAGCATTAATGAATTACAGTTTTTTTACTTCTATTTTACTCTGTGTGTGAGAGAGAAAGAGAGAGATAGGGGGAGAAATGACGAATGTAGAGCAGAATATGACAAACCAATCTCCCAAAAGTATCGAAATTTAAATGTCAAAAAGACAACCATTAACATGCAGATCAAAACGCTTCATGGCTTGGAATCCTGAGAAGGAAGAACAAATAATCAACCTGAACATTAAAACCTCGAGAAAACAAAATTCCCACTGGATTCCCCTTGAAACCCATTACCCCTTTGTGCAGTCCTCTAAAAATTTCCCCAAGAATTTTACTAGAAGAACGTGTCCCTTTCAATTGTAGCTAAAACTCCATCACTAACCATGTTTTTTGGGCACCCTATGATAGAAATTGTTCCATCCCACCAAACTAAAGAAGAGAAAGTCAGAATTTATTTCATCAAGGGAGATGCATCAGATACAAACTGGCGAACCTTCCTTCGACATTTGATTTCTCTTCAACGTAAATTCGATTCTATCATTTTGCTTATCCTGAGAAAGAAAAGGTTCTCCTCTAAAGAGAAAAGGTCGGCTAGAATACCATCCTCTACACAAAATGCACAAGGAGACCGGTGAGCACCAGCATCCAGAACAAATTCAGAGAGAGAGAGAAGGAGCACCGTAGCCGAAAATGGAGCCCATGAAAGCACCACCGGCGGCATCGCCGATGAATCTGGTGAGGCAGATAACCGGGCTACTTGAGGGAGGTGAGACGGATTCTGGAGGGGAGGTAGGATTAGGGTTTCCATTGATTTCTCCCTCGCCTTCGCCGTCAGTGTTCGACATTCTCTCTCTCTCTCTCTCTCTCTCTCTCTCTCTCTCTCTCTCTCGCTTTTGGATTTATTACTGGGGAGGGCCCATTTTCTCACTTTGTCCGGTTCTAACTCATCCGACTCGTTGCATCAAAATCGACTCGGGAAGCTCCGCTTCATCTAATCTATTCGCTGCTGTCACCGGGACACCAAAACAACCCGAAATACATTGTTGTTGTAAAACGGATGACACAGGAGGACACGCAGACACGGAGGAAATGTCCATGTCACATGGTTTTCTTGCAGGTATTTGAAGTTTTGCAAACTAGAGCTGCTCGTATCTATATCATATAATAATCCATGAAAAGGTTAGTGTGTTTAATTGTCTTAATAGATATAACCAGGGCAGCAAATCGGTTCAACGGGCTGGGAACCTTTAAGGAATGTAAGAATGATCATTACAATAAATAATAGCAATTTGTGGTTTCTCGTTTTGTTAGATATATATATATATATATATATATATATGAAGAGAGAGAGACCTGATAACATGTTAGTATAATGTGATTTTAAACACTTTATAACTTTATAAATGATACTCATATCCTAAAAATAATGATTAAGCAAGAGTATACAACATGGAGAGAATTAATTTTCATATATATATATATATATAGAGAGAGAGAGAGAGAGAATATAATCCCCGACTCCCTGCACACACTCAACCCTACTCAAACCTCCTAATCAGTTACATGGTCAAAAGTAGGGAATTATTCATATGTACCACTTCAAAAGCCTCGTAGCCCGTTACAATCGTAACCAACAACAAACAACCAAGTCTTTTCTCATACTAGATGGGATTGTTTAGATGAATTGTTTTGTTTCTTTCAAGCTCGATTATGTGTCATACAAACAGTTAACTCAATTTTATTATTTCTTTCTGATATTTTTGTAGACTTATTCTTTTTTTAATATTTTCATCATCTTATTTCTCATGCCTTCTTATAAGAGCTTGATCACCATTTCAAATCCATTTGTTCTCCTTTTCACAACAAATTCTTGTTATTTATTGTAATGGTCATTCTTACATTCCTTAAAAGTTCCCGACATGGTCGAACCGAGGCATGCACAACACCGGATTATCGATCTGAAGTATTGGAAGACCTCTCTGGATCCAATCAACCTCCTGTGCACAACTTCGGTTACTTTGTGCCAGCGTAGAGATTGGTTGGATCCATCTTGTTGTGATACATCATAGTGACTGTGTATCATACGATAAAGCGTATGGTAATCGCTAAGTGTGATGCAGAATGTGGATGCTCGTTTGTATTTTTTATGTGTTTGTGGTCAATAGCGTGGCTTTGTTATCATAAAAAGAAAACATGGGGTTGCTTCTTGTTGTTCCAGCTCTTGTTATGATAAAAGGATATGTGATTGTTTCTTCTTGTTTAAGCTGTTGTTATGACAAAAAGAAAATATATGGTTTTTTGAGTTGAGTTCTTGTTACAATAAAAAGAAAATATGTGGTGGTTTCTTGTTGTTTAAGCTGTTGTCACAGTTCCCAAATGTTGTGACACACACATGTATAGTTATATGTATATGTGTGTGTATATATATATATATATATAAAATTGGTGTATAAAAACTTATAGAGACCCCTTCGTGTACATATTCTAGCAGCATTACAGGGTAGCATATCCAATCAAATCTTATCTAATTTTAAAGATGAACAATTGAAACTTAAATGTGAAAAGCAAAAAGTAGCTTGTTAAATCACAAGTATAAATTTTGTTTCTTGAATTTAAATACAACCATTTAGCTTTTAAAATAGATGATTAAGATTTGTTTTGATATATTAGTATGTAATGTTGCCAAGCTATATATATATATTTATATGTGTGTGTATGAAAGAGAAAGAGAGAGAAGGGTTCTCCCCTATTAAACAAAATATATGTCTAATGTAAAAATACATGTTTGGCTCTTTGACATGAGATCAAGGGTTCAAACCGTGACATCGGATGAAGATCCTCCACCTATTACTGGGTAGCAGTCTGCGTAGGCCTATTTCGCCATAGATAAAAAGAAGTGTTCATGCTTCTTCTTTGGTGGATGGCGCGAGAAATTCACATCCCAGTCGTGGAACTTGTGCCCGTCAAGCAAGGATCTGGGACCGATCCATGGAAAACAAATACCAACTTTAGAGCCTTTCCTTGATGAAGACGGCCATTGTAAATCATACTTGTACATTTTTACTAATATTTTGTTTATTATTATTTTTTGGTACAGTGGAGAAGCACAAGCCAGATGCACACCCCGGGCACAAGCCAAACTACATGATACTAAATTAATTCCGTTTTTAGGAAGTATGTTATTCACAACAATCTTTAGCTAAATCCTAAATAAATAGAACCGTGGTTCAGAACCAAATCGGAACTGTTAGTTCTACTTGGTTTGGTTCTGATCATGCCACGATTTGGTTCGATTCTCAAAATACCAAGAACCGCAAGTAGCGGTTTAATTCGAGGTTGAAGCTAGAACCAAACTGAACCCAACCGTGGTACTCACACACTTCAACTTGTGAGCCGACCCTAGCCAGGTGAGCTATTGCTCTTTGCGCAATAGACTGGGGACGTGTATGTGCAATGTTTTTAGTTGGGAACTTTGTCCTATTTTTTTTATTTTAATAAAAATCATATAAATAGATCAAATAAATAACAAAAAATACATCAAATCAACGAAATACATACTAAAACACAAAAAGAACTCTCTTACTTTTCGATCGAATTCAAAACATTATTAAATGATGAATGATTCAATATTGTGTATTGGATCGAGAAGAAAACGAATTGAAGAAGAAAGAGAGATTTTGAGACATTAAAGATATCCGAGTAATTTTCATATTTGAGTAAGAGCAAAATCATAATCATGATAAAAAAGGAGTGCGTAGATAGTAAAAAAGAGCGTGTCTGTTAATTCTAAAAATTATCTACTAAACACTATTATTATATATATAAATCAATTTATGCTTAAACATTCTCAAAATCTCAATGGTTGATCGATTATATAGACAATTGAAATTTAAATTTTAAGAGTAAAAAAGTATTTTTAGATTGACAATTCAAATTAAAATTTCAAAAGTAAAAAAGGTATTTTGTATTTTTCAGATATATTAAATGTATTTGGTACTATTTGTTTTTTACTTTAAAATTTTTAATTGTTCAAGTTTCTAAGAATAATAGATCATGTAAGAATTTGTATATAGAGTATTATAATATATAATACTTTTAAAGTAATAACATATTTTACTTTTAAAGTATGTTAACATTTAAAATTTAGCATACTTTTTAAAATTCTTAAAAAGTATATAATCTAAAAATAAAAATATACTTTTAGATTTGAATTGTATGTTAAATTTTAACATATACCGAATATATATAACATATACCGATTGAAATTCCATGGTTGAATGTCTATCGGGTTCTTTTATTGTTAATAGAAAAAATAATAACATATTTTTTAGAAAAAAGTATTATGATATTTTTTAAAATTTAAATTTCAATCATCCATCTCGTTCATGGAATTTAGATGCATAAACATATTTTACTCATCTACCGATATATATATATATATATAATCCTTCCTTTTCTTTTTCGTTTCCCGTTCTCTCTGGAGCGTGCATACCTGGTTTAACATCCTCCATCCGCAGAAGTGTCGCGTGCCATCTCCGCACAACGACAATAATCTACCGCCGGTCTAACGAGTCCACGGCCGTGACCACGCCCCGAGAATTTCAGTGTCTGCGGCCGCGGTGCTGACTTCTTGGGCAAACTCACTGAAACGCACAAAGAGAAAGCCAAAGGCGAAGAAGTAGGAGGGAAGATCTCTCTCTTGCGGGGAGAAAGGAAACAAATAGAAATGAGAGCTAGTGTGGTCGGGGAAAAGGTGATTCTAATGCCCTACGACAGGGAATACGTCCTCCGCTACCATCAATGGATGACGGACCCCTCTCTCCTCGAAGCCACGGCTTCGGAGCCCCTCACTCTTGATGAGGAGTACGGAATGCAGGAATCTTGGGTACAAGATCCAAACAGTATGATCCCTTCTATTTTGTTCCTTTTCAATCAATACCTACTTGCAAAAACTTGTTTTCCGCTTCCATTCTTGTTATCTTGCATTTCCAGCCCCTATTTTTGCGAGTTTCTTTTTGTGGGTGTTGCAGAACACACTTTCATTGTGTTGGATAAGCAACTGATTGATGGTGATTTCGTCCATGGACAACCACACGTTGAAGGTGATTTGGTTTTCTTGATAATGCGTTATTGGATTGTTCCTTGTTGGTCTGTCCCTTGAAATGGTGGTGAAATCCGGTGTTGCGCAATTAGTGATACATCATCGTCATGAATGCTTAACAATTACTATTACTCCTATCTGCTGAATATAGCTTCCGAGCTTTTATGCTGAAAACAAAAATTTGCCTGATGGAATATAAATAGAAGAGTGACACAAACGTGACCTTAAGATGTATTAACAGTTGCGTTTAGCATGCTTTAGGTGGTCGGTAATTGAGAAGCTTGGGAAATTGAACACAAGGGCACGACGTCCAGTGAAAATCACTCTGCATTACTATGTGGTAATGAGAGGAGGTTTTTTGTGTTAGTGGTGGCTTGGAAGTATTGAGCAATGGAATGTGAAGTGAAAGTTACCAAAAGGTTGATTTTTTTTTTTGGGTTGTTATACTGAAACAAATTCATGTTGCTATTGCTTCAAAGAGTTTTCATGAATGAATTGGTTATAATTTCTAGAGACCTTCGAATTAGTCTTTGGGAGTGGGACAGCATTTAACAAGATATCGAGTTTTCCTAATGGCATCGTCAATGTGAACTATACTAGATCATCATATTGCAAGGAACGTGGCAGATGAACCCGACTGTTGGAATTTCATGATGCACTTCTACCCTATATAAAGCCAGATAAGTTTTCTACGAAGTCTCTTTTTTCATAAAACTGTTTGAAAAGTCATGCTATTCATATTCATACTGAAGACGGTCAATTATTCTAAAGCCTTTCTTGTACGGTTAAAAATTGTCATTAAATATTTAGTTGTGAGTTTCACAGTGGTTGCATCTTTTATAACAAGATCATATAGTGGTGCAGCCTCTCTTTATTCCTTGGACTTTATGTATTTAGTTGAGAAACAGGCTAACTCTCTGAGCTATATTTTCTGATTTTCCTTTTAAAGATCAGTAATCTAAACATTGTGTTATATTTTGGTATGATGACTTAATTACATTCCGTGTGTGCTTTGTCATAGGTGGTGTAAATTGGACTACTACCTTCCTAATATCAGCATTGTCTTTTTTGTGTTGTAGCTATGGTTGGCGATGTAAATATATATATGAATGACATGGATGACTCACAAGTGGCTGAAATTGAAATTATGATAGCTGAAACAAAGAGGTATGTATATCTAAACTTTCAAGATTCACTTTTCTAGCTTGAGATCTTTATTCTGATATGCCATCTCTCATGTCTTCTTTTGTTCTTGCTTTTCTCATTTACTGGAAATTGAATTTTCTGGAATTAAAAAACTTATGGTTTGGAGGCTCATACCAAAATCTTACTAGGTTCGTATATGGTATACCTACATGTAGACCCAGTTCCAAAGTGTCGTTTCCGGTCAGCCTGGAACCTAGAACCTTAACTACCCAGAATTAGTATTTTTACAAAAAAAAAATTGTATAAGAAAAAATTGTAAAAAATACCTGAACCACCGGTTTCCGTGAAACTAGAACCGGACTAGGTGAGCCTCGATTTCACCGGTTCTAGGTCTGGCCAGTTCTTGGCCCGGTTGGAACCACCAGGCTGGTTAGGAGCCGATCATGTCTACCTCCTTGTTTAGGGAAAATCCATAAAGAACAAGACCAATAAATATATAAGAAAGCTCATAAAAGACAACTTTTGTGGATCACTAGCGTGCCTGTATCAATGTTGTAAAAATTATATCATACAATACGATATGATTTTATTGTGTATCATACGAGTCGATGCTTAATTTTTGGGTATAAATTATAAGAATATGAAGTTACGAAAATAATTTTTGGTTATTCTCAAACCCTTTTTCATGCCATTTCCTTGCTCTCAAATTCTTTTCTCATTCTTATTGTTGATTTCATGGTTTATTCACAATATTTTTATGTGTTTCACCCAATCCAACTCCCCATCTCTATGGCTTTTGTCAAATCCGTGACATATCTCTTTCGTTTGCATTCTATCCGATTTTTCAAAATTTGGAGGTTTAGAGATTTCATGATTCTTAACTTCTAAAAAGTCTTTTTCTTCTTGTTGATTATCCACTCTCGTCTTAATGACTTTCGATTGGGTCGATCCAGCCTGAAAATAAACGAAGACAATAAACTTGTGAACAAGTGCATGTTTTGCGATGCAGTAAAGCATGGTGATATTTCTTACAATCTCTCTAAATATTTTTATAGTTATAGTTATTTATTAAGAATTATTCATTTAAAATCAAGCCTTTGAATTCAATTTTGTTTAATGTTGATTATGTTATATATGTTTTGTTCATTAATTTCAATTCATATATATTTTTTGAATTTTATTAATATTTTTCGATTTTTTATCAAGAAATAAAAAAATTACACCGTATCGGTGTCCAGTATGATATGGGCACCAAAACACTTTTTATAACATTGGCCCACATCCATACTAACAGTTTAAGAGCACTTAGTTGAAGCCTATGTCAACAAGTGATTCTTCATTTAGGTGAAGCGTCAGCTTAGACACCAATAGCAATGGTATCCAAACCACTGATCAGCGGTCAGTTACATGGGGATTTATTTTCGTTCATTTTTTGTTAGGCAGCCTGCAGTAATTGTTCTACAAGACAGCTTGACATAATGTAATTCCTGCCTTATCATGAATATAATTACTATGCAGGAAAAATAAGAGATATGTTTGATGTGCTTACCCTGCGTTGTTCAAGGCAAATTAGGTTCGCTAAACTTCAACAGGATGTGGCACTATCTGCCATATGCTGAAGGCCTTCTGAGTATGCATATCTGCATTATAATTTCCTATTTGTTTGTTACAAGTATTGCGCAAGATTAGGCATCAACTAGGAATTGATACTATCTTGCTGTAGTTTCCTTTTCAAAATTTTTTATCTTAGTTTTCTTATCTTATAAGTCAAAAGATGATACTGTTCTTAATATATGATTCTTATTCTTAATATCTGGTCAGTTGTTCTGTCAAACTATGATCATTATGCATAATGAAAAGCAAATTTAAGGAAATCAATATCGTAATTTCTTCCCCTACAGCATAGCTTCTCTTCCAGTTATTGCATTTTGTGGCACACTTCCTCTAAGAGATTGGTATGCTCTTTTTGGAATGTTATGATTGGATTTCTATGTCCGTGTTATTTTCAACAAGCTGGAAAGACCTTATGACCTTTGTTTTTTTTGCATATTTCTGTAGAGTCCTTTCATGATTTGATGATGGTCCGGTTTTGGTTGGGCTCTTAGGGAATTTGTTTCCTCATTGTTCTCTTACTTCTATTGCCCACCTATTGTGTCTCATATTATGGTGTTGTAACACGACAACAGCATGCAAGTTGTTCAAGATTAACCAACATGGTCAGCAAAGAATGAAGCAACCATCACATAATTGTCTAGAAGTCCTTTGGATCAGTCACCTTCGAACTTACCAATCTATATCCTGTCCAGTTTCACCTTTTTCCTCCTAATCACCAAAATAATGAAGAAGACAAGGTTGGCTGAATGGATCTTAACCATCATTCTGATCTAACATGTGCACTTCTGCTACTAGCTCCCCAAAAGTCTTAAATAAGGCTCTTTGTTTCGTAAAAAGCAAAAGATAAAATCAGGCAGGTAATTGAGGATGCTCCTAGTTTGAACACAATAAACTGAAAGTATATCTTTTACTGAAAAGCAAAACCTAAATTCATCATTTTAAAGACCGCGGGGAAAATTCTGTGTAGTGGATCAGCAAAAAGTTGTAATTTCAATGGTATAAGAGAGCAAAACAAACTGAAACTAAAAGTAAAATAGTGTGTAAAAACTGAGTTATCAAGAGATGGTAAGAAAGCTATTTCTGCCTACCCAGCATATATGAAGGTCGCTGCAGTAACTTGAATGCCAAATCTGAAAATCCTTGGCACTGACTTTCTTTCCTTGAGCTACAATATCGTAAGATTGAGGTCCCACCTATACTCCGTAACCACTAGCTGAAGAAGCATCCCTCAAGAAGAATGGGTGATATGTTCTCTTAAAACTTTTGGGTGGACAGACCAGCATCCAATGTAATTTCTTTTCCAATATGAGGCAAAAAAATATGTGTCTGCAAACTGCTCACCCACTTGCTTTGCACCTCTTTGTGTATGCGTGTGTGTGAGTCAACTCACCAAGTGCAGTTGGCTGTTTGTATCCATGCAGGTGCAGATGAATGTTTGCACGTGCGTCTTTATCTTTCAATTTGCTTCTTTTGGTTATTTCTATCTTCTGCTGTAGCAAGGTGCATACTTATGAATTATTTTGCAGTCGGGGAAAGGGACTTGCAACAGAATCTGTGTTACTGATGATGGCCTTTGCCTTTCAAAACCTTGGCATACAGTTATTTCGTGCTAAAATTAAGGAATCCAATACTGCATCACTGAATCTATTTAAAAAGCTGGTCTCTCTCTCTCTCTCTCTCTCTCTCTCTCTCTCTCTCTCTCTCTCTCTCTCTCTCTCTCTCTCTCTCTCTCTCTCCTTCTCCAATGTGTATTCGTTAGACTCGTCATAATGTTAGCAAACTTCTGATCATGGCAATTTTCTCCGTTTGTCATTCAGGGCTTCCAATCTGCTGGCCATAACCGCGTCTTTAATGAGGTAATATGTTGATTAACAATCTCAGTCTTGATTTTGGACTTAATGCAGAAAAAATGGCTTGCCATGGGACACTTCCAATTAACTCTTATTTTCCTTCTTCCACAACTTACCAGATAATCTTAGAATTTCACATTAAGAAGAATGCTTGTGAGAGACTGGACATGTTACTCGGCAGCTTGAAAGTAATTTGCAGCGATAACTCACCATGCTGATGGCAATTCAAATCACCATCTCATCATGAAGGGGATCATTATCACGAGATTTCTTATCTAGTTATAAGTTTCTTGTATGATGATATGCTTATCGTGTCCACTTGGAAATCACAAAATGTCTGGTCGCAATATGAAAGCTATTTTGGCTGAAGGAAAGGGGAAAAAAAGAGAAGCGCTTGTCCATTAATATGAAAAGTCCGACCCACAGATGAGGTTTTTCAACAAGTTTGACAAATAGGTTGATGTTGGTAATTCGTTTTACGGAACGGAATGTTGGGCTATTGCACTGCCTGTCTTTCTTGAACGAGTACGGCTCTACTGACGTGGGTTGCTGATCAAGAACGACCACCATGTCAGTCACAGAGAATATGGCACATCTTGGTTTATAACCACTGAAGTTTGGCCGTTGTGATTGTGATTACAACTGCAAATTAACTGTTTTATTTTTACAAAAAGAGCTCTTATGGGAGAGAGAGTATACTAGTTTCACATTTCAAAGGCAGTAATCAGCTCAACTATGATTCTTAAAGAGTGAAAGTTGGTCAGGGTCATGCCTGTGATCAATCACAAAAGAGTGGGTGCAAAGAGACACCATGGATGAATGCTACCATAAGCTGAACTTCCTCACGTTGGTTCATTCTTTGATTCGGTGTCATAGTCATCGGTCACAAACTCAGGAATCACAGGGCAAAGGAAGTGTGCACTACTCAGCTTGATGTGTTCTGTTAGCGTTCTAACTCCATTTAAAGATCTTGAGCTTCTAAAATAACTGACATATACAATGACTGTTAGCGAGGCTTTAAAAAATGCTCACGTAGCATATCCTTTCTATTTCAATTATTATTCACGGTTAATCTTCCTACTTTTCTGAGATAAGATGCTTACTGTTTCACTCATAGATGATGAGTCGGATTCCTGATGAAGTATGTAGTTCAAGTATTCTTCATGAAATTTCCTGTTGAACATTACCTCTGACACGATCCACTTGCTTGTTTTATGGCTTAATTTGAAATGGTTCAGTAAATTAAACGTGTGTTTAAGGTGACAATAAGATATTACTGCTATGAGGCCAAACCAAAAGAACCCTTGAACTTGAAGGTCTTGAGTTTGACACTGGAGGCGTTGGAGCCTGCTTAACCCCATCTTGCCAATTAAAGAAAACCGATACCTAAATGAACTGAGGATACTATTCAGAATGAGATCTGTGACATTTTCTTTTGCAAATTTCATATGTTTTATGTGCTCCATGTCTTCACAAATGCATCGGCAGGTCAAATATTTGGCTTTTGTGCTCATGAAGAGACAAATTCAGCAGTGTTGGGGAAGAAACTGCAACTGTTATCTTCATGTTCTCTTCACCACGGCTGGTGAATCAACTGAGCTGTTCATGGTTTGGCTCGGTTTGGTTTGTGATAAGCTCGGTCATGTTCATTCAGACAAAATTAAGGCAAGCTTGCTCACTAAGCTATACAAGTTAAACATAATTAATCTATGTCAGACGGCCTCAGCTTGTATTAGTTGTATAGTTAAGTATATCCACCTTTTATGCATATGCAAGCCAGGAACCCATGCAAATCAAATAAATTCGATGGAAATCATGTCCCAAAAAGAACAAATCTTTCAGTTTGTATAAGAGAATTCTCTGAAAATTAAATTGTAGACTTAATTTCACATTCAAGAATTAAATTTTCTGCCCAAAGAGCAACAGCTCGCCTGGCTAGGGGGTTGAGGTATAAGTTGAAGGTCATGAGTTTGATGCCCAGGGCATGCATCTGCTCTGACCACACCATTGTACAAAAAAGAAGAGATTGAAACTTCTAGAGAAAACATCTGTGAAAGTTGCATACATTCTAACTTTAACAAGTACCTTGCCTTTAGCTAATCTAACCTATTCTACTCTTGTTCGATCGTGATCGACTTTGGCTTAATCGAACTAACAACTCAAACATGAACAAGACCATGATTTAACGAACTAGGATTGAACGTCCCCCGATCCTTCGGCTCCTTCCTGCTGTTGCACACTCATACTGATCAATTAATAGTAAGTGGACTATATAGACAAAAAGCGCTTCATATGACAACCATGGCCAGCTACACAGCATCTTTCTCTTCTTCGGGGAAAGAAAACAATTAGGATTTCTGTGAAAATTGACATTTTAGCGAAGAAGGGCTTCAGTGAGGCAATATAGTATTCTTGTTAGTACATCCAATTCCCTTTGGGCCTTTTGAGGAAAATATTAATGCATACAGATCTATCATACATGTGAGATACAATACTCTGTATTTCTTAATAATAAAAAGATCTACTAAATATAAAAAATAGAAAAATCAATGACACCATATCATATTCTGCAACAATATCGTAAGACACATACTATAAATTAATATTTTAAATGAGTAAAAATGATGCAAGTTACTTGGAAAGTAACTATGTAGATGTAAATGTATATGATGTATATGTGCTCAGTTTACTTTTCCCAATGGAGCTGCTCTCGTATAATATTGTATAGTATCATACGATTCGACATGATGTTTATAAATTATAACATTGCCAGGGGCATCCTTCTGTGAGTAAAGCTTTCTGTATTGGCTACTAACGTGTGATGAAGTCTGGTTTAGAGGTATCGTTGAATTTCTAAGATGTTCATCAACACAGATAGTGTCATTGTTCTCCTTGTTCATGGTGCAAGATTCTTTCCTCCTGTTTTCTTAAGAGAAGGCCTCTCTCTCTCACACACATACTAATGTTACGGTGATGGCAAATTCAGGGATTTATTGGGATAGATGACACATTTAGAGAGAGCGATCAGTCTCCATACATGGAACCCGCAAGAGATTAAATTTCACAAGGCTCTTTTCTTGCCAGTTTAGTGTAACCTATTTGATGTAATTCACTGCAAGAATAGTGCAAGCACATGCGCAAGCGTCAAGCCTCAGGGCTTTGTTGATAACTTTTAGGCATATTCGCCGCCTCGAGAGCAAATGCAAGGGACTCCGATGATGCAATAGACAAAACCTGTGTATACAACGTGATAAACTTTCTGGATCGTAGATTTTTTGTCCAAACCGGAGAAAAATCTTTCAAGTTTCTTTCCCAAATCCACCTCCCTCCTCACTTCCTGTTCCAGGTGTTCTCACACACACAAGTTTTATCTATCATGACATGATTTGGAAATGGTGCTTCATATTGCTTATTTTTATACAGAACACAACCGTCACATATTAGCATAACATAAAATGTATAAAGCCGTGGTTCGTGTCCGGACAAAACCATAACGGATGGTTTGGTTTGGTTCTGTTCCCCTGGATTTGGTTCGGTTCTCCAAATATTGAGAACCTATTTATTATATTGGTTTTGTTCGATTATGTGGCAAGAACCGAACCGCACCACGAACCACCGCTCTGGGTGCCGCATAGATCGGTTTTCCTCACCAAGAAACAATACTGCAAAAAATGCCACATACATTTGGAATAACCAAAGAGTCATGGATCTTCGAATTCCATCACCATTCACGGAGTTATTTATTTTGAGAAATACCTCACAAGATTTACCATGGCCTATTCAACAATCAAAACCCTTTAGAAACAACAAATAGAAACACAAGCACACAAACATTCAATGTTTATCTCAAGTGTTCAGTGCATTGAGGTCAGCGTTTCGGTTATTTAAAAGGTTATCTGATGCAGACGGGGATTCTGAACTTGGGAGTCTCTTCGATGTCCCAAAACCCAACAGTTCGGGGTTTCAGGAATCCACCGAAAGGCAATGGCAATCCACGGAAACAAGAGCACTTTTCAGTTCTATTAAGATATAATGAGATGATGATCATATAGGATTGAGGACTTTATATAGGCAATAGGAAAAGATAAATATGGAATTTAAAAGATGAATGCTTAGGCATGAACCAACCGATTTTGAATTGTTACCAGCAATGTTAAAATGAATGCTTCTCATCCAATTCAAGTATTTATGAGAAACATTTATGTTTCCCTTTCCAATTCGAGAAATGATACATATGTTCCTGTTCAGCTCAAATAGATTCAGTCAATACACAAAATAAGCTCGCTAGGAACCAAATCAAGGCAAATCGAGCCAATGGAGGAGCCATAATCTAGCCAAGGTTATCTAAACATGGATCAAGCATTCAAAGAGGACTAAAATCTGGGTGAACCACTAGGCCGGACAAGCAATAAACAAAAGCAGGAAAGCATACAAAAGAGTGACCTGTACAGACACGCTTCCCCCGCCCCACCATCATATCATCTTCTGCCAAAAGTCGTGAAAACCATAAAAACAAAGGTGGGATACCTCCAAAAGCAAAGCCCTTCGTCTTTCCTCTACCCGTCTGATAACCAAATAACAGCAAAAGAGTGGAAAAAGAGAAAGGAACCCATCAACTATACGAAGCCATCGTCACATGCAAGCTGTACACCATCAGAGAGAGAGAGAGAGAGAGAGAGAGAGAGAGAGAGAGAGCTATTTACATCAAAAGAAACGCAGTCAGTGAAGATCATTAAACGTAACTCTCACATCCTTTCTCATGGAGTTGGTGAGCCATCGTCTAACGTATCTTCGTCTTGGGCTTGGTTCGCCCCTTGCCTCGGTTCACGCAAATACCGAAGAAGAGCCGTTGCCTGCAATTCAAATACCCACACCCTGTCATTTTCTTTGATATTATTTGCTTCTGCGTTACGCTTAACCAATTTGATCAAATACGAAAAATATTAAAACTGAAATCCTAATAGAATGCTCTCTTTCAATGAAAGGTGCAACTTTTGTTTTCTCAAGACCATCAGAAACAAGAGATGAAGAGAAAGCCATGAGGAACGCAGAAACCACCAGTGAAGAACAATAATATTCTAATCGTCAGTCTCAATGGACGATAGAAAACCCTGAAAACAATAATATTATATTGAAAACAAATCCCAATAGGAAAAAGAAGATATGAAAGGGATAGTGAAGAACTCGAAGGCGGAAATTCACAAGGATGATTTTATGAACGAACAAAGAAAGAATTTTTCATAAAGGGAAAAAGCGATTCTGTTTTCGGAAAAGGGGTTGAATGCATCACCTTGTTATTGGCCCTTGCCGTTCCCGTCTGCGAGAGAGCCACCAACGGCGGAATTCCGCCTTCCCTCACGAGGAGCGTCCGATTGAAGACGCTATCCGCGCACAGACCCAACAGCGTCGCCACTGCGAACTCTTTCGCTTTCTGCGTTCCGTCCTCGATGACCTCAACCAGAACTGGAATCCCATCGTCCTCTACGATCGCCGTCTTTCCCTCGGAGAGAGTACCCAAACTGCTCAGCACAACTACGGCTTTCTCGACGACGCCTGAATCGCGGTTGCTGATGAGCTCCAGGAGAGGCCTCACGGAGCCGGCGGTGATCGCGCGCTCTTTGTTCCGGCAGAGCGACGAGAGCTTGTAGAGCGCCGTCAGCGCGTCCTTCTTCCCCCTTGCAGACCCTCCGATGAGTAGCGCCACTAGTGCCGGGACCGCTCCGGCGGCTCCGATGGAAGACTTGTTCTCTTCCACCATTGCCAGGCTGGAGAGGGCGCATGCAGAGTTTTCCTTCGCCGTCGCCGTCCCCGTCTTGAGTGCGTACACTAACGGCTTGATACCGCCGGCAGCTGCAATTGCCGCGCGATTGGCGTCGTAGAGCGAGAGGTTGAGCAGCGCGGTCGCGGCGCACTCCTGCGTCACCGGATCCCTGCACCGGAGAAGCCCGATCAGCGGCGGGATCGCGCCCGCCCGGCCGATGAGCTCCCGATTCTCCTCACGGTTCTTTGCCAGGAGGCGGATCTTGCCGGTAGCACTCCGCCGGACGGAGACAGACGTGGATCCGAGTGCCGAAATGAACACTCCGATAGTCGGCTCCAGCTCCTCGGCATCCATGCTCTCCAAGAACCCCAGCATCTCATCCTCCTCTTCCTCCGTCGGCAGTCCAATCTCATCGGGAGACGCGTCGGCATTCGGCTCCCTGTCATCATCGTTGCGGGCGGGGGCAGGAATGGACGCGAGGCGCTGGAGCTCGCCGGAGATATCGCTGCTGCAGGCGGAAAGGTCGCTGAAGGCTTGTGAGAGGTCCATGGAGCCATGTCCGTTGCGAAAAGAGGTTGGGAAGGAAGCGACGAGACGGGCGAGGTCGATGTCGCCAGAGTCTGAGCTGAAGGAAGAGCAGCGGGACGGCTGGACGACGACGTCGCCATCGAGGAAGAACTTGGACCTCAGCGTCCGCATCGACCGAGCGCCGGTTGCCTGAGACTTGGCCAGATCGACGGCCGAGCACGCCGGATCCTGTGACAGCGAAACCATCCCACCGTCAATTCCCTTAGCTATCTCTCGCAAACCACACAGTTACTCTCCTGGATGAGAGAGAGGTAGTAGTTTTGTGAGAGAGCGGGCGCGTGTTTGTGTTTCGGGAATCCGTACAATGAGTTGTCAGGCTATTACCTCCTCTCTCACTTTTTTTTTTTTGTGAAAAAAGACGGAGGAAGGCGTTGCAAACCAGTGGTGCTAACCTGGAAATAAGTCCGTTTGAGTTTCGGAAGAGCTTGACATGCGTTAGTTGAGCTCGAGCTTCTAGCTACTTGACTCGAGTGATTAATGAGTCAAAATCATTTATAACACACATATTGGATCCTGCTCACTGAAGCTAGAGGGCATGAGTAATAAATTCATATATTTAAAAAATAAATAAATTATATCCAGTCTACTATTCACGCTATTATACGTAGAATCAAAACAGATTGGCTAAAATGAAGAGGTATATGAGATGTTATGTGTCAAAAAAAGATATTACTAAACAACAACAACAAAGCCTTTTCCCATACTAGATGGGGCCGGCTACATGGATTCTTTGTTTTCCACAGGGTCCTATAATATGTCATGCTAGCAGTTAACTCAATATAATTATTTCTTTTCAACACTTTTGTGGTTGTTCCTTTTCTCTTTTAATATTTTCACAATCTAATTTTTCATATCTTCTTACGAGCGCGCTCTTGAGTTGTCTTTTTGAATGTCAAAATCATCTTAAATGACTTTCTCTCATTTTATCGTCTATTGGTCCTACTCCTAATTTGTTTCTAATAACCTCATTATGTATATGATATTTCCTTGTATGACCATTCATTCATCTCAACACCTTCATTTCTACTACA